>OZ012685.1:62203842-62218842 GCA_963942565.1 Maea johnstoni | reverse complement strand
GGACGTGTAGGAAGACTCCTTTCTTTTAATGTTGCTACTACGGTTAAGTGTTAACCTTTTTGAGGATTTTTCAAAAAATGGAAATCTGACATAAAAATTGATTTCCCTTATTAAAATAAGTTATTGAAATGATTTATATGCATTACTTACTCTAGAACTTTCCTTATTCTTTCTCATTTGATTACTTGTAATGGCTTTTTTTATTTCTATAATTCTTTTGAATTGCACTGAATGGTTTCTTTATTCAACAGGATACTACCCTCACTTGATGCTCTGGATAATGATATGTATAGATAGCATTGGCCATGCCCAAGAATGCATTGTAAATTACAAAGAAACTTTCCACTGCCGTTTGCTTTGGCATATTGCACCTATCAATAGTAAAGAGTCAGAAATAGAAATAGAACTGAATGTCATTGTGGAATATTACATATTGTGAGCATATCAGGTCTATCTACATTTCATGTGATTTATGATACTGGGTGGCTAGGAAAATAATTTTCAGTTAAATTGCCTGACATATTTGGGATATCTTTCTAAAAGCATCATTTAAAAGCATTTGAAAGAGTTATGCTAATTGCAATGAGAAAATTCAAATTTACATAAATTTTTCAAATTCTCACTTTTCACTCAGATTAATGTGGTTGAATGAACAGATGTTGATCTAATCAACATTTTTTCTTCAAATGTATTCTGATAAATGCTTTTGGCCTAAACAATCTCACCCAAATCGCCAGGGTGCTTATTGGCCACTGCTAGCATCAATGGGTTAAAGCACAGCAAGTAAACCCTACTCATTTTTCGGCCAATCCAAAGTATGACAATCCTGATGGTATAGGACAATAACCACCTCACACCAAGGGACTGGCAACTTCCTTGCTTGCCTGGGCCTGCTTGCACCAACAGGCAGCAGCTTTTATATTAACCCTGCTCTTGCTATCCAATACATTCGACTGCTCAGTCATTGAGGCAGCCCCCCTAATATAGGGACCACTGGTAGTCACACTACTGTCCTCAGACAGCACTGGTACTAGTAGTATTGGCTCCCTGCTACCACCATGTCAGATCTGATGGCCATTTGCTTTCTGACCACTTGGCGGGTATTCAATGTGGCAGGGCAATGCAATGGCTCCAGAGATTTGTTATTTATGGCAGTGTGATGGGAATTAGAACCATGGTTACAGCTGCTTTCTCCCAACTGCCACCACCACCACCATTATTATCATCATCCTCATCATCATCTATAGAGTGAGTGACCAGGAGTTTCACCCAATAGGCCAATGACCTAAAGGCAGGCAATTCCATATTCAAATGCCTATCTGAGTATGAATACTAAAGCGCAAGTTCAATAAGATTTTGTTTTTATTCCTACTCACCATTATCATCATGTATGGGGTGGTCAAGAAATAAACCTGGAAGGCAATGACCTTAAGGCAAGCAACCTTGAATGCCTGTTTGAGTATAAATGATTTGGCATTAACCATTCCAATGCTAAGGCTACTTTCACCCAAAACACAATGACACAAAGATATTTGAAAAACATCTAATCCCTGTCATGTTGGTATTCATTTGAAAGCACTCGCTGAGTATTGTCAGATGAGTACCCATTTGCCAGGGTTTCAGTCTTTTTTCAGTTTTTTTGTATTGGCCCCACTAGCCATCAACAGGGTTGAACTCTGAAGGCTATGATCAAAAGGCAAGCAACCTTTTATTCAAATGCCTTTCAGAGAATGAATACTAAAACAGGTTCATTAGAGGCTAGTGCCATCCTACTTGGGAATTAGGACCATACTTTGAATTCATTTGCCTCTTCACCATAATCATCATTTATGGAGAGACCAGGTAATTACCCTCTGGAGGGCAATGACTTGAAGGCAAGCAACCTCTCATTCAAATGATTATTTGTCTAGCAAACAATTACAATCTCAATAATCTGTTCAGGTGCAACATGTGGCTGAAAACAAAATCAAATTGCAACATTCAGGGGCATTTTTCAGAACTTTTAATATATTCACCAGGATTTCCATGAAGAATGGCAAACATTTTCCTATAGTTCACAAAAATGCACACACATCTTATTCTGGCATAAAAGACAGCAAAGACAACAAGTCACAGACATCTTTATTACGTGCCTCTAGTGGAACCTGGTCCCTAGACCTTTAACGCAGGGATATACCACAGCAAACAAATGGATTGCAATGTATTACACTCCTAAGCCATGGAGGCTGCCCCATCCTGACAGGTATATATATATATATATATATATATATATATATATATATATATATATATATATATATATATATATATATATATATATATATATATATATATATATATATACATATGTAGCATTTTGCCTGTGTAGTATTGTAGCTTTCTTTATTATTGATAGTGTGGTCAGATTAAAGACAAAACATGGACAGATTTAGGCCGAAAGAGGTTGAGAGATGAATCAAAACAGGCTTAAGGGTTCCTCATTTTTTGCTTAAGGTGATATAAAACCTGAAATCTCAAGTATTTACAACTAGCGATTAAAGTTGTAAAAGTTATTTCATTTCGGTATATTGATCCATTGGGGTTATATTTGCAGCAGGGTTTTAATTCTGTGTCACAGTGATGTCCATTTTGTACAGGACCCATATGTTGCAGTAAGACATGGCGACTTTATTGAATATTCTACCCTCTGTTTGGCCCTGCAATATTGGGAAAGGAGAGCAGCTGGATTATACCTTGCGACATTCCCAGTGCGGAAATCTTAACAAAATAAACAGGTTATGCTGTAATCAAAAATGCATTAGCCTTGTTTCTGTGAGCCAGATTATCCTCTTCACGATTGATTTCTCGCAGCCTGTTGAGATTTTCCAATGCAAATATTTTCTGGCTGAATCCCCAGGAAAAATCAGATCATACAGTTGGTTAGAATCTGCCTCCTCATCCACCTGCTGCGTGAAGGGAAAGAACAATCCATCGCCCTTTAATGGCCTGAGCGCTTGATTGGCTAGTGGCTGTTTTGCGGGTCTGTTTTCCAGTGAATTAGCTAGATTGAGAGATCACAATAAGGCATGGTTTCTTGGCGGTATTCTTTGCCCTCTTCCGCTGGTCTGGTTCTGGCATACGCCGGGCCTGCAGCAGATGTGGCATCCTGACATGTAGCCAGTCCTGGCGGTGATGCGCTGATGGGGCGGAAACGGTCAGACTGGCACCAAGGCCTCATTCTCATGCAACAGGCTACCTCCCAACCTGTGGTGCACTCTTATACCATACATCAAGTGACCATATGGTCTAATAAATCTGTTCATGATGATGCATCAAAAAGGGTAAATTCTAAGGGGGATCATTAAACCAAAAGAAAAACACTCTTTCATTTATATATCTCTCAAAATATTGCTTAAGTTATCATTTCCATATTATATTGAGTGTATATAGGATGTAAATTGGTAAAACAATACCCCCACTTTATCCTGCTTCGCAGCAGGTCGGCAGGCAGCCACACTCTATGTACCCAATTGTGCCTATAGATCTGCTAGACCTATGATACCTTTAAAAATGTGTTAATTATTAGTGTCGGCAACCAGACTCAATATAGATCACACACACACACACACACACACACAGACAAGCAGCACAGATTAGTGGTACATGGATGGAGCGGCAATTAGTGCTATTTATCAGGCCCATCAGAATATTGGATATGGCTTTATTGTCACAAGCTGGTATTCATAAGCCAATCATTTGGTCCTACTTCTCATACTGAGCATCTCTGCTGACATGATATATCCATGTCATGCATAGGGGAATGTGGATACAGTTAAAACTGTTGCCTTTATTCTAACTTTATTATAACTTTGAAGAGCTGGCTAAAGATTTGCTCACAATGGGTCCAATATGTGAAACCTATGAGAGTATTTCAACAGAAACAGCCATTCAATTCATTAATTTTCTTATATGTATACAAAGAAAATATTTTTGTTGATCCTTTTTAAAGTTCCCAGTTCTGTAATGGAGGGTCAACAGATACAAGTGTAAATTTGACAGGTTCCACTGGTAAACATTGCTCAATTTCAAATACTCTAGATAAAAATCGATATGAAATACTGTAAATCACTTAAGTATAGTGGGAACAATAAGATAGCGATAATAGTGCTCTGCCCATATGTGCTATTGTAAAATCCCCGTCTTTATTAAATTGCCCAATATACATATTGAAGGGCATAACAAAAGCCTAGTCATGGGGAGGCACATGGATACTGCATGCCATTTACCATTAACCACTGCCTTCACAATCTGGCAGGGGCCAGAGGTGAAGAAGAATAAGTATTAATTGATTGCATAATTGCTGTGTTGCAGTATTGTTTCCTAAGAATCATAAACGTTTTCAAACCATATAGTATAGCTCCCCTCATCCTGTTTTTCTCTCCGTCTCCTCTTCTTTTCCTCTCCTTTTCCCCTTCTTCCCAGCCCCCTCTTTCACTCATTCCCCCTTGTTCCCTACCAACTCCTCCTTCCCCTCCTCATCCCTGATGCCTTGCTGAAAAGGCAAGGACGACTTGTTGGAATTAGTGGATAAATTAGATCAGTGATACTAGTTGTTTTCACGCTAAGGTAATATTTAGTTCAGTGCCAATTAGCCCTTGGCTTTCTAATTAGCATGGCTAATTGGTTGCAGAGCCATCATAACAGTCGTCAGTGCTCTCTGTGGTGCCATTCTCTCAGCGCACCTGAAGCCATTGTTATGACACAATACCTATTGTATACCTGATGGAAATCAGCACCTTGAAGGGCTGCGGATATCACAGACAAACAGCGTGAAGTATGGAAAATGTTGGGAACAATACTGGCTATGCATGTGAAACAAAAGAATGCACTAAAATATGAAAGAAATAATTGACAATACTGGATATGTATGGGAAACAAAAAAATGAAATTCTCGCTGCAAGTGATAGATATAGATTAAAATTGTTATTTGATTAAACATATAACACTACCAGGCCATTATTTTATTCAGGATGACTTTTTTGCAAATTGTCTTTTAGAGTGATGTGATTGATCATGATGCAATCAGCATGTTGATTGGTTTGTCAATAATTTATAGAATTTTGAGTTTTATAATAACCTTTAGGACTAATAACCTGAAAGACTAAAAGGAAGTCCAGTACCTTAAGATGACCAGTCCTGGCACTCAGAAAAAGGTGTTTAGTCAGCTGAGTCTTGCTATGATTTTGCTCTTTTTGGTGTTGTTATTTTAGTATCCATTCATCACTGGTTCTAAATTATATCAACAAAAATATATATTAACCTGTAATCTAACATTGATCTCATAATTCTATATTGGTATCTGGGTAGCAGCTTTCTATGTATAGAACGTGCACACACACACGCACACACACACACACACACACACACACACATACTTGCATAAGGTTACTTTTGTTTTATGCGATTTTTAAACACAAATTCATTTGAATTTTATCTATTTTTCCTAATAATGTTGCCTTAAAAAATAGCTACAATAGCCCACCCAAGGAGTCCCTTATTGTGCGTCATAAGCATGTTTTATCATAGTAATAAACATTTATGATTCAAGTTTGATTATTGTCAATTGTTAGTAGATGATAGTTGATTAAGACTTTCCTGATTGATCACTTACCCTGAAAGAGGCCCTGAAAATGACAGGCAGTGCTGACAAGATTGTTTATTTCCTTTGTTAATTCTCTTACACCTGCCTACGGTAGCCTGAAGACAATTACCTCTAAAAGCATCTGAGAATTCTACCTGCCTCTGCAGAGAAATTCTGGATGCTGGGGTATCTTCAGGCCTTCATAAAGCATCATAATCACCCTTTAAGCGATTATCATGAGAAGTTAGAGTGAGCTCGGTTTGACCTGAGCGTCTCAGTGAAGAGAGGAACCGGTCATGGGGCTATTGTCATATCTTAACTCACTCATATCCAAATCATAGGAAAACATGGAAATAGATCATGACAAGATACATTAGATTGTTTGTTTGAAAATTAAATATCCTTATTTCTATTTAAATTTTTAGTATAAGGATATATTCATGTCTAACAATCATGATTGAAAATGATCAACAATCACAGTAGAGTATGCATAACAATTATAATTGTTTATGCGTAACAATCATGAAAGATTATGCTGAAAAATGGAAGTAGACCAATCGTGATAAGATATGCATTTATGCATTATTGCATTATGGTATGATATTTTAAGCCTAACAATTAAGGTAGTGTATGCTATCAGTCATGAAAGAACATGTACCAATAATAAGATAAGAAATTCCTTAGCAATCATGGTAGTATATGTCTAAAATCCATTAAAGTTTGCATCTAACAATTATGAAAATGTATGCTAATAACTGTTGTAGTATGTGTATCAATCATGATAACCCATGCCCCTAAGCATCAAGATTGAGTCTACTTAATGATCATGATGGTATACATGTTACAATCTTTTCTTGTTTTATTTAAAAAGAGGTTTTTTTCTTTATTTTCCTGTTTGTCAATCATGACCATCCTTTTACTGATAACATATATTTCTCCCCAACAGACTGGAGGCACAGGGTCTAAGAATGTATGAATATATGAAATGATATTGATAATTGTAACATAATGTACACGTGTGTTGGCTATATTGAACATTTTCAATAGCATTGCAATAGTAAATATTTATATGGATATGGATTTATTGATGTCTGTTTAAATTCCTTAAGTCTATTTAAATCCCTTAAGTGGAATTGACATGTTTTTCTTAAAGGTTGTTTTTATCGCCAAGTTTGAAGGAGTACAATCATGATTGTGAGTGTCTAAAAATCAAGGAAGTGCTTTATCACTATTGGAGAAAGTCTCAGCCCAACAGGCAAGAAATGCCTTGCATCTGAACATTCATCAAACAGGAAAAAATCCCTATAATAGAATTAGTAACTTTTCAGTTTAAATATCATTTATCTAGTTTTGAAATTGATAAATCTGCTAAAAGTCTCTCCATCTCCCCTAGGAGATATTAGGAAATACTTCTCGTCCCATGCTGGCTGTTTTTCCCACATCAATTAGGAGCCAAGTCCTCTCCAGTCCGTCTGTGTCACCAGCTCTCCTCGCCGGCGGCGCTGCCTGGCTGTTTGACAAGGTGTAGGTACTTTTTGAGAGGGCGGTGTGAGGAGGTCTGCTGAATGAAAGCATTTATCAGAGAGGGCTGCGAGTGTTTGGTTTGATGTTGAGATCCCTTGTCTCTGAGTGGTGATCTTGGATTGGTTGATAAGAGGCTCGCTGCTGACAGGGGAATCGGTGACACACCGTTAGAGACAAATAGCACTTCTGTCTTCTCATCTCACCCACTTCTTCTCACACTACTACTGCAATCATGGGAGTCATTGCCTGGATAAGGATTAACCCATTCATCTGACAATCCAACGTTGAGATTGATGGATCTTACATCTAAGTAAGGCCACTCCAATTTAATTACTTGTCTTACGAGCTTTTTTTGGAAAAATAATCCTGTCAGACTCCAAAAAAAAAGAAAAAAAAAGTCATCTTTGGTGTCTTACGGACAAAAGTGGCTTTGAAATTTTCTGTCAGACTCCAAAAAAAAAAAAAAAAAAAGTGCAAGTTTTAAGAATATTCTTTGTAAGGGTGATTCAATCAACTACAGGAAGCTATCATTGCTGTAGTAGAGCCTCAGACTTGAGGAGGTATACCTCCCACCCTTCAGGTTACAGGGATTAATAGATTGATTGATTTTATTTAGTTGAGAATAGGCTGGTAGAAACATATCGCTACCAGTCCTAGTTGTCAGACTCTGAAAAAAATAAAATAAATAAAAAAAGTCACATTTTTCAACTTTTTTTTTTATTCCAAAATGGCTCATTTCCTACCTCCTGAGCACGTAAGACAAGTAAATAAATTGGAGTGGCCTAACATGTTAATAAAACAGAAATTCAGAAAATAGGTTAAGTTGTAAGTTACGTTCTAAACAGTTAATGAATATTTATATCCCAAATGAGGTGCTTTTGTAAGAAGATAGAGTACAGACTTTTGATTCCTGCACCAGGTGACAGGACGTCTGCCAGTGCCTGGTTGTACAAACACCCATGGATTACATGTCAAAAAACAAGCCAACCACATTAACCACAGACCCACATAGCTTGCGAATCAAAGCTACTTTCAGTTTGGAGGTCGCCCAGGAAACTGGGTGGCGATCGGTCGAGCGGTTGTGTATTAAGGCCGGGATGCCCATACATTTAGTGTAGGAATTGAATATCAGCACCGTATTACTAGAATATAGTAAAGGGCTTTCATTTCCTCCAATCAAGTACTAGTATGAAGAACAGAATTTAACTTATAAGCTTTGTTGGTTTCCTCTTTCATTAAACAATTTCCAGTATTTCAATCGATTCATGCCTGATTATTGTATAATGTATTTAAGTATTATAGTTGCAGTGTAAGTTTTTCACAGGGAACCTTTAGCATGGAGCATGGAGCATGGACGGTTTAAACATTGCAATTTAGGTACCCCCCTGATATTTTAGTACTTTTCTTTGAACCTTTTCCATATTGTTTTAATTCCCATTGTGTGACCCTCAGTATCTTAGGCCTGCGCTGGCCCACGGCAAATCTTGTTATCAGCAGGTTCTGCGTCAAACTGTGGGTCCCTGTAGCAATGGTAGTACCTGTCTCCACATGTGACAAGTCAGCTGACTACTCCTGATTTATCAAAGGACTTCTAGCTACCAAAGTAGATGGACCACTAAATCCCACACAGCCTTTTAACAAATTGCTCATCTAATACACAGGTACCACAAGAACTCTCTATAGTTGTGGCTTTCCTCTTGGGCATAACAATCTTAATAATTATCTGTTCATATGGTTTCTCCATAACTTGCATGTGAGAATGTGGGAAAGGGGTGGGGGTGATGTTATATGAGGTATGCACAGTAAGTAATATACATATTTATCAATATCAGATTCAACATAAAGCATGTATGATTTTATTTTTTTTTATGAATGTGACCATTCCTAGTTTTGCTCTTCTTATTTTCCTTAATGGCAAAACAACATTCTTTTTTCAACTTTAAAAAATATCAAATAAGCATTACTTTTTTTAACCATTCACTATTACATGTATTTTATTGTTTGTATCCTAGATAGAAATCCTATTTTGTCCCTGTTTTTTTTCATTCATTTATTTCGCCTTAAGTTACAAAAGTTGGGTCCTTAATAGTGGGTAATGCACATTTTTTTACTGTATCAGATTTGTAAATTGAGCTTAGATGAAGATTCAGACCACTTATCTGAATAGCCTGTAATGTCCCCAAAGCTGTTATGTGTGTGGACATGTTGTGCCAAGTGCTGCTCAATATGAACTCTGGGCCTAGTAGCACGCTTAAGCCCGCATATACCCATTAGCTATCCCTTTTAGTGTACCATATGGACTTTATGCAGGCTGTAAATGGTTGCCGCTCGGAACGCATCTGTATCCTACTACAGTAACTGCCCGTTTACAACTACTTAACTCCCTTTGCAAAAAGCACACACTTGACACACATACACAGAAACATGCATATGCACACACACACTCTCTCACATCTAATGATGGTTGATGATCAACTAGTTAATCATCTGTTGGTTTCATTAGGCAGACCATAAAGTGCTTGAGATGTTAAATCACTATTGATCCATGGCAGTTCAATAGACAAAACTTTTTCAAAATAATTCATGTAACTCCTCATGAAAAAATTCTTCTTATAAGGTAGATACCAGCCATGATAATCTACAGTACTGAAGTTTCACAGTATACTTGCCATCTTTTTCTACCTGAACAGATGCCTCATTTCACTTCACCACTCTAGTATAATATGCCACAGTGAGCTGTGAGGTTTTCATCATCAATGTGTGCATATCCGTTCCCTGTTATAGGAAAAGTACTTAACGCTCAATTTCCCCCTAAATACCATCCAGTAACTGATGATGTTGCACCTACTGTGTTGCCAATCCAGCCACCAGAAGGGTAAAGTGATCATTTTGGAATGGGTGAGAGTTTTACAAGCGTGGCTGTTGATCACTGTAGTAGTGTTACTGCAAAGCAGGCTAACATCATTGGAATTTGAATTGCAATTTACTGTCACTTTTTCTGCTGTATCAAAGCTAAATTGTGACTAGCCATTTGTAAACAGGAGTATCCGGTGAAAACCGCCGCCTTAGCCAAGTCACTGGGAACTTCCTCACATGCCCTAGCTGGGAACCTACTTATTAGTTCCACCCTTTTAGTGTATCATATGGATTGTGGCTGTAAATGGTCACCACTTGGAAGGCATCTGTAACTCACTACCACAACTGCTCATCTCCGACTAATTGGCTCCCTTTGAGAAACACACACACACACTTAAACCTTCATTACATATATATGGATATATGATTTTTCTGTTATAGGAAAACTAGTGAGTGCTCAATTTTCCCTTAAATACATTGGAGTAACAGATGATGTTGCACCTTGTTGCCCCTTTATTGCCAATCCAGCCACTAGAAGGGTAAAGCGATCACTTTGGAGTGTGAGAGACTTTTACAAGCGTTGCCGTTGATTGCCGTAGTAGTGTTACCTCGGAGCTGGCTAACACCATTGGACAGCTACATGATCATCAGTCAAACCCTAATCTACACACTACTACTGCTGACTCCTCAACAGGCTCTGGATTGCTCACTTTTGCTGCCGGAAAATGACATTATTCACTCTCTTTGCTATGTGCTCTCTATGTGAGATGGCTTTTCCTTGCCAAATGAAGTGAAGAATACCAAGGATTCTCTTCATTTGCAAATTACATTGTTTAACACTTTGGCGCCACCTATACGGACAGCATGGCTGGTGACCACCCTTTTTATTTTGGATATTAAAAGGGGACCTGACAATGGAAGCCTATCCAAGGTTTGATGAAATTCCAACTGTTTGGTATCTTTTAAATGGACTTTCAATTTTAGTTGTGCAATTTGCAAATTAAGTGCCACTTTGGCACCACCTATATGGACAGCATGACTGGTGACCCCCCATTTTTATTTAGGATTTTCAAGGAGGATCTGACAACGATAGCTTATGCGAAGTTTAATGAATTTCTAACTGTTGGGTATTTTTTAAATGAACATATGGAACAAGTACATACAATCTGACAAATATGAAATATTGTGATAAAAAGAAATATTTCGAAATAGATTTTACCGGAATTTGTTGTTTCTGAGTTGCATTATTTCTGGAAAATAACATCACTGACAATTTCTCTGCAGCGCTATATGTGTGATCTTGAAAGATGGCTTACATTGACCATTTACATATGGAGCATGTACACACAATATGTCAAACATGAAAAGATATTGCGATAAGTGAAATATTCAAAAGCATATATATATATATATATATATATATATATATATATATATATATATATATATATATATATATATATATATATATATATATATATATATATATATATATATATATATATATATATATATATATATATATATATATATATATATATATATATATATATATGATAATATGATATAAAACAACAGGGCAGTATGGAAAATGGGAGAAAGTCTAAATATCATGATAATACCAGTTCTTGAAATATAGTGATGATCGTGATTGAAGTCAGACCTGACTCAAGGAGAATACTAACTGAAGACAGTGTGTAGAATAGAGGTAGGTTGAGTGAGATCAATATGTAATCTAGGGGAGAGTGGTTTTGGGGTGGTCATTATGTGTCAGTTGAGGTTATGCCAGGGTAATGGGTGGAGGAGACTGATCACATCCTCAGGGCTATATATCATAGCCCTCTCAACCCCTCATACTCTTTACATTATTGTCCACAACATTTAACCATGGACATCAATGTACTTCTAATACTGGATCGCCATTAGATTTCAATATTGTTGAACAGCACTTTGCTACATTACACTTTTTTTTGAGCCATTTAGGCTTGTCGTCAGACACTCATTGGTAAAACATTGGATTTTTTGTGCCACATATATGCCTGAGACTAAAGGTTGCCCTGTGGTACGAGCGTCTGATATATGGTATATAACCTAGGATATACCTAAGGACCGCCACAAAAATTTGACATACTCACTATGCATAATGGTAAGGATATGGCACATAAATAGGACTAGTGATGACAACTTGTGACAAATCAAATCAAAGCATATGATCTGTGTTTATATATATATATATATATATATATATATATATATATATATATATATATATATATATATATATATATATATATATATATATATATATATATATATATATATACCGGTATATATATATATATATATATATGTGCGTGTTAGTATAAATATGTTTCTCCATATGCCTGAGCACCTACCTACATGCAGTGTGTGTCTGGTCTCAGTCCTGTGCGTTGTCTAGCCAGCAAGGTGTCATGGTGAAGTCCCTAGCAGCCTGTAGGCTCGCAGCAGCGGGTGGAGAGTCCCTCCCTTTGATGGAATAGAACAATCTGTGATCCATTTAGCTGATAGGGGTAATGATCCCCTTCATTGGGCCAATAACTCCGCATGACCATCCAACAGCACATTACGCCCTGCGCCAAAATTCAATTTACATCACGGCCATCTCGGCACGATCAACTTTTATTAGTGCCTGATTGTTCCCCAGTGCTGCAGAATTTCATTTTGGGGATCTAATTTTACAAAGATCTTTTAAGGCCAAACTCCCTCAGACTTTCATGAAGCAAATCTTTGAGAATTTCTTTTTAATTCTTTCCTACACATGCAGTTTTTGACGTATATTTTATGCGTTCAGTGAAAGGATGTGTAAGAAAAGAATATTTGGTTTTGGCTTGGTTTTCTATTGGGGAAGTTCAAAGTGAAAATGATATATTTCCTGTGTATTTACCTCACATAAAAAGGCTGAGTTATTTTTTCATGGGGAAATCGATTGCCCTTGTAACATAACGAAATGATTCATTTTAGAGTAATATCCATTTGTGGCCTGAATTAAATTCAATTGAGTGTGCAAAGAGGAGTGAGCACTCAGTCTAAACGAAAGAACTACATGAAAGATAAGGTGCTTAAAACAGAGTCCCATTTCAGTGGCAATACATGATGCTAACATATTACTAAATAAGAAAATAGTATTTCTTGTTTCTAAGGTTTTGACATCCACAAGGGTAATTTAAGTTAGTTTCTAAGGTTCAAGTCTTCGTTCGTAGCATTTTAAATGTTAAAATTTTATTCAATTTCTTAAGATTTTAACATTTTTGTGTCATTTAAAAATATATATTTTACTAAGTTAGACTCCTTGATTTAATTAATTTTTTGAATTAAATCAGTATGTTTTACATTAACTTAATTACCATATTGTTTGAGAACCCTTGGTTGGGAAATGTTTTTATAAACAGTATTTGAGGTAGCTAAATGGTAGTAGATAAGCAGTCACTGTTCCCCATGTAGAACATAATCATTTTCATAGTTTTGGGTCTTGAATGGCTGTGTGGGCATTGAAAAAATGCCTAATGTTCATCAAAGGTATTCATAATCATTGGCATATCTTTATATTCACTTAATGAGATCAGGGACTTGTAGCATAATTGATACTGCTCATCTTTTTATGAAGAACCAGCCACCACTATTTCCTAAATATCACGGCCCAAAATTCATGTTATATGTAATTAAAACCCATATATAGAAATCACCTGTAGAAAATTACCACTTAAGCTTGATCTCAAAGTAGGCATCAGGTGTAGAGGAGGTTTTAATGCATTGTTTAAATTCACTTCAACCCTTACCATAATTTCTTAATAGCAGACATTTTTCTCCAATGGGGGCATTTTTAACCAACATTTACAAAAAGCAGAAATATAATTTCAACTACTATATATTCTTGTAGATGCCTCGGTTTGATTTTATGGCCTAGCTAATTTAGGAAAGGCCTATGTTGCATGACAAAGAAGTATTGGTTTTGAAAACACCCACTGATAAACTAACAGATGAAACAGAATGATGAATTTATGAGATGTTGCACAGAGGATATTTGCAGACCATTATCATCCTCAGCTTATATCAACTGGTTTTCACTAAGGGTAATTTTAGACGTTGCTGAAGAAGTGGCACAGAGAGATGTCCCTATAGTGATGACGACAGACTAACATTGAACAGTTCTTATCATCCATGCCAGAGAGTAATAAGATATCTTAGATAAAAACTTGAAGTGTAACATCAATGCTAAGATCTCACAAACAGAACCTTTACTGACTGTGGTATTCTCAGAACAGTTGATTTTTTCGTATCAAGGGGCATTGCGGCTTAATGTCCGCAAAAAGGATGAGTGGATAATATGTCATGAGAATTTAGTTAACTTGGTCTCCACAAGGGGGCAGATAGAAGTTTAACTAATAAGACGTCATAGTCAAGACCTATGATGACCTAAGAATTTCACTTCACTCAGTTTCTACAAAGCGTAGAGGAAAGAGTATCTGCTAGGTTTGCACAATTATGACCTATGGTGACCTTAGACATTTAGTTTGCTTAGTTTCCACAAGGGGGCAGAGGGAATGGTAGCTAAGCTGTCATAATGTTGACCTTTTTGACTTGAGAATTTTAGTTTACATAGCGTTCTCTAGGGGACAGAGGGAAATGTCTACGATAAGATGTCATAACTCTAACCTTTATTGACCTTAGAATTTCAGTTTATTTAGCATCCACTAGGAGGCAGAAAGATATGCAGATGATAAGATGTCATGAGGATGACCTGTGTTGACCCTGGGGTTCCCTGAGCAGCTCCCCCTGACAAGGCACGGCCCGGCCCATGCTGTGGCTATAATTACATGCCAAGATATGGCCACTCTTAAGATGGATGTCTGTTATTAACTTATGGAAATATCTGTGGAGGGAGGGGAGGGGTGTGACTCAGGCATTCTCAAGCACCCTCCTCTTTCACCTCCTCCTCCTCCTTCACCTCCCCTCCTCCA
>OZ012685.1:61886342-62198842 GCA_963942565.1 Maea johnstoni | reverse complement strand
CGTTTTGGGTGCTACTAGCAAGAATAGGTTAAAGTAAGAGTATCTTGTTTCAGCCACCTGGTGAGTAAGGTACACACTACCAGCAGTGCATGTGCATGTGCCTGACCAATACTTGTTGATTTATAGAGGAGTGCACATGTAAATGCATGGCCTCTGCATTGTACTGTATGATTTGTTGTGCACTTTGTCAGAGAAACGTCGGGTGTACAGTGCGCAAGTGTTAGTCATACGCCATTAGAGCTTTGATCAGCTCCGGATTATGCAGAGAATTTCAAGTCTGGCCATATGCATGACTTGGGCTTCACATCTCCGGCTCTGTGGCCAAAAGTGACAAATTTCAGAATTGCAAAGAAGACAGCTACTTAATGTGATGGGAATATTTCTAAATTCTCTGAAGTTTAGGACTTCTTGAGCCCTAGAAATCATGAGTAAGCATATCTGTGGGTAAAGGAAGTATTATTCATACACAAGAATTGTTTCACTTTTAAAATCTGCAATGCTAAATAGCTTCTGTTGATCTCTGTGGGATTTTGTAATGCCACAATTCATAGGATGACTATCATCAATATATGACAAATTGAGAAATTATTTAAACTTTTCATTAATCAACATATTGTGCTTTAGTTCATTTATGCAGCCATATAGTTTAAGCAATAAGTCTGTGTGAAGGGCTTTTGCTTCTTGAAATACCCGAACATTTGAGTATAAGTGGGTGGTTACCAGAGATAGTTTCTAAATTGGGATTGTGCCTAATTCAAAAGGTTTCAATTGACCCCTTATATGAGTAAATATTGATTCTCAACAATGATATGAAATGAAAAACAATTGATATACCTCACAGCAGAAATCATTTGAAATATGTTTTATTGGTGTTCTATATTTTAACCCATGGTTTGAGTTTTAATTGCTCTCTTACATGAATAAATAGTAAATACCATTATCTATAGCTTGGATTAAGGTCTTCTAAGTCTATAGTGCTATGAAAATAAAAATCAATGAAAAAACAACAGCATGTTTTTTGTATTGTGGTTGTGATTTTAGATGGCTTACATGTGGATGTGCCTCACTGTAGCAGTCATGTAAAAGCTGTTTGTTTTTTCTCCTGTCGTCGTCGTGATTAGAGATGTGTGACCTGTGGAGGCGGCCAGGTGCCTAGCTTTAAGCTACATATAACTGTGCAGACCATCTCCAGGGCTTGTTACTTCCTCTCATGATTGACGTCATCCCGTGTCTTTTGTTTCTCTCATGACGGTAATGAGACATTGGGCTGACCCCACGCAGTAGCAAAGCTAATAATGCATCTAGTTTGTGCAATTGAAATCCTTTTAATTGGGAAGACTAAGGCATGTTTCCCTGATAACTTGTCTTTATATAATCAATAGGACAAATTGCCTGCTTGGTGGTTCTGCTGCATGACAAAAGATGGCGCTCTTAGGTGACACCAATGCCATATAGGAGATGGGAATAGGTCTGTAACAGGATATTTTGACATGAAATGCCGAAATTATGACTAGATCAGCAAGATGATTTGAATTGCCATTTACCACCTTTATTATCTATTGAATAAACTCAGAGATTCTTTTATATTTCATTTCCATTACTATTTATTAATTAAAGGTGATAGTCTAGTACACCAAGATTATCACCACTAGGTGGTGTCCTTGGCTGGCCCCTAAGAATGGATATCAAAACAAAAGATGACACATGAGCAGTGTTCACTCGCCACGAATCTTGAGCTGGCAACAGTCTTTTGTGGTCACCTCGAGAGCACAAAAGAAAGGGCCCTTGGGCTGAAAGCGAATAACGATACAGTCTTCAAAGCCTGTATTTTAGGATATGACAGATATGAACCCCATCTAGGTGCAAGGTCATGTCACAGGTACCTTGAATTCTGACAGGACCTGAAAATCAGCATTTACTATGTAAACCACGTGCTGTTAGTAATTTTGAGGCTTATGGGAACATTCAAAAATGTTTTTAAAATACTCATCGTGCTAATCCCCTGTTGAGGTAGGACCTTGCACCTCACCAAAGACATGAATAATCATATGGTAGACTCTCATTTTCAAGTAAAGGGTAAGTCTTGACATTTTGCCAAAAATCGAAACACATCCAGATATGTTCTTTAAGGGTGCCGCATTACCTCAAAATAGTCATTTATTGATAAGTTTACCATTATCCTGTAACTATGAGATGTAACCTTTTCAATAGCATAAGTGTCGCTGTCTTCATTAAACTCAGTTTTCAAATATTCAAGTTTTAAAAATGACACGTGTATCGAATAGGGTTCTTCCTTAACTAGTTGTATTTCTTTATTTGTATTTTGAGCAGACTGCAGTGGTATATATATATATATATATATATATATATATATATATATATATATATATATATATATATATATATATATATATATATATATATACATATATATATATATATATATATGTATATATAAACACAGATCATATGCTTTGATTTGATTTGTCACAAGTTGTCATCACTAGTCTTTCTATTTATGTGCCATATCCTTACCATTATGCATAGTAAGTATGTCAAATTTTTGTGGCGGTCCTTAGGTATATCCTAGGTTATATACCATACATCAGACGCTCGTACCTAAATGGCTCAAAAAAAGTGTGTGTGTGTGTGTGTGTGTGTATATTTATTTCATAACTTGCAGACTTTCTCATTGTAAGTCTGTTACTCCAGATCTGAACTAAAACAAAAAACTTCCTTTCCTCTCAGTTTTTGTGTTGAAATATGATGATAAAAACCTTAGATATAATTCCCCAATCATATTCTCAGTTTCTGTGCCCCCATGCAGGTAAATACGTAGTCAGGAGTTTGTCCTCAGCCTCCACATAGCTGTCAGCATGCTGTCTGATAGGGACAAGTAACATGTACTGTTAGGCCCAGCAGGACTCAAGATGACACTGCAATCATCTTCTCTGCTTGTGTCTAGTCAATAAGCAGGTAAGACGGTGTTTTCTTTCTCCTTGCAATGGCTACAGACCTTGCTCATGGGAGAAATCCCTGCATTAACACAATGATGTATTTTGTACAGTTCCAAAACTCACCTGATTATTTAGATGATATCTCTTGAACAAAAACATAAGATATTTTAAATGTATTATAAATTCAGAAGCCAAGATCTCCAGGCATGAAAAGGATTGAATAACGTAGAATAGGGAATTGACTGCACTATTTCAAACAGGAGTTCATGTAAATGCACATGCTGTCATTGTCAATGAATTTCCATCTAATTTGTTACATTCACTGGCTAAACTTCTTACCATCTTGAAAGATACTTTAGTGGCCAGTAGGCTTGGGATGATTGATTATAAGCTGTCTTATCTCTTACCTATTTTGATTCAATATGATGCTTATAAAACTGGTAGTTAGTAGGAATCTGGAAAATGTCACCTACTTGCCAAATTTTGAACTAAAACATTATTCTGATGCCTGCTCAATAAAATATTCATTAACACCCCTTAAGTAAACTGCAACTTCTCTGATGAAACAAATACAAACAAGTTAATTACTCTGGTCTACATGAATTTACCATAAGGTGTGATGGTACTATTCTATCCAATGAGAAATCACTTGCGTTCAATCCATGAACACTCCTAGATACATCCACATCCATTGTTTTTCCCAGAGATGTGATTTTATTGGCTGTGATTGTGGCCATCACACATCTTTGATCTACAACTGTTAAAACATTCATTCCTACAGCACCCACAATGCTCAGACTTTTTAGGTCATTTCTTAGGGATCAGAGCTTTTTATTGAACATATTTGATGGAGGAATGTTGATCAAAAATTCAACCTCAATTTTCCTTCAAATATTTTGTGAATTGATGCTTAATTCCATAGTCATTTTCAAAAATATCACAGGTCTAGGCGGAACTCTACAATGGAATCTTCAGGCATGAATTGGTTAATGGCTGGGTAGGTCCAGGCCTGCAGTGACCGTCACGTTTATGTCGTGGTGCTGAGATGTGATTGTGAGTAGTGGTCAGGCATGAATGGGTTAATGGAATATTAAGATATTAAGGTGCTGGGTAGGTCCAGGTCAGCAGTGACCGTCACGTTTATGTCGTGGTGCTGAGATGTGATTGTGAGTAGTGGTCAGGCAGGAATGGGTTAATGGAATATTAAGATATTAAGGTGCTGGGTAGGTCCAGGCCAGCAGTCACCGTCACGTTTATGTCGTGGTGCTGAGATGTGATTGTGAGTAGTGGTCAGGCATGATTGGGTTAATGGAATATTAAGATATTAAGGTGCTGGGTAGGTCCAGGTCAGCAGTGACCGTCACGTTTATGTTGTGGTGCTGAGATGTGATTGTGAGTAGTGGTCAGGCAGGAATGGGTTTATGGAATATTAAGATATTAAGGTGCTGGGTAGGTCCAGGTCAGCAGTGACCGTCACGTTTATGTTGTGGTGCTGAGATGTGATTGTGAGTAGTGGTCAGGCAGGAATGGGTTTATGGAATATAAAGATATTAAGGTGCTGGGTAGGTCCAGGCCAGCAGTGACTGTCACGTTTATGTTGTGGTGCTGAGATGTGATTGTGAGTAGTGGTCAGGCAGGAATGGGTTTATGGAATATTAAGATATTAAGGTGCTGGGTAGGTCCAGGCCAGCAGTGACTGTCACGTTTATGTTGTGGTGCTGAGATGTGATTGTGAGTAGTGGTCAGGCAGGAATGGGTTTATGGAATATTAAGATATTAAGGTGCTGGGTAGGTCCAGGCCAGCAGTGACTGTCACGTTTATGTTGTGGTGCTGAGATGTGATTGTGAGTAGTGGTCAGGCATGAATGGGTTAATAGAATATTAAGATATTAAGGTGCTGGGTAGGTCCAGGCCAGCAGTGACTGTCACGTTTATGTTGTGGTGCTGAGATGTGATTGTGAGTAGTGGTCAGGCATGAATGGGTTAATGGAATATTAAGATATTAAGGTGCTGGGTAGGTCCAGGTCAGCAGTGACCGTCACGTTTATGTTGTGGTGCTGAGATGTGATTGTGAGTAGTGGTCAGGCATGAATGGGTTAATGGAATATTAAGATATTAAGGTGCTGGGTAGGTCCAGGTCAGCAGTGACCGTCACGTTTATGTTGTGGTGCTGAGATGTGATTGTGAGTAGTGGTCAGGCAGGAATGGGTTTATGGAATATTAAGATATTAAGGTGCTGGGTAGGTCCAGGCCAGCAGTGACTGTCACGTTTATGTTGTGGTGCTGAGATGTGATTGTGAGTAGTGGTCAGGCATGAATGGGTTAATGGAATATTAAGATATTAAGGTGCTGGGTAGGTCCAGACCAGCAGTGACCGTCACGTTTATGTCGTGGTGCTGAGATGTGATTGTGAGTAGTGGTCAGGCATGAATGGGTTAATGGAATATTAAGATATTAAGGTGCTGGGTAGGTCCAGGCCTGCAGTGACCGTCACGTTTATGTCGTGGTGCTGAGATGTGATTGTGAGTAGTGGTCAGGCATGAATGAGTTAATGGAATATTAAGATATTAAGGTGCTGGGTAGGTCCAGACCAGCAGTGACCGTCACGTTTATGTTGTGGTGCTGAGATGTGATTGTGAGTAGTGGTCAGGCATGAATGGGTTAATGGAATATTAAGATATTAAGGTGCTCCAGGGTAGGTCCAGGTCAGCAGTGACCGTCACGTTTATGTCGTGGTGCTGAGATGTGATTGTGAGTTGTGGTCAGGCAGGAATGGGTTAATGGAATATTAAGATATTAAGGTGCTGGGTAGGTCCAGGTCAGCAGTGACCGTCACGTTTATGTTGTGGTGCTGAGATGTGATTGTGAGTAGTGGTCAGGCATGAATGGGTTAATGGAATATTAAGATATTAAGGTGCTGGGTAGGTCCAGGCCAGCAGTGACCGTCACGTTTATGTTGTGGTGCTGAGATGTGATTGTGAGTAGTCGCCTTATAAGGGCAGCTGATGAAGAAAGAGAGCTCAATATCCAGCTCTACTGTAACATTAGCTGTTCTCTTAGTTCAGGCTTAATGCCTGTCACCTGCCTGCTGATATAGTGGCAATATTTCACCACTTCTGATATCATGCAAATTGGAAAGTTTAATAGCTAAGAATGTTATTTACATTGAGAAAAACTGTTGGACATTAACTTTAACCCATTCATGCCTGTAGTAACCTAAAAGGCTCGACTATTATATGTATATATATATATATATATATATATATATATATATATATCTATATATATATATATATATATGTATATGTATATATATATATATATATATATATATATATATATATATATATATATATATATATATATATATATATATATATATATATATATTAGGGTTGGGAATCGGTTGCAATTTCAGGATCGATAGTCAGTTACAGCCAACCGATTGATTATCGATCATAATCAGTTCATCGCACTTTTGCAGTAATTGGGTACTAGAGGTCTAGAGCCTAATAATAAGTGATAGTCTATGACAATTACTTGCTATTAGCACCTACCTTAACTTCGTTTTGAAGTGTTTTTGGGGCTTTGTCTCATAGCAAGAAAGCTGACAAAATGTCTGTCATTTAGTTCTATATTTTGCCACTAGGTGTCACCTTTTCCGATTGTTATCGATTGCCAGTTTTGTAATCGATTAATCAGAATCAGAGAGGTAAACGATTGATTATCGATTATAATCGATGATCGTCCCAACACAAATATATATATATATATATATATATATATATATATATATATATATATATATATATATATATATATATATATATATATATATATATATATATGTATATATATATATATATATATATATGTATATATATATATATTATACAAATATGACATCTCTGTGGGGTTGCCAACATGATTGTCTACCCCGAGTGAGCATTGTCATGCTCACGAGGGGTAGACTATCATGTTGGCAACCCCACATGGATGTCACATTTGTTTTATTATACCGAAACCCCCTCACCCCCGGCACCCAAAATCCATGACAAGAAACTTACAAAACCCACTTAGGCAGTACAATTTCGGAGCAGCAGGTTTACCGTGCTGACCATGCTGGGATGTCATATTAGTTTATCATACTGAACAACCTATCATCTCAACTGGGTTGAGATTTTACTTTTTTTCCCTAAATTGAGACACTCGCGCACGTTGTTCTCAACAATAAGATAATTCCATTATTTTGTTGTCGCCGGCATCCTGCTCATACTTTCGCCACGCGTGGGGATCTTGAAAGCATGACGTCCTCAACAATATAGGGAATCATGAAACGGTACCTTGACAACGGGTGCTAATACGTCGTCTCCTTGACAGCAGGTGCTAATACGTCGAATGGTGACCGCAGTCAAGGAACCTGCAGAGGCACAGGTTGCTAACAGCTTTGAAACATGGCTCTCATCCAATGGGATGAGAGTATCCTCATGTGAGGTATAATAGATATATATATATATATAGAAATCATGGATGGGGACTACCTATTAAGTGCTGGTTACCTAGTGTGCAGGGGTTTTCATTGAGTTTTTCAGGGACTTCTTTTTGATCATTCCCTGTTTAAAGTAAATGTATGGTTATTGCAGGTTTGGGAGGCAGTTTAAGACCCCTTTGTATATAAGTTTGGGTTACCTCCCTAACAGATAGTGATTCTCTTTTAATTATGAACCAAACTGCTGTGTAATAATCACTAGTGTCATATGACAGTCATCATGACATTAAACTTCCCAACTCTAGTCCAAACAGTAATACAGGATATAAACAATGGCCTATTTTATCAGCAAACCGTTTTGCTTTGAGACAAAACTAGACTTGGGCAGCTGTGTGGCTGTATTTATGGTCACATGATGGACCTCTCTTGATTTAGTACCACTCTCCTCCACTGTGAGCAGAGCAATTGATCAAACTCCCTGGCATAGCTGATCATCAAGGGCTTGGTATCATAAGAGCTGGAATGGGACCACTGGGGCCTGGCATCTCTTTAAAAGTTGAAGGGGATATATGATGTTGTTCTTGTTATTGATGGATTAAGACTAAAGGGAGACCCCATCACGATGGGAGGGGGGGGGGGGGGGTGTTAGTTGGATTGACATCTGTGGGAGATAGATCACATATGCTTAAGGGGTTAAAAGGGTATTAAGACTGAAGAGAGGCTTCAGAATGAAGGGGAGGCCAAAGTTGGACTGACTTTTCTTGGAGGTAGATTACAAATATTATTAAGGGTAGTATGGAGGTTCAGAGACAAAAGCGATTTCTAGGGTTAGAGTTAGGGTAGATGTAGAGAATATTAGGTTTGAGGTTTATTTCAGGAATTTCTAGGAATACCCAGGTTCATATGGGTTCATAGAGGATGACAGGTTTGAAGTCTTTTCAATATACTCTACATATATTTAAGGGTGTTTAAGGGTAGTTTGACACCAAAGGGAGACCCCCTTAGAAAAGGGGGCTTATTTTGATGATAGCTGCTCCTAATGGTGGATGGTAAGAAATTCAAAAAATAATAATATTTTTTTAAAATGAATACATATATGTTCATTATCAGGTAGGATTTCAGTATTTAACAGATCTTTTTACCATCTGTCAATATATTAAGGGACATATCATAATGACATTTAGGGATGACCAGCAGTGGCTATTATAATGGTATCATCAGGGGTTGACCATGACCTTTTTGATAAGGGACCATTATTTGGATGATTTGCACCCCATGGTTGGAAGTGTTGTAATTTCCCTTACCATATGAACCTGGAAATACAAAAAAATTCCTGGCATGTTCCTTGCATTATCGTAAGAATTCATTTGGCTAGGCTTTGCCTGCATGCTCAAGATCAAACAGTATGGTTTTTTTCTCATCCTAGGTTCATTTTATTTGAAAATACCCCTTTTCTGTAATAATGGCTTGTAGTAGCCCTCTTGGTTCGAGTTGCTGTTGTTGCCTCTGTGCTAGAGATTAACCGGCACTGGTAATTTCTCATCCTGGCTTCATTTCATTTGAAAATACCCCCCTTTCCTGTGATTTTGGCTGGTACTAGCCCTGTTTGTCAGAGTTGCTGTATTTGCCTGTGTGCTGGAAATCAATCATGAGTGGTTATTTCTCGTCCTGGCTTCATTTCTTGCCTCCTCCCCGTGGGAGGCGCGAGGCCATTAACCAGCCAATTATAAACACTAATGAAATGTCACAGATTACTCACAAATCTATTTCTCATTTCATCTACAGCCAACAAGAAAAAATAGATGAATGTTCTCAGAAGAAATATGTGGAAGGGGAAACTTCTAAAAGCAAATTGAGATTTATCCTTAAAAACCTGCCAAGCATAAACAGACAGCCCCCTTTAATTATCACATCATTAGTTTACCCTACTTTCTCAAATATAAACAAATGTTCTTTATTAACCTATTGATGCCCACAGCACTTAAAATCTTTCAAAATAAAAAATGTATTTTTTGAAATTTCATTTGTCATAAGAGGAAATACATGTTTAATCTTTATCTTTCTCTACATGCCATGTATTCTGAAGTAATTTGTTATTGTATCACTTAGGTTCTCATAGATGGGTTATGTATGGACCCATCTGCACCATCAATGGATATATTAAAGGCAGGTGTTCAAGGACTAACTGAACAGCACCAATATTTATTTTCATCTCTATTTGTATGTATTTCTATTATAAATGTTTTTGCTTGCATCCTTGATGCTTTGAAACTACCCTTCAAAGTATCAATTTGCACTTTTGGCAAGAAGTGATTATTTGGTACCATACTTTCAAAATCGAAAATCCTTCTTTATATACACAGATACATGTAGCAAAAGCATGGAAAGTTGCCTGGAGTGTTCCCCATGCTGTTTGCTGTAGCATTAGAGCACAATTCTCCTCTCCTGAAGGCTCTCCGGGGGAGAACACCAGTTGCTTGTTTGGCATATGGTGCAGATAGCACTAGGGTTTATCAATCAACCCTTTTGTGATCACTAGCTGGTGGCTAACGGGCAATTCCCCCGTCTGAAGCTACAGAGAGAGGCGATGGATGCTGATTCCCCTCGCCATCAAGAGTGCATCTGGCCATTAGATTTATTGGCCTCATCGCCCCCTCAATTGTAGAGAACGGGAAACGGTAAAGGATGAGTACTTACATTTGACTGCTTCATTCTCCGAGGACGCATTAAGGGCTGGCAGTTAGACCCACTGTCGCCTAGGCTACTCCGCACAATCTTCTCAAATCCTCAATCGCAGGCTCTGGTCTGCTACGCCGTGATGCACGCTTTATGTGTGTGTGTCTCCGGCGGCATCAATGGTAAACTCCATCAACTTGCTGTGTGGGCCAATTGCCCTAAAGAGGAGCCAAGATTGACTGCTGCTCCCTTGGCTGGCTGTACCTTTATGTCACTCTCAAGGCAGCTGGCTGTGAAGTAGTGTGCGTGAGATAGAGGAAGAGTTAGCACATGCACGCATGCTAGACTGGTACTGCTGCTGCTGCTTCTGCTACTACTACAAGAGTAAAGGAGCTGTGGCCACCCGCAGCATGTACCAGCATGCATGTGTGTGTGTGTACGTGTGCATGGATACCATTGATATGATGTGCCGGCCTGACGTGTTGTACATTCGTAGCCGCTGACTGCAGGCATGCATGCATGCAGGGCGGACAGCATGTACGTTGTCCTGCGCTAGCCCACTCACTGGCTGATAGTGGCTAAGCCATGAACACGCTCATTATACGTGTAGGGGGATCTCCTCTCTCTCTCGCTGTGCATTCCGCTGCCTCCCAGCATCCTTCACACAGCGGGCACTGCAGTTAACGGCAATCTCAGCAACTCATTGATTCCATCGATAGCACCACCATCAGCTGCCGGTCACTTCCAACAGCTCAATAAAAACCAATGATGAACTGATAGTGGTATACTGTGTATAGAGTCTTTTAAAGTATTCCAATGCTTTCTTGTTATACTGTGTATAGCGTCTTCCAAAGTGTTCCAATGCTTTCTTGGTTTACTGTCATATTGGACCAAATGGCCATTTATGGTTACCTTAGAAGAGGCACCTCAATAAAAACGAATGATGAACTGATAGTGGTATACTGTGTATAGAGTCTTTTAAAGTATTCCAATGCTTTCTTGTTATACTGTGTATAGAGTCTTCTAAAGTATTCCAATGCTTTCTTGTTATACTGTGTATAGAGTCTTTTAAAGTATTCCAATGCTTTCTTGTTATACTGTGTATAGAGTCTTCTAAAGTATTCCAATGCTTTCTTGTTTTACTGTCATATTGGACCAAATGGCCATTTATGATTACCTTAGAAGAGGCACCTCAATAAAAACCAATGATGAACTGATAGTGGTATACTGTGTATAGAGTCTTCTAAAGTATTCCAATGCTTTCTTGTTTTACTGTCATATTGGACCAAATGGCCATTTATGATTACCTTAGAAGAGGCACCTCAATAAAAACCAATGATGAACTGATAGTGGTATACTGTGTATAGAGTCTTCTAAAGTATTCCAATGCTTTCTTGTTTTACTGTCATATTGGACCAAATGGCCATTTATGATTACCTTAGAAGAGGCACCTCAATAAAAACCAATGATGAACTGATAGTGGTATACTGTGTATAGAGTCTTTTAAAGTATTCCAATGCTTTCTTGTTATACTGTGTATGGAGTCTTCTAAAGTATTCCAATGCTTTCTTGTTTTACTGTCATATTGGACCAAATGGCCATTTATGATTACCTTAGAAGAGGCACCTCAATAAAAACCAATGATGAACTGATAGTGGTATACTGTGTATAGAGTCTTTTAAAGTATTCCAATGCTTTCTTGTTATACTGTGTATGGAGTCTTCTAAAGTATTCCAATGCTTTCTTGTTTTACTGTCATATTGGACCAAATGGCCATTTATGATTACCTTAGAAGAGGCACCTCAATAAAAACGAATGATGAACTGATAGTAGTATACTGTGTAGAGTCTTAGAACTGGTAGTATTCCAATGCTTTCTTGTTTTACTGTCAAATTTGACCAAATGATTATTTATGGTTACATAAGAAGAAGGGCCTGAGTGTGAAAGGCATTGTCACTGCCTGCTGGCTGTCACTCGCTACTGCCTGGGTTCAAATACAGGATAGGGACATGTGAGAAAGTTGCCAATGACTTTTCCAAAAACATTGTTTGATGTGTCTGAACATCACTTGTTGGTGATGTCACTGCTTTACAGTGATCCAAAGCACTTCACATAAAAAAGTCAAAAAATGAAAATCTTGGCAGTGGAAAAGTGTTGAAAGTTTAACTTGATTGCATTTAATCACTATGTACTTGATTGGCCTCAAAGGTGTGCTACTTGGAGAAGAGAATAGGAAAATTATTGTTAGGGATTTTTGCATTTTTTGTATGACATAATTGATTTTGCGAGTATTTTGGCTTCACTATTCAAAAACACAAAAAATCTTGTCTTGATAGTGGTTGATTCTATGGAATTTTCATTTGAGATTTAGTGGGAGGACATAGGTGTTGTTATCATCATTGGATTTCTTGTAGTGTCCTCTTGGCAACAATTTAATGTTCACCCCCTCAACAACCTCTAGAAAAAATGTTCAATGTTATAAGTGTCTGTAAGGTTTTTGATGATGATAAACGGATGCTTTTTCTTCCATACAAAGGACCTGTTCTGGTTTACTGTACAAATTACCCAATTTCAAAAATCCCTCATTACAGGCTTTCTGATGATAGAAATGGATAGTCACACTCATTGTGAGTACACTGAATGCATTTTTGGCATGAAAATGTTATTCATGGTTGGGGGGTGGCCCTTTTCAAGATTGGGGGGATAGATGACCAAAGTATTAAAAGTTTGGAAAAAATAAATATTCATGAACAAACATAAAGGTTTATTTTCATCAGCATCATATTCTGAACTCAATATACGATATGGAATGATAAAACAAAGTTTTCATATAGGTTCAAAACTGTCAACATATATGCTCGATCATAATTCGAGCGTAATGTGCAGAACCACAGTTCAGTACATCACATTTCCAGATGAAATAACACGTACATATTACCAGATCATAATTTGAGAGAATATATGAGATTATCACAGGTGCATGACATTGACATTCTCATTCAAACTACTTTATAAAAGAATATTTTATGATGAATATCAGCCCTCTTTAACTAATGTATGCAAGGAGAGAACACAAACAGAGTCACCAGATACCACATTTCTTTTTTGAGGATATGTTAAAAAGCAATAAGGATATTCCAGTTTTCACAAAATATATACTATTAAAAACTTCAAATAACTTGAAAAGAAAAATAGCAACACTAGTACAACTGTACATACAACCAATAAGGCATACCCACAGTATATCCACTTCTCACAGGTAAGAAACCAAAAATCATTCCATTTGAAATGTTTGCAAATACTGGTTGCACATCTGCCCACTGTATTTTTTGGCACAATTGAGCTTTTTTGCTTCATGAGACATGAGGAAAAACATTTCTTGCTGCATGGTATGTCTGATTGAACCACACCTACCCAGGCTGAAAATAGTAACAGTGTGAGGCCTTCCTGGACAATACACTATCAATCGAGGTCACAATTGAGAGACAAAGAATCCCTAGGGAACAGCTAGAGGAGTTTACTTGAGTTTTGTTTTTGTGAGTGCCCTGCATATGCTCTTATGAACTATCTAGTATGGTGAATTTTATACAAGTGACCAAGGGTCACTAAGTCACAAAATTCACCCTTTTGCCCAGCGAGCGCGTTCAAATGAAATTCACATAATCTGTATTTATTAGTAACACATAACATATTATTCTGGCTTGAACGCGCTCGGTGGGCAAAGTTACTATTTGGAACCATTTCTACATAGGCTCAAATCTCATTAGTAGGCATGGAGGCAGCCATTTTGTAGAAGGTCATAGGTCAAGGTCACTCCATTGAAAAATTTTTGATTTTCATCAAAATCCATAAGTAAGGCCTTCTATGAAATGTCATTACTGGATCTCCTCCAACATCATCATAGTTTACCCATAAAATAGGTTTTTGATCAACTGGGTACAGTTATAGCTGAAATATGAGTCAATGCAAATATGCTGACACATGTCATTTTAGAGTGGTCATGTGCAACATTCAGGGCGAGGGTTGGGGAATATGTTAGCAATTATGAACAAGCAACACCTCAGCCACATAATCATAAGAATTTTGGTTAAATTCATGAAACTTGAAAAAATTGGGTAATTTGTATAGTAAACCAGAACAGGTCCTTTGTGTATATTGTCTTTCGCTGATAGTGCAATGCTTTCAACAACTTACATTTGCAGTGATAATTGTGTATTATGATGACTGTTTTGCATGAATGCTAGATTAGATGGGTATGCTCAGATAATCTAGGAAAAAAGCTTGCTCTTCAGCTGGGGTTCGATTTACTACTTTGACCATATCCTGAGTGATTGTCATGATGGAGCGATGATGCACTGCTTAATGCTGCATCTCTTGTAAGTGCACGTGCATGCCCTTCACTCATTGCTACTGGTGAAGTAATAAGGTGCGCTTGAATTACCAGTCTTTTAAGAATACTACCATGACTGGAAAAAATTGTAACTGTGCAAACATTTGTTGTAACTAAATTTTAGCTATTTTTCCGCATGGGTTTAGTGTGTCTTTATGTTCCATTTCTCTGTCTTGTATCTGAACTTGAAGATTTAGAGTATATTCAGAGATCAGGCTTTTTTAACAATTCAAAAGAAGTTTTGGTATAAAACATTTCACTGGCCGCTCTGAACAGTTATTAATGTAACTTAGTTATTCTTGAACTAATATATATATATATATGGTCTGGTTTTCCAAACTCAGAAGAGTTTGAAACTTGCCAATTATCACTTAGAACCTATTCATCTTGTAATGCTGGTGCCAAGTATACAATTACCATTAGTAAATGTATATTTCAGAAGGTTGGTGTTTGATTTTAGAATTAGGCATAAAACATGGAGCTTGAAAAGGGTATGCACATAGATAGTGTTTGTATTCTGAGTGGAAAGTGAAATCAATTAGGACAAAAGCTCTGGGTGGTCTCCATGAGGTTGACATGCTCTGATCTTGTTCTGATTGTTTCCCCCTATTATCTGGTAACATCAGATGTGCTAGGGCAGTGACAGATGATACCTGTTTACGTATTATCTCCCTTTTCCTGTTTGCTTCTGCCATTAGTGCTATTGAAAAATCCATTTAGCAAATGGTGTGGTATTCCACCAGGTTTTACTAAGCTAACCTAAAAGAGCATAGTCCTCAATTATAGTGGATAGGGTAGCCAAACTCAGTCTATACTCATAGGGAGAATATTGATGTTAGGAGGGGTGGGGGTAGAGGGGGGGGGGGGGGATTGAAGGATTCTAGGTTTCATCAACCCTCTCACTCATCATCCACCCCTCATATAATGAAATATAGCTATCTTTGTAAAACAAGCAGTTGTCTTTGACAGATTTTACTGAAAATTAACTTGAACTAATTAAAATTTGTCTTAAAAAACACAGAAAAATTCTAGAAAAATTTAGAAAATAAGTGTCATAGATTTTTTTATGAAGAACTCCAGGCCAAAAAAAATAATGATAGAGATGTTATCTAAAATTTCTGTATCTGGCAGTGCTCAAGTTAACAAAATCTGGTCCCTGGGAGCCAGGCAGTATTTTATGGTATCTTGAAAAGTTTAAAGATGGCAATCCCTAAGCATAACTGTCAGGCACCTTATATGGCATGGAGGTATTGCATGCTGCTAACTGCAGATACCAGTATGTGATGTAGCGAGGAGAGAAGTGCTCCCTTGGCATGATGATGAACACATGTTTGCTGTACAAAGCATGAAAGGGCTGGTCACATCCTGCCGCTGTGTATCATTGCAGCTGGAAATTAATACCTGTGCGCTCCCGCTGTGACAGAGGCCTGTTTGTCCAGCCTCTGTGTGTTATAGCGAGCTCCACCGGAACTCGCTCAACTGATGTACTGTTTGTTGCTACAACCAATTAATCCAAGTGCAGTTTATCTTCACTGAAATATATCCCTTTTATTGGGTAATGTATGAAATGATTTATATACAGTACTCAGATTGCAAATAATTTTCTGAAGGAAAATAGATCTATCTACATTCTATGATCTCAATTTGAGTAATAGAGTTTTTTGCACTTATCTAAAGTAGATCCAAAGTAGACACTTATTTAATGTAGACCTTGTAAGAAATGACAAGTGTTTTCAGGGTATACTTTATTCCCTGGATGTATTCAAACTGGGGAGTGCCAATATATTAAGGTTTGTTAACCAAATGCACCCTTTTTTATATGAGATAAGGCTTAGAACACAGGTTTACTTAAATAAACCTTTTTTATATGAGATATTTAGGCTTAGGGCCAAGATTTACTTAAATAAATCCTTTTTATATGAGATAAGTCTTAGGGCCCTGCAGGTTTACTTAAATGAATCTTTTTTATATGAGATAAGTTTTAGAGCCCAGGTTTACTCAAATAAGTAGTGTGTGCCATTGATGTTAGCTGAGAAAGTGTATTAGCCTAGGGGTATTCAGCAATGAAGTCTGATGAAAAAGCCCTCTCCATTTGGAGTCTGAAGATTAGGGTCTGCCAATGACCAAATACTTTCACTGGCCTTGTAGGGTTTGTAGCACCTGCAATCTACTAGCACTATTCTTAAGACAGGCATATTTAGAAATATACTGAAGAAGTAGTATTAGTCAGAAGCCAACACACATTTTTCTCATGTTTAGTTTCAAAGGCATCATAGATCCAGATGATAGTTTTTAATAGGGAGTAACTAAATGCATAGATGGTTTAATGACACATTTTCTGTATTCTGTGAGATATGATAAATGATGTTTTCACTGAGGAAAAATTCATAAAATCTGACACATGCTATTAGTGGTATGAGTAATGAGCAATGCTACTGTTTTTCTTTTGGCCCGGAGGCAAAGAGATGGTGTTAAGTAGTATTAATTACATCTAGTCACAACTCAATCTGTGGGCGACTCAGAATGATGGGTTTTACCATACATATCCTACAAAGCACACTACTCTCATCATTGACCTGTATTAACCCATAAATCGCATCTACAGTAAAGATATCTAATTCCCGCACTAAATGAGTGGGCGTCCTTGTCATTCTATATGATCGCAATGAATGAATGATTGCTTACAGGCACATTGGCACACAAAGGCCATTTAGTGCCATAAACTGTGAAAAATAATGGTCCTTTGCTATTGTAGAAAACAATAACAAAGCAATGAATAAATAAAAATGATCACAAAACAATGAACAGTTTCAAAATATAAGTTTCATACACAAGGTTGTTTCAAAAGAAACTATAAATTCTTTAAAGGCTTTACAATCAGTAAAACAGACCAATCTCATGTATTATGATGTCAACAGGCATCTTTCCTCAAAGTAGTTTTAAAGTATGTTTTCTAACCAATTGATTTACACACTTTTCATATTCTGATGACAATTGCTATGGAAAGGGTCAAAACTCATGCAAAAGCAAGTCAAGTATTGTTATTCTGAACATTTGATGTACTCTTATGTGATGATACACCTTGATGCAGCTATAAGGCCAGTGGTTATAGGCTACTGCTGGAGGGATGGGAGAGAATGAGCAGTTATTACCTTTTCCAATAAAGCCAAGAAATTCCTCTAATTGACCTAGGAAAATCCCAGGCTTTCATGAGAAGTCTCAGCAACATTTTGTTAAAGTATTCCATCAGCACTCCAGTCTTCTTCCCCCTTAAATACTGGCTTGTCAAGATTTGGCTTTAAATTAGCCATAAACTGACGATTAGCAAAATTCTTTTTCATTTTGTTGAGGATGGTTGTTTTTTGCTGTGTGCAGTGCACAGAGCAGGGAGACAGGTGATGTCATAGATCAGCATTATTTCACAAGGTGTAGAGATTAATAACCGTAGGTGCTGGAGAGCACCTGGTGCCATGTGACACGCCGTGCGATACGCCACCACACGCGCCGCGCATGTGCTCACGCAAAACAATACAAATACCTACTTGGCTGGACCGCATAACCCATTCACACCAGGAATGCTTTTCTTTGATTTAGAACTTCTATTTTCACCTCTTTAATTTTGCTTTAACTTTGAGAACATAGAAAAAACCACTGCCACCTAAACCCAAGTCACTGACAACTTTCTCACAATTGTCAAGCCTTTGACAATAGTAGCCTTTTCAAGGAGAAATGTAAATAAGAATCCAACTCATAACGCTTCCTGAAATATGTTACAAACTTAGGTTTTGTCTTAAACACCGCTATACAAAAAATTCAAGGAAAGCCTTAAAATCAAAAAGAAAAGACTGAAAAAAAAGTATGACTGCTTTTCATTAGTCTTTTTTTTTCTTACATTGACACTTATAAGAGAAACCTCCGTTGACCCTTATTTGAATCCAGGGATCATATCACTGTCTCCTCTAAGCAATTTGACAGCACTACACATACTTTTAGATGCATAAAACTGTTAGCATTGGTAGTAAAGTGACTCTGAGTGATGAGTGTCAATGAATGTTTCTCCTAGACGGATGATACTTATGAAATCGCTTATTTAAAAGAATCACCAGCAACTTAATTGCTATATTTACTAAGAAGATGGTGTATAGCAGTGGTACAAGTGTTGCAGTTGGCAGTCAATGTGCTAGACCACTTGGCTTGGGGTTGCCCTTCCGTTTTAAAGAATTGCAGCCTCTTGTAGGCATGGAATTAAACTCTTAGAGTGCCTCTAATAGCAATACGCCATTGGATTATGACAGACATCAGGAGGTAATTCCATCTCTTCAAGGATTTCAGGTATTTTCAATACTAGTAAAATTATATTTTGAGCAATTCAGATTTTTCAATTAAAAGGTAACTGCACACACAAAAACAAGAAGAAGTAATATAATATAACTCCAAAATTGATTAGAATTCAATTAAGAAATTAATTGAATCAATTTGTTTCTTCATCTTTCCTTATGATAAAGATATGGTTACCCACTACTCTCACAATACCTCTTGATGTATAGGGCTTGTTGGGTAAGATTTCACTCTGCTTAATTAAAATCCTGACAGCATATTATGTCACAACTTTAGTGCTAATTGGAAAAGGAAATATGTAACCAACTTGGTGTATCTAGAGGTATCACATGTGAGGAATGGATATTACCTTATGAAAAACAACATGGTGAGGCCATACAAACTATGGCTTAGAAACTTTCACCATATTCCATCAGAAGTATGACTTACTCAGTGCTAAAACAGTTTGCTAAGCCTTGGTGGTCAAACGGTCCAACAAAAATGGATAGTCTAGTGGCCCTTTAGAAAAATTAGCGGTCCATATCACTTTGATAACCAAAATGGTAGCCAACAGCCATTTCATAACTGAACATTTGTGGTAAATTGTGCTAAATTTATGAATTGTGACAGTTATAATCTAATGCAGAAGAACTGTGAAGCTGGATGTGATGCTTACTAAATTAATGTGGTCAGAATATTTAGCAGACTTTCTGGGCAAGTAAACATAGACTTTTACAAGCCCATTCACATTTTTGGTAGAAACGGACCGGTGTACTACTCTATTTTCTCTATTTCCACTGCTTACTAGTGCTGCCTAGCTAGCTGCCTGTATATTGTGATTTTTGTGACTTATAAACAATTCATGACACCAGCACCCAATATCTCCCCCTCAATCTCTTGATGGTACCTCACAGATAAAGCATCTTTTGAGGGAGAAGTGTAACCCAAAAACTACTCTCCAGATTTCAAATTTTGATTCGACGTCATCAGGGCTCAACATTAACCAAAATTTCAACTAGCCAAGCAGGGCCAGCTGCTCAAAATATTACTAGCCCTGAAATCGTTAGGTAGCCTAAGGTTGTAGCGAAAAGATTGTCAGTGCATAGATACGTAATACACATTGTCCTGCTTCAATTTAGCAGCAATGTACTCGCTTAATCCACACTTTCTTTTCCTCAGTAATCACGTGTACTGTTTAATGTTGCATGTTTTCTTTAATACTATCATCAATGTACACTAGCCCGACAAGGCTAGGCACACCAAGTTTTCTTTAGCCCTGAACATCAACCGCTAGCCCCGGGCTATAGGGCTAGCCTTAATGTCGAGCCCTGGTCATATTGATATTGTACCATTTCATGAAAATTCTACAGGTGTCAATCTAGTTTGAAGGAAAATCTCTTTTGTTTTGTATATGTAATATCGCACCTTTTACAAAATCAATATCTTTTTTAGTTCAAGCTATCATACTCTTGGTGACCTAAAAAATGGCCACTGTAGAGTTTGAAATGCCTAGAAATAAAAAGCCAAAGCTGTTGAAAGGAATGAAAAGAAAATCAGTATCATATAAGCAATGGTTTCACCTTTCTCTCTGAAAACATAGGCTCTAAATGACCAAAATACAATCATTTAAAATGGGTAGTTGTTTATCAAGCCGAGCTGGTCTCACCTAAAGACCTCCTACACTCAAGAGGATCACACAGGGGGATAAAACACTCAAGCATGATTATTCTGCTAAGTATTTTTAAGGGCATTTTTCCTTAAGGATCAATTCATGTAACCTAAGGACTAGCAGTACTGATGAGGGATACACAGTAGGATGAAATACTTCAAAATGTAATTTGATTTTCTGTTTAACTAAGTATGTGCTTTAGAGGGAACTTTTCCACCAGGCAATTCATGTTATCCAGGAGTTTAAGTGCATCTCTTTAATGCTGCTGTCCTATTATCTGCTCCTATACCTTATTGGTAGCCCACCTGTGGTCATCCCCAGCATCACTAAAGGATTACAAGGGTTAGATAGGTTTGAACCTTATTGGTAGACCCTCTCAGCCCACCTGTGGTCATCCCCAGCATCACTAAAGGATTAAAAGGGTTAGATAGGTGTGAACCTTATTGGTAGACCCTCTCAGCCTACCTGTTGTTATCCCTAGCATCACTAAAGGATTAAAAGGGTGAGATAGGTGTGAACCTTATTGGTAGACCCTCTCAGCCCACCTGTTGTTATCCCTAGCATCACTTAAACCATTAACGCTCACAGTGGCCATAAGCAACATGACAATTTTGAAAAATTTGGAAAATATTTGAAGGAGATCTGTTACTCATAACACTACCAACAAATCTCGTTAGTTGGTCCTTTATTTCCAAGTTGTTGTCAAAGGTCCAGTTGATTTCTAGAGGAACCCTTAAGCATTTGTGGGTTAAAGAGTATGGTTTACTAGGTGTGGGAGATACTACGGCTATGGAGACTGCTCTCACCAACACCTGCCCATGTGGCCCTTTTATCTCCTCCACTCATCATCAAAGGTGCTGCGGCTTGGTAAACATGCCACACACACACTCGCCATCACCACTACCTTTTTACCTGCAAGGTGAGATGCTTGGTGAGAGAGAGAGAGAGAGAGAGAGAGAGAGAGAGAGAGAGAGAGAGAGAGAGAGAGAGAGAGAGAGAGAGAGAGAGAGAGAGAGAGAGACAGAGACAGAGACAGAGACAGACAGAGAGACAGACAGACAGACAGAGAAAGAGACAAAGTGCTATTATATAGGCTGTAGAGTTGAGTCCAATTAGTGCTGTTAGAATTGACCTTAAATAGTGTTGTGAAATCTTTGAATTGTAGAGTTGATCACCATAATACTCTTAATACTCTTAATCTGGCTGGTTGACCCCTTTCCTACTATTAACCTATGTTTGGTGCTGGCCTTTGTTAGTGCTCTTAGATATGGCATTGCCACCCCATTGGTCCCATAAATCTAGGTGGAGGATAGACCTATTAATAAGGCTATAGAGCTTATATCAAACCCTACTCTTCCACCCATTAATGCTGAACACTTCCTCTAGAAGTCAGCTGGACCTATGATACCTTTGACAAAAACTTATTATAGAATTATAGAAAATAAAATATTTGAAAGAGAGTTGTTGGTAGTGTTCTTATTAACATTTCCCCTTCAGATATTTTCCAAACTTTGCTTTTGCCTGAATGGTTTCACCAAAATTGTATAATTCTGATAGTTGGTACTATTTTTGGCAGTTTATAGTGATATACCTGGTCTAATAATTGATCAAGTGGGGGCCAAGCTTGAGAAAATGAGGGTGGATTGAGTTTATTACTTACTACGCTGTCCATTCTATTTGATGAGGCTGTCTCGCAAATAGCCCATCAGTCCGTTTCAAAGCCCCTGTATCTCAATATCACCACTCTACTTCTAGCCATACCTCTTATAATAACCAAATTTGTGCTTTATTAAGTCAGTGGTAGCATATAACTGTGGCGGCTAATATTTTTCAAGGGAGTAGTTTAGTACTTTCTGCAGAGCTAAGTGCATTAAAAGGCCATCTAAGAGATGATAAACATACATGGATCTCGGCCGAGTAAATTGGATTGAATTGACGTGGGATTAATAATGGATAAGAGGGATGATGGCTGTTTTATCTAAACATTATGGCTGGAACAGGCTCTCAGCGCTTCTCTTTTGCCTTAAAGGGCCTGCAACTTTGGAAACTTCTACTGATAATACAGCAGCTGGTTTAACCCATTCATACCTGGAGTATCAATCAGAATTATCATCGAAATGTGACCATACATTTAAAGTACAAGGAAATTCAACATTATTGACATAATATTTTGAAGGGAGTTATTGTTTCAATTCCTATTTATATTTTCCTTCATGTATTTGCATTATGTATATGTTGGTCCAAGAAAGAACACAGAGGTAGAGTGCTTGGAGTGTTATAGGAATGAATGTGTTAATCCTTGTACCTGCTCTTATACTGATGAAGTTCACACTTCCACATAGGTTAGACAGTCAATGAGGGAAATATTTGACTAGTTAGCAGGTTAGATTCAGAGAAACAAAATGAAACATACTTATTTTGATCAGGGACATGCAATATTTCAAGGTAGCAATGGGAGTTCTGACATTTTTAGATATTATGAATGTGAAAAATGGGTTGAATAATAGGCATTGACGAAAAATATATATATATATATATATATATATATATATATATATATATATATATATATATATATATATATATATATATATATATATATATATATATATATATATATATATATATATATATATATATATATATATATATATATATATGTATATATATATGTATATATATATATATATATATATATATATATATATATATATATATATATATATATATATATATATATGGATTATGTACTATTATAAGAATATTTATGCAGCACTTTATTTTACAAAAAACCCACAGAAAACAAACAAACAAACAAAACCTGCACATGATCAAAGCCAGACATTGTTCACCTTTTTATTATTAGTTAGGCCACTCCAATTTAATTACTTGTCTTACGAGCTTTTTTTGGAAAAAAAATCCTGTCAGACTCCAAAAAAAAAGAAAAAAAAAGTCATCTTTGGTGTCTTACGGACGAAAGTGGTTTTAAAATTTTCTGTCAGACTCCAAAAAAAAAAAAAAAAAAAGTGCAAGCTTTAAGAATATTCTTTGTAAGTGTGATTCAATCAACTACAGGAAGCTATCATTGCTGTAGTAGAGCCTCAGACTTGAGGAGGTATACCTCCCACCCTTCAGGTTACAGGGATTAATAGATTGATTGATTTTATTTAGTTGAGAATAGGCTGGTAGAAACATTTTGCTACCAGTCCTAGTCGTCAGACTCTAAAAAAAATAAAAAAAATAAAAAAAGTCACATTTTTCAACTTTTTTTTTTATTCCAAAATGGCTCATTTCCTACCTCCTGAGCACGTAAGACAAGTAAATAAATTGGAGTGGCCTTACACACTGTTTAAAAGTGAGGTACAGTCTGAGTTTCTCCCAAAGTCATCGGTATCCCACAAGGCAGTTTTATACCATCATATAATGATGGTTGAGGTTATATATCAGGCTAGATACTTTATTTTCAAACAGGGTGTAATGAATGTATCACCTGCTCTTTGACATTCCTTCATTCATTCTTTTATCCTTTGAAGTTGATTTCAGGAAAATCAATAGCTATCCTGAGTGGTGGTAATGATTTCAAAACTAGGCTGAGGTGTAGTTTCAATTTCAAAATGTGGCTGAGGTATTGCTTGACTGCCCCTCATCAGTATGTAGTATAACACAACCCCCCCCCCCCCCTCACTATAAGAGATCAGAAACAATGATCTGACAGTAGATTTAATATCTAATCCTAACACAATAATCAATACTCCCAAGTTATTGTATGAAAAGCATCCAAATAATTTGTATTAAATATTTTATGACATTTTAAGAAACTCTTAGGTTAGAACGGCATAATTGATAATTGTGGTACTCAAACTGCCACTTGATTGGTCCAGTGACTGATTTTATCTAATTGATAAAGTCAGGAAGAATAAGCTTCTTGTCAGATAAGTATCACTCTTTCTTGAAGTAGTGTCACTGAATTGTGAGAGAGATGAGTACCTAATGAGAGAAATGCAGATAAGCCTTCAATTATAGCCTAGTCTCCAGCATCAGGTGCTTTATTGAAATACCCATGTGTCAGGGCCACAGTGATGACTCCTTTTTATCTGACATGGATAGTGTTTGTCCATTTGAGATTTTTGTATTTCAACACCTTAGGTAATGGATTTATGAGATAGATTTCTAGGCAATGGAACAAATTTCATAAAACAAAGTAAGCTAACATTTACGGGAAATCCTGAAATTTTTTAAAGAAATTCCTTAGTATTGTCGCTCTATTTTGTATTTTAGGGCACCCTCCTCTCCTAAACATGGTCTAATGGGAATAATTCAGACACAGACCTTTGTTGCATTAAACCTTTCTTAAGATGTTTTTTAGAAGCACTAGAAGGAGGGGATGTATTTCACCTAGTATTTACAGCATAGCAACAGAGCTATCTATATGTAGGTGCTTCACTGTTAAGATGGGGCAGGGGGGGGGGGGGGGGGGGGGGGGAAGGCTGGTTGTATTTCGCCTAGTATTTACAGCACCAGAGAAGTGTGTAAGTGCTATAAGCCTAGAATTGTCGCTTAGCTGCTACTCAGCAGATTTGGTGGAAACACGATTAGTTAATCGTCCATTAATTGATTTAACAGTGATGCCTGAGAGATAGGACTGTCTGCAGGAAGGCCCAGCAACACTGCATCATTTAGATTCATTTTCATTGCAGAAACAATGCATTTTATCAGGTATGGGCACCGGTCAAGTGCTGCCATGAGATATTTCTAGGCATGTGTGTAGTCTGGTTCAAAGTTTGCTGGTATTTGTTCATAACCTTCTATACAGGGACAGACTCATTCAAATCAAATTCTCTATGAGTTAGATTCTGTTGAAACAATCTTTGCACATAGCAGCCCCAAAGGCCTATCTATTTTGGTGATATAATTCATAAGGAAGAATATTTTGCAAAATGATATTCTTCAAATACATTTGGAATTTAGTGATTATTAGACCAATTTACAATTGGATAATAATCATACGAAATTGATAAACATACACTTTATTTATCTTTGTGTTTATATAGGTACCCATATTTTTGCTCGCCAGCAACAAATAGAATTCTTAAAGTTTTTGATAGCTTTTTGACAGTCAGCTTTTTTGAGCAAGGTATACCTCTCCAAAGGCAAGAGGTACTCTGAAGCGCAAAGTAATAAGTTTCTGCCTTAAGCAAAAGCAGTAAGTTAAGAGGTTAATGGGTGATCAGAAATGAGAAATACAGCTTAACCAGATGAGATATCAAATGCCCATGCAAGCATGATGCCCACGTTAGTGCAATGGTTATCTCAATGATTCATGCAAAACATTCCCTAAAAGAAGGCACCTGTTTTCTTCTGATATGTTTTGTTACAGTATTGCAATTATTACCATAGAGATAAGAGCTTTGTTATAATTAGAGCAAGAACACCTGGAGATGGTTCTATTCTGGTGAAGATTACCTGCAGTCTCATTATACATTACCACCCCACCAAGGCTAGAACAAATTAATTCATTGTTTTACACAAGGTGTCTCAAAAAAGATTTTCTTAATATAATGGAGTATGTCATGCAAGCTCATATCCAGTTGTCATAGCTGTCATCAGATTTAGTTTCTTTTGCTTTGAAGGATTCTTTGGTAAATTCTGCATTTGATTTCTTTTCACTTGCTCATTCAAATGAAACAAACAGGTGATTAATGTAATTAGTGTTGCAATTTTTGCCTAATTTGGTCTTACTTGGGTCTTATATGCAGATTATTTGTTGGATAATATTGGTTTTGGTTCTATAGAAAGTTTTTAAACCAATTATTATCTTAACACAATTTCATTTAAAAGATATTGCCAAAATGGTCAATCATTTTCAATGCTTTCAAGTATGAAAGGTTTGATAAAGGCAATGTGTTTGATACACCTGCATTATTATGTAATTGATGGACACCATTCTATTGTCTTTTATTCTTTTATCTTTTACATGATTTTATGTATGTATTCAGCATACCTGATTCGCATATCCTTCTTTTGTAGTTGAATTGGAAGTTGATAGAAGAAGTGAATGTCAATGGCACCAAAAGTATCATACAAGGTAAGAAGATGTGTACTTTCTTTCTCTAGTAGTAGCAATTTGAAATAATCACAGTGACTATCACTGATAGTGATTAGGTCTTACAAAATGATTCATTTCCTGTAATGTTCCGAAAAAAATAGGGAAGGTTAGGATGTATAACAAAAAATAGTATATATATCTTATTGGATTATTATTTATTTCAAACAATGCGTGTATCATGGCAGCAGTAGTTGTAATGCAGTCTTCTAAAACTGTATTAATGCTGTTTGGGAGTTTGGGATTTGGGTCTCAATTTTTTGAGTAAAACTGTGTTAGGGTTGCATTACTGAAGAACAAACAATCTTTATAGGCCTTCGGTAATGTGAAATTAGTACTATGGACTGACAGTAGAATCCAAAAAGTGCCACATGTTCCCCTGAGAAATTGTTATATTTTTAAGTGCTACTAAGGCATGTTTGACCTTAGTAAACCAGCTTGTTACTACTACTCTCCTCTAAGAATCGGTGTTTTGAAATCTGGGGAAATTCCTCTTGATACAGGAGGTCCTATGCAGATTGGATGCAATTGGTGTATCGTGTAGCATTACACCAATCTGCCATGTTGTATGGGGCATTACATTGTTAAGGCGATTGTGGTTTTGTGTATTTGCATACCAATTAAGCCCCGTGCATATTGTGTGTAGTATTCAGTGAAATGGCATTGACATAAAATAGCATGACCTGAAGCATGCTCCAAAAGAGTCAATACATTTTCCAGGATTTTGCTGCCTAACTTTGAATTATTGCAGAGGGCACCACAGTTGCTGTAATGACTCAGCTGCTGCCTCAAGTATCTTTATAACACCTGTGAAAAGATTAAAGATTGATTTCCTTCTATAAGTTTTGGATGTTTGTTGTAACCCAGCATCTTTGGTTATGACCTTTATTTTGTAGGCAATTATACAACTGTGTTCCCAACATCGGCTGTATCAATATAAGATGCTGACTGTTGCCAAACTAGAAGTAATTTTCACTTATGTTTTGATTACCGAAAAGAAAGATTAAGCAGATTTAGTATTTATATATAGTAATTGCATATGTGGATAGTCATTGATTATAGTGAAACCTTTAAGATTTAAAAATCCTCTCATACTGAAATTTCAGAGTATGTCCACAATATTTTAGGATGAAAAGGGTCTGGTAGTAAATGGTATTCACAATGAGACCTGTTTTTCATTTGGAGTTTGCATTATTTGTACCACATCAATAAATAAGAGAACAAACAAGACTATCATGTCACATACCTGACTTACTTCTCACCATCTTACTCTACAATAGCTGCTTATCAGGATTAAGCTAAGAAACTTGATTGCATTGTTTGAACTCCACCCATACATATGAGAACAAACAAGATCATCATGTCACATACCTGATTTTCTTTTCATCATCTTATTCTACATTAGGTGCTTACCAAGATTAACCTAAGAAACTGATGAATTTGGCCTGAAAATCTGTGTTTATGATAGATTGCATTCAGTAGAGGTTTCCCTGTATATCAGTGCTAGTCATGAGAAGATAACTGGGTGAACCAATGTGTGGTGTCCTCATCCTACTCTGGTACGATAGCTGTCAGCGGCGCGCTGAGGGATGAGCAACCAATAGCGGGCCACCCTGATGTATCACCTTTACATTTGTTCCTCCTGATGGATTCCATAAAGCAGCTTACACAACCAAATCAATTATTAGAAGGAATGGGCCCCCGGTCTTAAATTGATCAATTTCTCTGTCAGCCCTTGAAGGGAATAGTACAAAATCATTGCCTTTTTGACATTGCATTGTGCTGATATTTCTCTTTGATGGTAAAGTTCATTTAGTTGTTATTCTTGTGGTACCCTTGAGTTGTCACCATTGTATTGCTTGCCGAGAACCCAATACCACAGAGATTACTGCCATGCTCTCTATAATCTCATTATGAAGCCTTTCTAGTTCTATACTACAGGGAGCTGTAAGAACATTGTAAGTGACCCAGCTACACTGATTCCCATCAGTATAAACGACTGGCTGGTCTTAATTCAGGTTATATGTATGCTATATCGTGTATTTACCCTAATAATGTTCTTTTCCTGCAGCCTCTGGCTGCACTCTTAAAGGAGTATCTGAATTGGTACCCTATATCATTGAACATAACACATTACTGATTGGAGTAAACTCTCTTGAAGTGTCCTTTTGTTCTATGTGCTTATATTTGTTTATTTATGACAGATATTATTTAGCTTCAGGAGTTTCAAAGTATTATATGATATACAAGAACTGGCCAAAACAAAGTTTAAACTCTAATAAAAGGAGAACAATATGATGCACGATTTCACTGGACATTCGTTGATTGAGATTTTCCAAATTGTGAATTTTCATCAGCAAAATCTTCCTTAAATAGCCAGGTTCCTTGGGTCATAATGGAAGAGTTTAGTTTTTGGAGGTTTATTGAATACTGCTTATGATGATAGTAAATTCAGGATTTGTCTTATGGAAGGTAATGAGAAATGGAAGGATTGAACACCTTCATTTAATTAAGAAGGGTTACATATGAAGGAAAATTAATTTTTGATACTCAATTTTCCTATGATTATCCTTCTATTGCAGCTTGCTGTAAGAGAGGCATTGAGCGCTTGGTGTATACCAGTACCTATAATGTGGTGTTTGGAGGTCAAGTCATTGAGAACGGAGACGAGTCCCTACCATATCTGCCATTAGACAAGGTAACTACAGTACAAGATCTATATTCTAATTATTATTATTATTATTATTATTATTATTATTATTATTATTATTATTATTATTATTATTATTATTATTATTATCATTATTATCATTATTATCATTATTATTATTACTATCATTATTATTATTATTATTATTATTAGTAGTAGTAGTAGTAGTAGTAGTAGTAGTAGTAGTAGTAGTAGTAGTAGTAGTAGTATTTAATATTATTATCATTACTATTATTATTATTATTATTATCATTGTTATTATTATTATCATTCTTATAATTATTTTATTATCATCATCATCATCATTATCATCATTACTATTGTTATTATTATCTTTGTTATTATTATTATCATCATTATCATCATCACCATCATCATCATCATTATTATTATCATTATTATTACTACTATTATCATTTTTTAAATATATCTACATTACTATTATTTTCTCCTTATTATTATTTTTTCTTATAATTCTTATCATTAATCAATTGATAATGTGATATGATATGAAAAACCTTTACCTGCATATCAGTAAATCATTTTACTCTTGGGTCTAATTATAATCATATCATCTACCAGAAGTAATTATGTTATTCCTACAGTGTCGCAAAAGAGCTGCACTATTTTGGATGTATCTTTCTTACCGAGGCATCTTTTGGAAATATTCAATGGAAAATGCCAACAAGAACTTGAGCAACATCTCATCTCATCTGCAGTCACCACTCACAAAGTCGAGTGGCTTGAGCACTATGGCAGGCGATCCAAGCTAAAGTCGTCAACTCGCTAACTCGTCTATGTTTGGAACACAAACGGAACACAGAAAACAGAACATCCAACACATACTTTCTTATTACTGCTTATTGCTGTCATGTTTTGTATACAATCCCTAATGTATAAAGGCGGTGTTGAGCATTATACTAACCTTTGTACTGTTCTATAGAAAGCAATATGTAAATATAGATATGTATTCTTCTATGCCGGCATATATTGAAATGAAATAACCATATAAATGTTAGCAATTCCCCATCAGTACGTATTTCTTTCTTAATTGGTGGGCTGAATAATGAATATTTATTTCAAAAACCGCGCATCCACAAGCTCATGAGCTCATGAGTCAAAATAGTGGTGAGCTCATGAGTTGATCTCCCTCTGTGAGTGCAGCTCTAGCAAAAAGGCCTTAGCTTTTAGGTTTTCAGGCCACTATATTTAAAGAAAACATTCAAAATAAACTTAATTTTGCTATCTCGGTCTATCCCATACATCGTCTAAACCAGCAACCATTTAGGCACAGCTACCTGCTTTTTCTGATGTAAATTTTGAAGTTTTTTGAAAAGGCTTTTTGGGCCTGACAAACGTTCTTGGAGCAAAAACATCTGTAAGACCAACAATCAGCTTTCACTGGCCTTACCTTAAAAACTTCATTGGTCAAACTGTATTATTTCAAGAGAAATTCTATGTAAGAATGGGGTCAAATTATTTAGACCTTCACATATGCACCAATGCATATTTTAATTGGAAGTTCCACAGAATTGTCTTTCTATCCCTATTAATGGTTGAAGGAGCAATTACTGTATAAAGTAACAGATCCAAATAATTGATTGTTATGGCTGACATCCCTATTATATGTTGATATTTGAGTTGACATGACCTATCGCATGCTATGTGAGTGGAGTATGTAGAAGTATAGGCACTGAGTTAGGGTTTCTCTCACTATGCCTATCAGGTAACAGCTGAAAGGCTATAGGTGAATATATACGATTCCGACCTTCAGAATGAATAGAAATAGCCCAGTGTAAATTACATCCCTTGTAAATCGCAGTTTTTGTATTCTGCTAAGCGATACAATATGACAAGGCAGATTAGATTCTGTATCCATTGCGTCGTGGCGCCATATCTCACCAGCATATTCCCATATAGCACAGAGAAACTGCTTGTGCCGACCTGTCACAGCCATATGCATCCTTCATCTACTCGCGCTCAAAGAAAACTGTCTCAGGGAGAAGCGCGACATCTTTCTGGAGATTAGTTGGATTTTTTCGCCTGTATTAGAGGTTGTTAGTATCTGAAGGCCTCTTGATGTCAGAGGCAGGGTCTGGTTTCCTGTAGACAGGCAGTCGTCAGAGAGAAATGTCTGTGATTCATTACCCACCAAGCACCCATCCCTTCATAGTCATGATGCGGCTCTACATTCATTACCCAGCAAGCACCCATCCCTTCATAGTCATGATGCGGCTCTACATTCATTACCCAGCAAGCACCCATCCCTTCATAGTCATGATGCGGCTCTACATTCATTACCCAGCAAGCACCCATCCCTTCATAGTCATGATGCGGCTCTACATTCATTACCCACCAAGCACCCATCCCTTCATAGTCATGATGCGGCTCTACATTCATTACCCACCAAGCACCCATCCCTTCATAGTCATGATGCGGCTCTACATTCATTACCCAGCAAGCACCCATCCCTTCATAGTCATGATGCGGCTCTACATTCATTACCCAGCAAGCACCCATCCCTTCATAGTCATGATGCGGCTCTACATTCATTACCCAGCAAGCACCCATCCCTTCATAGTCATGATGCGGCTCTACATTCATTACCCACCAAGCACCCATCCCTTCATAGTCATGATGCGGCTCTACATTCATTACCCACCAAGCACCCATCCCTTCATAGTCATGATGCGGCTCTACATTCATTACCCACCAAGCACCCATCCCTTCATAGTCATGATGCGGCTCTACATTCATTACCCACCAAGCACCCATCCCTTCATAGTCATGATGCGGCTCTACATTCATTACCCACCAAGCACCCATCCCTTCATAGTCATGATGCGGCTCTACATTCATTACCCAGCAAGCACCCATCCCTTCATAGTCATGATGCGGCTCTACATTCATTACCCACCAAGCACCCATCCCTTCATAGTCATGATGCGGCTCTACATTCATTACCCACCAAGCACCCATCCCTTCATAGTCATGATGCGGCTCTACATTCATTACCCACCAAGCACCCATCCCTTCATAGTCATGATGCGGCTCTACATTCATTACCCACCAAGCACCCATCCCTTCATAGTCATGATGCGGCTATACATTCATTACCCACCAAGCACCCATCCCTTCATAGTCATGATGCGGCTCTACATTCATTACCCACCAAGCACCCATCCCTTCATAGTCATGATGCGGCTCTACATTCATGATGCACTACTAGACATTAATAATGTCATGCCCCCTCTCCATGTCCTAACTTGGGAAATCTCATGCAAGGGATCTAAATGATGTATACTCAAATGTGTTCACTATACTTCACCTAGATAGTTGTATAGATTAGCTTCCTCAGATCCCAGGGCTCAGGAGGAAATTGTATTTGTTTAACTTTCCAGATTTTTTGTTTACTTCTCATAGATAGTTAAAAACAAGTTTCTTGTTCTTGTCCCAAACTACACTCAATTCAAGACTCTTAAATATATCATTTATAAGCAAAATATCTACTGTGCAGCATTCTATGGTACATTTATGATACACTATTAGAGAGAGAGAGAGAGAGGGGGGGGGGGGGTAATGGAGTTAAAAGCACAAGTAAATATCCTTGCTGTGAGAATTGATCAGAACTGGTTTAATTTAAAGAGGATGGTCCTTGATAGTATAATGCAAAATATAAGTTCATTTTAACTTTCCCATTTAGTGCAAGTAGGTTTGAAGAGGTACATTAACCCTTACCAAACATAGCTGAGACTTTCCAAGAAATCCTGGGAATTCCTAAGATAATCCAAGGAATTCTTTGGTATTTCGAGGTCTATTTGGTAAGGGTGTTCACCTGTATTATGCAAGAATTAGCAGTGTTCCTATTAACCCCTCATAGAGAAATTAGTATGTATAGATCAGAACATTAGGGACACCTGGTGGATTGTCAGATACCTAGCAAACAGACAATTGAGTAACATTTTTTTACAGTCCATTAACAATGGTTTATTTGAAAATATGTTCTTATAGTTTCTATAATGAATATATACTCTAATGATTAGCTAGTGATTGTTATCTCTCTCATCTGTTCCAGCACCCGGACAACTATTCGCGTACCAAGTCTATAGCAGAGAAACTGGTGCTTGAGGCCAATGGTAGCACAGTGGCAGGCGGAGGGACCCTCAAGACATGTGCCCTCAGACTGGCTGGTGTGTACGGCCCGGCAGAGGAGAGACATCTACCCAGAGTCATGGTAAGTTGTCTCTAGAGAGATAGGACATTGGGGTGTTGACATGTGCCCTCAGACTGGCTGGTGTGTACGGGCCTGCAGAGGAGAGACATCTACCCAGAGTCATGGTAAGTCAGGGTTCGACGGTCCTAAGAAGGCCGAGGTAGTCTGGCCGGGCTACCGGAAAACAAAATCAGGTAGCCCCGCCATTCTCTTTTTCCAAAAAGGTTCTTTCCCCCTTTTCATGTCAGTGATGGTACTTATAGCATGTTTTTTTCTTCTTTTTTGTAGGTTGTATGCTTAAGGGATGCTGCACTTTTCTTCTTTTCATAGTTTTTTTGCTACCATTTTGTATTTATGGGGGGGAACTTCCCCAGGATTCAGGTAATACAATGGGACTACCTAAATCCAACTTTATAACTAAGGTAGCCCGACAGGGACGTTTTTGGAAGTTAGATCTCCCAGGAGATGGGACTATGCTATTTGTTGAGCGCTGTAAGTGGTCCGTGGAGAGATAGGGCATTAGGGGTGCTGGCAGGGGGAGGAGGAAGGGATTGTAGGCAGGGTGGGATATATAGGGATGTTCAGTGGTCGGGTTGGGACCCTTAATCATGAAAATCTTAAAGGTATCCAACCCTTCATATGACCTATTGATTGCTTTTCTTGTTCCAAAGCAACATTCAATGCATTAGTTATGTTGTTGTGTTTATTCATAATGGACATCTTTTTACAAGATCCATTACTTCAGTGAATGTAATTCCTCCAGTGGTGAGGCTCTCTTCAGTAAAGAACTCTTTCACAGGGTATTTTCATCTGGAACATATATCTATCAATCAAAACATGGCACCCTATCTTGATTCTTTTTTAAGAGACAATACCTAGAATTACAATATCTATCCCTGTGGCCTGATAGGTAACAGGCATATATAAACCTTGAGGGCCACAGTTATGATCAAATCATGTATTTGACTGTGAAATACTATTATTATTATTATTATTATTATTATTATTGTTATTGTTATTATTATTATTATTATTATTATTATTATTATTATTATTATTATTATTGTTGTCATTATTATCATTAGTATGATCATAATAATTATAATAATAATAATAATAACAATAATAATAATTATTATTATTATTATTATTTTTGTTATTGTTACTACTACTACTACTACTACTACTACTACTACTACTACTACTACTACTACTACTGCTACTACTACTGCTGCTACTACTGCTAAGTACTACTACTACTGCTGCTGCTGCTACTACTACTGCTGCTGCTGCTGCTGCTGCTGCTGCTGCTGCTGCTGCTGCTGCTGCTGCTGCTACTACTACTACTACTACTACTACTACTACTAGTACTACTACTACTACTACTACTACTACTGCTACTACTTCTACTACTGTTACAGCTACTACTACTACTACTACTACTACTACTACTACTACTACTACTACTACTACTACTTCTACTACTACTAGTAGTAATTATTATTATTATTATTATTATTATTATTATTGTTATTATTATTATTGTTATTATTATTATTATTGTTATTATTGTTATCATCATTATCATTATCATGTGTGTACTGTATAAGCATTAAGTGTTGGATTTTATTGTATGACCTGTGCTGTATGACTAGAATTATAGGGCCGTGCGTTGAGTGGCATATCTCTAATTACACCATCTCACTCTCCCTCAGTAATTAGTCAACTGACTCTCATCTTGAAGTGTACGACCCACTATACATTAACCTTGAGCATGTTTCTTTGCTTTCTCATATTACCAGCATCTACTGGGAAATAGTTGTAATTGTAATGTTTAATAGAGCTCCTCAAGAACACTTCTCAGGGAATACAAAGAAATCATTTTCGTTTCCTCTAATTATACTCGTGCAAAACTACTTTCGCTAAGTCAGTGGTGCTGTATTTGCCTTTGCAGTTAATTGTGTGTTGCCTATTTGTATACTGACTTATCAGATGATGCACTTATGGCTGTGATGTATTTGTCATTAACCAAGTAATACTTGCTGCACATTAAGTTCTATCAAAAGATGCATTAATGATATGACAAGGCCTGGTCACCATTGTATCTGTCTGTAAACCATTCGCCATTAGTCCTCCCATGATACCTGCAGCCAGCAGGCTCTTTAGATGATCTCTGCCACAAACTAGCACTGGTTAGGAGGCCTGATTCCCAAGTAGATATGCACAGGGGTTTGCGTCTACACTGGATTGTCATTAGTGGTTTGGTCTAGCCGGTTGCTTTACACATGTACAGCATTGTGAAAGGCTGTCTATGATACCTTTGCAACTGGAAGACCCCCTGGGACCATTCAAGTTAAGAGAAGGGACTCCAAACTTCTAGTCTCTGGTATTGCAGTGTCTTTGCATACTGATAGAGTATTGTTGTGAATTGTTTAGTGGTCTTTGATGCATGTGAATATCCATTCCCTATGCCAGGTTTACTTTTCCATTTGCCCTTGGGGACCATGCCTCATAGGTTTTGGTTTGTCTGATAGGTCTGATGTGGAAGTACACCTCTAATAGGAGCGGAATAGTACAGTTTCCCTTAGTGGATTATGATTTCAGAAAAACTAAAGAAATACTTAAATTGTGATTTCCAAGACTGTCTGGAAAGAAAGACCCAGTAAAAAATGAATAGCTTGATTTTTTTAAATTGCTTCAGTGTTACAGTAACCCAGCTTGCCCCCAAGTGCAAGGTACAAAATGACTTGTCTGCCTCCTTGTTCTTCAGGCATTTCTTACCCTTTTACTGTATTCTAACATGTAATTTAGTGCTAGTTATTGAGTGACAGCTCAGTGTGACGATATCCTTCTTCAGACCTTAATAGTTTCAGGCATTCAACTTATCCTGTTGCAGCCAGCGTTTCACCAAGTGCTAGGTTAAACTTGAGATGCTTGAGTTAAATATTATCCCCTTCGGTTCTTCATGATTTTCAGGCATTACTTACCCTTTTGCTGTACTTAGACATGTCACTCAGTGCTAGTTGTTGCATGACAGCTCTGATTACAGCAGCATCGCGCTTCAGTCTGTCATGCCTTCAGACATTCTTTACTCTTTTACCACTTAAGTGCGTCAGCAAGTTTAAGATACAACATGAAGGGTTTGAGTGCAACGGTGTCCTCCCTTCAGTCGTTCATGATCTCAAACATTATTCACCCTAACTTGCCACTTCAGTATGTCACCAAGTGCTAAATACAACCTAACGTGTTTGAGTGTAACGCTATCCCCCCTTTCAGATTTTCATGATCTTAACCATCATTTACCCTAATTTGCCACTTGAGTATGTCACCAAGTGCTCGATACAACATAACGTGTTGGAGTGTAACGATATAGCAGCCCTCAGACTTGTTGCTCCGGGCTTTAATTTCGGCCATAAATTCTCACCTGTATTTTGTCGTTTGCTGAAATGTTTAAGTGGCTAAGATTGACTTCTTGCATGTGCTGCGAGTAGCATGACTGATGGCTATTATGATGGGGCTCTCAGTGAGGAGCCCTATCCAACAGCGGGCCGACTCGCTGCGCTATTTAAACATGCTACAACACACTCAAACGGCACCTGCTGTCAGCCTCCTCGCATTCTCTGCACAAACATTACATGCTTGAGAGCTCGAAATGTGAAGGCTATCTTTCAAACAACAATGTGAATATTTTCACAACTTGTAGTCAATGGAAAAATATGATAGTTTGAATTTCAATTCCTTGATGAGGAAGATGGTGGTGATTTGAATTGATTTGATGATTATGATGATTATGATGATGGTGATGATGATGATGATGATGAAGGTGTCAATGATGATGATGAAAATTATGATGATAATGACGATGATGATGATGATGATGAGCTTGACAATGATATGATAAGAAAAATAATGATGATGATGATGACAATATACTGACGAAAGCTGCTTGTGTCTTTTCGATGTTGGACGATTAGCTTAATATAGGATCTTTTTCATTGATGAAATATGTGATGTGTTCCTTTTTTCTAAAGATGAGTTATTCTGTCATCTACTTATAGTAATCTAAGGACAAATCCTGGTAAAATTGGGCTCATATTTTCATCCAGCCATTTCCTCACATTTTCATCATAAATTTCCAGGCTATTTTGTTATATTTTATGAGCCCAAGTTAATTAATCATAAGATGGTATATTGGAGCTAATTTCACCAGTTTGTTAGCAATTATGTACAAAATCAATATTAATCTGTGTAAAAATCAGTCATGAATGTTAGAGTGAAGGCATGAAGTATCCTGCTGCTGCTGCTGCTGTGGTGGCTCAGAGTGACTCTGATATCCTAGTGAGCACAATCTCCCATTGCTCTAGAATAAAATACTACTCAGTACAGAAAGAGAACAATAGATACAACATATCCTAGTGAGCACAATCTCCCATTGCTCTAGAATAAAGTACTACTCAGAACAGAAAGAGAACAATAGATACAACATATCCTAGTGAGCACAATCTCCCATTGCTCTAGAATAAAGTACTACTCAGCACAGAAAGAGAACAATAGATACAACATATCCTAGTGAGCACAATCTCCCATTTCTCTAGAATAAAGTACTACTCAGTACATAAAGAGAACAATAGATACAACATATCCTAGTGAGCACAATCTCCCATTGCTCTAGAATAAAGTACTACTCAGTACATAAAGAGAACAATAGATACAACATATCCAGGCGAGAACAATCATAAATTATTGGGATTTTCTGTATGTAAATTTTATTTATTTGATGGGCATTTAAGCTCTCATGTGAAAAGCCATAGAAGTAGCTCTATAGTGAAAAAAAAAAATATTCATTTGAAGAATAATTTTTTTTTCAGATTCCTTTTTTGTCCTATTATCACATTTCTTGAGATGATCCTTAACCCATTCACACTTAAGAATGTTGTCATCTAGATTTTATTTATAATACTCTTGAATATGATTTGGAATTTGAGAATGATCTTTCAAAGTACATGAAGGAGAGTGAACTGTACTGGTAAAGTTTGTAGATGTTTAAACTTTATGCAAATATACTACAATACCAGCGATTAGAAATTTGTCTTTCATATATCTCAACTTTGCCTGAAAGATTTCACCCAAATTGTCAGGCTGCTTTTGGCTGCCGCATGCATTGATAGGTTAATGTTGCAATATAGTTTGCATCCCGTTTTGCTACATAAAAAAGGACTAGATGAGTGCGGCTTTAATCTTTGATGAGGTCTTGTAAGCTGTCTATAGGGTCAGGTTTTAAAACTGTTTAGTGCCTGAGGGAGGCTGTACGCTGACGTATGTTTCTTCCCTCCCAGCATTCCTCCAACATCTAACCCAAGGTCAAATGCCTATTGAAGGTCAAACCATCTAAAACACCCCAGAGAGATATTAATGCACTTTCTTAATCTGCTGATGCTGGTGGGCAATTCTCTCATCTTACTACGTCCTCTCTGAGGCAGCCACTCGGCCCATCACCACAGTCTCATTGTGCGCCACAGGATACGGGCCCTGCTGCATGCCCGGCAGCTAGCACACATGTAGACATGGGCCAAATCTACACACATAGACCGAGCCAATAACCACGGACATTAGCCACATATACACACATAAACAACAACTATGGACATAGACAAATCTACAGACATAGACCTAGCCAATAACCACAGACATTAGCCACATATACACACATAAACAACAACTATGGACATAGACAAATCTACAGACATAGGCAAAATCTTTAGACCTAGACACAAGCAACAATTACATACATATGCAACAGCTATAGATATACTAGTCTACAACTACACTCAAAAGGCATTCACTACCGAGATAGGCAACAGATTTAGCATAGGCAATTATTGCAGACAGACAGCTTCTGCAGAGATTAGCAACAAATACATGCATAAGGCTACAGCTACAGACATAGGCAAAACTCATGGATAGCAACTGCAGACGTAAGCTATGCATGTAAACAACATGTAGACAACATAAAAAGTGGCATTTTAACTATGCATACCTGAAGTTTAGTACCATTAGTGGGTTATTTGAACCATGTACATCCTGTTCGTATCCCGACATTATGTAAATGACCCATGGCACCCCCCAGCATACCTTCCTGCTAGCACAAATCTACCTGTTCTGTAAACACCACTGACCCCCAATGGAGTCCTGATTACTTCTCTAGTGGAGCCCTCACCTCAATTACATAGAATTATGCGTGGTATTTTCCGGTGCTGCATATCAGGAACATGGGAGACCAGGCATTAGCTGGTTGGATGCTGTGTTTGTATTAAATCCAGTAATTGAGCGTTTAATAGAATTGCTACGACTCCCCAGTGGGTCTGATATGGACCTGGAAACCAGCCATAATGGGCGCATCTCAGAATCATTCCTTTAACCCCATGCATATTTCATACAATTGAGGAGAACATTATCATCATACCGCTAAAATACATGTGGAAGTTAGTATTACGCTTTCTGCTGCTAAATATTTTATGCTGGCCCCAGTAATGGAAAACAAGATTTTCAATTAGACTTGCAGTGATGTAAAATATTAATGCTATTTGTCAGATGACTGTTTAATATGAGCCTTCAGGGATTTGTCAAGATTTGAACAATTTTCACATCTGAATGATTGCACTTTTTATAGTCAGAGTTTGATCTAGTTAGGCAAAGTGAGAGAGAGAGAGAGAGAGAGAGAGAGAGAGAGAGAGAGAGAGAGAGAGAGAGAGAGAGAGAGAGAGAGAGAGAGAGAGAGAAAGAGAGAGAGAGAGAGAGATAGAGAGAGAGAGAGAGAGAAAGAGAGAGCCGGAGACCATCTACAAAGCCCTCTATCATAATTTTCATGAGGACGGCTGCATTGTTAGTATTGAAACCAACTGATTATTGCAAACTTTCATTTTCAAACTATTTTGAGGTCTTTTTAGAAAATTGCTGAAATAAATACTCATTAGAATTAGATATAAGTTAATCAAATTGCTTCATGTGTTCCTCACAAATTCCTATTACGCAGTATGTTTGTAAGCATGTCAGGGATATAGGTGTTGAATGTGCACTGAAGAACACCATTATATGTCCCTTGCATGCTTCCCTTTATGGAGCCTTTGCTATAGCAGCGCTACTTTGCATGTAAATTACGCTATAACTTTATTTTCTCAGCAGGCCATAATGAAGAAAGGGCGTTGCGCTCAGTGCTTCTCAGCGGTTTCCTAAAAGGGGGTTGTGTTCTTCCTACGAGAATCAGCCTGGAATGTCACCAATTCCACTGCTATTCCCACTATCAAATGCAATTAGTGGCATCTCCAGGTAGGCAGTGGATCATAGTGGGAACTAATGGGATAAGAGAGGATTTCCCCTGGCTTCCCACCATGGGACAAACCATTCACCGTAATGAGGACTTGCCCAGGGAGTTAAAGAGGGAGATCAGGACTGATGAGAAACACTGGCAGGGAATAGAAATAGGAGGCTGAAACCTTGGTTACTGTTAGTTAGGGAGGAGGCTGTATCCTTGGTTGCTGTTGCTAGTTAGGGAGGAGGAGGCTGTATCCTTGGTTACTGTTGTTAGTTAGGGAGGAGGAGGCTGTAACCTTGGTTACTGTTGTTAGTTAGGGAGGAGGAGGCTGTATCCTTGGTTACTGTTGCTTGTTAGGGAGGAGGAGGCTGTAACCTTGGTTACTGTTGTTAGTTAGGGAGGAGGAGGCTGTATCCTTGGTTACTGTTGTTAGTTAGGGAGGAGGAGGCTGTATCCTTGGTTACTGTTGCTAGTTAGGGAGGAGGAGGCTGTATCCTTAGTTACTGTTGTTAGTTAGGGAGGAGGAGGCTGAAACCTTGGTAACTGTTAGTTAGGGAGGAGGAGGCTGTATCCTTGGTTACTGTTGCTAGTTAGGGAGGAGGAGGCTGAAACCTTGGTTACTGTTAGTTAGGGAGGAGGAGGCTGTACCCTTGGTTACTGTTGCTAATTAGGGAGGAGGAGGCTGTATCCTTGGTTACTGTTAGTTAGGGAGGAGGAGGCTGTACCCTTGGTTACTGTTGCTAATTAGGGAGGAGGAGGCTGTACCCTTGGTTACTGTTGCTAATTAGGGAGGAGGAGGCTGTATCCTTGGTTACTGTTAGTTAGGGAGGAGGAGGCTGTACCCTTGGTTACTGTTGCTAATTAGGGAGGAGGAGGCTGTACCCTTGGTTACTGTTGCTAATTAGGGAGGAGGAGGCTTTATCATTGGTTACTGTTAGTTAGGGAGGAGGAAGCTGAAACCTTGGTTACTGTTGTTAGTTAGGGAGGAGGAGGCTGTATCCTTGGTTACTGTTGCTAGTTAGGGAGGAGGAGGCTGTATCCTTGGTTACTGTTGCTAGTTAGGGAGGAGGCGGCTGTATCCTTGGTTACTGTTGTTAGTTAGGGAGGAGGCGGCTGTATCCTTGGTTACTGTTGCTAGTTAGGGAGGAGGAGGCTGAAACATTGGTTACTGTTGCTAGTTAGGGAGGAGGAGGCTGAAACCTTGGTTACTGTTAGTTAGGGAGGAGGAGGCGGTATCCTTGGTTACTGTTGCTAGTTAGGGAAGAGGAGGCTGTATCCTTGGTTACTGTTGTTAGTTAGGGAGGAGGAGGCTGTATCCTTGGTTACTGTTGTTAGTTAGGGAGGAGGAGGCTGAAACCTTGGTTACTGTTAGTTAGGGAGGAGGAGGCTGTATCCTTGGTTACTGTTGTTAGTTAGGGAGGAGGAGGCTGTATCCTTGGTTACTGTTGTTAGTTAGGGAGGAGGCTGTATCCTTGGTTATTGTTGCTAGTTCGGGAGGAGGAGGCTGTAACCTTGGTTACTGTTAGTTATGGAGGAGGAGGAGGCTGTAACCTTGATTACTGTTGCTAATTAGGGAGGGGGAGGCTGTACCCTTGGTTACTGTTGCTAATTAGGGTGGAGGAGGCTGTATCCTTGGTTACTGTTGCTAGTTAGGGAGCGGGAGGCTGTATCTCCCTCCCCCTCCTTTATAATGGTGTAAATAGCAATGCCTAATCTTGCAGTGTATACTTGTAAGTCTTGTCTTAACCTACATATATCTAACCCCCTCTCTCTCTCTCTCTCTCTCTCTCTCTCTCTCTCTCTCTCTCTCTCTCTCTCTCTCTCTCTCTCTCTCTCTCTCTCTCTCTCTCTCTCTCTCTCTCTCTCTCTCTCTCTTTTGCTCTCTCTCTCTACATGACAATGAGGTACCATCTGCTAGATGACTCCTGCTGTCAGTGTGCCATCTGATACCAGCCTCATACCCACCCTATCAGATCAGGTGACCTCAAATCATCAGGCAATCAAAAACAGAGTGGAACACAATATAACATTGAAAGAAAACCCACAAAACTCATTTTGTGTGTATGGTATTAGATTGCCATTGATAGCCTTTCAGCAGCTGGTCCCTTGCCACAGAGGTGATGGATGTCTTTACTTTATACTCCTCTTCAGAAGTAATATTCTAGACATAACAAGTACTAGTGCTGTGAAGTCAGTACTAAGGGAAGCACAGTATCTGTAGAAAACGCATCTCATCAACTTTTCTTTGTCCAGAAAGCCACTTTTCAGTATGAATTGTATCTTCTGAAATACATGTTTTCCATGTTGTAGTAAACCACTTAGAGATGATATTTTTAGGTAATCTGTATACATATCATTATTCTAGATTAAGTATGTGAGTCTGGGAACGTACCAGAAACACCAGCATATGTAAAGCCTACATGACTTGTATAAATCCTATTGTATTATGAAACATTGATCAACCCCCCCCCCCCCCCCCCCCCCCACAAAAAAATTGAAGGAAAAACCTCCTTCTTTATCTGTTTATCTTTAGTTTTATCATTAGTTGTTTTTTTGTTTGATGCCCTTTTCCCAATTAGCCATTACATATACTCAGATTTATAAAGCACATTTTATTCTTCATATATTATGTTATAGGAATGGAAATATGGATTGTTTTAAACTGATATTAATCCTCTACCAGCAGGCAGCAGCCAGAAGCATGAGGCAGATTAAAGACAATATTAATTCTGCTGCAATAGATAGGCTTGTAGTGAGTGAGGCAGCGGAGTACAAATCAGCGACATTCCAGCACTGGGTGGTTCTACAACCGCTAACACAGCCGGCAAATCAGCCCCCTGGGCAACAAAACATAAATCATACATGCACTCAGGTTAGCTCAGAGGACACTGTAATGAGGGGAAAAATGAAAAAGAGGGTAATATAGAGGGGGTAATACCTCAGGAAATCGCCTGAGCTCAGAAAACACTGTAATAAAGGTATGAAATGAAAAAATATGGTTATAGGAAGACTCTGTAGTGAGGGTGTAAAATGGCAAAAGGAGGGTATGATAGAGAGGGCAATACCTTATTGAATAGAAATAATGTATTAATAAAGTGAGAAATGAAAGGGGGGTAATATGGAGGGGTAATGCCGAAGGAAATTGGGTAAGCTTGAACGACAGTAGGTGAGGATGCAAAAAATAAAAAATGAGCATAATAGAATGGGCAATACATTCTAAGCTGGGAAAGGGTGTGAGGATGTGAGATGAAAAAGAAGGCGATGTGGAAGAAGCAACACAGGATTCTTGCAATAAGGTAAAAACAGCTGATATTTAAGCTCCTTTAGACTCATTCTCTAACAAGTTATGTCTAGGTTACCATGATACAGATAAGAAATTTGGAAAAAACACTTTTGGGTAGGTTAAAGGGAGAAGGGGCTGAGGGCAGTTGCACTGAGGAAGATGGTGACAACTATACTCATAAAAGGGTAAATGTACCGCAGTGGATCCGAAATGTGTCTGATGGTAGAATAAAGTCAATTGTGACTTGGGAGAAGGGTGTAAAGTGAAGGGAGGTGTTTTGGAAATAGTATTTGGAGATTATACATCTACATGCGATGGACTAGTAGCTGCAATTTAAGGAAGGCCTAACTGTGTGTCTGATGGCAGCATAACGTCAGGGTATGAAGAGGTATACTAGGAAATTTGCTGTGTATTAGAATATTATAGCGTTTCAGGATATTATAATACTGAATTCCCCAACTCCTAGGTTTAGTGATAGCAGTTTTTTTCTCATCTCTCTCACTCATTCATATCTTATAAACTTTTCATCTGTATGCTTGTCATAGATCAAGTGTGCCTGTCTGAGCCATCAATGAGCAGAGTGAGAGACCAAGCATCTCAAACCCTCACATAGGCTTGCGCACAGACAGGAATGGTATTTGGCTCTTTTCTCCTTGGTGAAGTTCACAAAAACATGGTCGCTATAAACAAGTATTTTGGGTATCAATTGAAAACACATTAATTTGGAATTTGGTATATAGATAGCCAGAAGTTTTACAAAGGGTAGGATATAACAGATCCCTCAATTTTGACTTTGTTCCAAAGTTGTGCACTCTAGAAGAAGAAAATGTACGTTTTTCTTGTTTTCAATAATGATCATGAACTTTGAACAATGCAAAAATTTGAAAAAATGTTTCCTCTGCATTGATATTTTCTTACATTTATAAAATTTGATTGTCCTCGATCTATGTTTGTGGATAGGAGCTCCGTTTGAAAACTATATTTTTTACCACAATAATTGTACACCTTGCCTGGAGGATGCCTTTGTAAAGCTGAATGTGTTTATCTTTAGAAGACCTTTTAAGCAATATGTACTTTGTATAGGCTGATTGTCAAATAAAACAAGGCAGAGGAAAGAATAAGTGCAGGTTTTCTTTTGAATGGGATTTTACCCCACCCCCACCACCTCACTACATAGTAGAAATAGGGGGCTGGTAAGATATTTTATCTCATTACACACCCCATCTATCATGAAGTATTCGGGTAATGTCCTAACAACCTGCAAACATCCCGTGTCGGTCACTCCTTCCCACATTTAGGGCCTAAAATGTGTCTCCTTCACAATGCATAAAATTCAATTCCTGTATCTGAAGATTTATGTGTATTAAATGAGGGTGCCCAGCAGCAGTCAGTGCCCACAGGACAATTAGAAGGCAAAGAGTTTCATTAAGGAGCCGTAACACGGTGGCATTTCTTGATTTACATTAGGAGTTTTTTTCTTATTAAAAGTAATAGCATCATGGGTGCTAGCTGGCTATTGTTATTGCCTCCTCCAATCTATTGTTCTAGACGTGCGGGCGCCAATTCTTTGAATTTTACGATCTTGATCGCGATACCAGCTATTTTGACTGCGCTCAGCCATCTCCTGTTAAATATCTTAGCGCATCAAGGGGACAGCCAGTGATCACGTGACCACACAAATAATCCGACAATGCGTTTATTACACACTTCTAAGCTTTCTTTTATTATCGTCTGTCAGTGGAATAGTGAATCCTTGGCGTCGTTAGTGTTTGGGCGCCCTATATGTTGGTCATGGGCGTGTTATTTTTCGGAAATTTTCTTGGCGAAGTGTTGGGATACACCTATGTTGTTCGGTGACCGCATGCGAAGTGATTCAGTGACGTCATCGTCTGGTACTTTTTTACAGAATACAAAGTGACGTCATCGTCTGGTACTTTTTTCCTATTTAAATATATGATGCGTTTTATCCAGTTTAAAATCATCCTATTATGATTGTCTGTCAATAAAATGTTGTATATTTGGCGTCGCTAGTGTCTTACTCATAAGAAAATGGAGATTACTTGTTGCGGTGTTGATCGGCGACCCTCGCCAGTGCGTGTGGGAACTCAGTGGATAGACTAGCATGCCAGTCCCTTGAGACATGTGCGCGTGAATTTTCCATTGAATAGACTAGTGCCAGTCTCTTTGAGCTATTGCGCGCCAACAATCAGGGGGAGGGGGGCAGGGTGGGCTGGTGCCGTTCAGCTGGGTGGACTCGTGCATGAAGCACACAACATATCATGGGATCATATCTAACTACAACAAAAGCTCAATTGTTCAAGTTATCAATAGAGTATAGTGAGATAGAACTTTAACAGCCATTGACATGCGGTCGCGGGCGCCTTTCTCCGCACAACTTCGCGTTTTCCATCAAAATATTACATGCTCAATGCACACTTTCCCTTCTAGAATTGAGTCCTTCTGGGTAGCTATTGTTACTGCCCACTTCTGTCTATTGTTGTGGCAAAAACATTACAGAATATGGCCACAGTCCCAACCGTACTGGCCACCACGGTACCGTGGTGGCCAGTACGGTTGGGGGCGTGGCCACACTGTGATACAGCAATGCTTCCTGTCATCCGCACTCCCTAGAGAACGCTACCCACCTGGCCGGCACAGGTCCTTATCTATATGGGTCAAATGCAGCCAGCGAGTAGCAGTGTAGGATGGAGTGTTGACGCTAGATGTGACAGCCATACAGATTTCCACTTGCAGCAGAAAATTGAGTATAAAAGCGGTTTTCATGGAAATGGCTACAAGAAAGTGGTATATTTAGTTTAGGAAGTATATGATACTCTGGCGTGCAGTTAATATAGGAGTTTTAGCATGCTCTTGAGGGTTGAAAGTTGTAACAAGTGACTTTAAAAAGTTCTCTGTGACCATATCCTGTCATGAAAATGTTATTCTCACATCCTATCTCTTTTATTGGTCTATTTGTACGCCTGAGGGCAAACTTACCGGGATTTTCTAATACAAAACTTAAGTTTTTATATCAAATTGATTAATACCATGGCATTTCTCGAGATACAGTTGGAGTTTTTGCCTCTCAAATGTGATGTCATAAACGGCCATAATAACTGCCTATCGTGTTACAGATCACTCTTTTCCATTGTTGTAGGCAGTCATTGTTGAATCATATGATTGCTTGTAGACTAAAAAGTAGAGTGATCAAAGATTCCTGGTACAAAAACTTAAGATTTGATTTCAAATTATTTGCATGTGGAAAACAATACCAGAAACAAATCCATGCAGCAATTAAATAAGAGTATCTTTGAATAGCACAAATGCATACCAGATAATCACACTGTTCCTCTGGTGGTGGAATACATACCTACATTCACATTGTATTGTAATTGTCATTTTTCAGGAGTCTTTTGTCTTTAAATAAACAATCAAAATCATGAAGTATAACTTTACTCTAACTATGCCAATCTCATTGGTAATATGCTTATCCAGGTGTTAGGGGTTGATTTTGGCATTAATTACTACAACAGCATTTGGATTATGTAAATGGTATGTAAAGAAGATAACATTTGATAAGTTCTATGGATGCAACTGGATCAAATGGTGCAATTTAGAATTACGTTGCAGGACTAGAAATCAACCTTTTTTATTTTCAAAACTTTTTGTTTATTTTCCTGGTTGCCAAGCATCATGGCCATGCTGTACACATTGTTATGTATATAAATAAAGTATGCATATGACTCTAACACAATACAGAGTTGTTTCTTTTTTGTAGATATAATAAAGACAATAATTAAAAACTAATATATCATACTATGATTCTGAATTAAGAGCAACACTTAGACTTAGGTGTTCATAGCACTAAATTTTTCTGACATTTTATTTTGTGTCAGATAACAGTGTTCAAAGCTGTAAACGTAGACCATCTTTTTTCTAAGACTTCTTCTTTATCTATTAACTTGAATTTAAAGGACTCGTGATAACAGTATGTACCTATAGCCAAGAAAAGTGCTGTGCGGAAAAATATTGTTGGTAGAGCAGAAGAAATGATAGCGGTCACTAAAACAAAATTGGGTGCCTTGTGAAATCAATCTCACAAATCCTTTACAATTATCTTTCTGTTTTTTGGTCTGATTAGGGGGATGATATTAGCTCAAAACACACCCAAATAAAAAAAGTTTGTTTATTATGGGAAAGATAGGGAACAATCTCACAAATCAGTGTGTGTGTGTGTGTGTGTGTGTGTGTGTGTGTGTGTGTGTGTGTGTATGTGTGTGTGTGTGTGTGTGTGTGTGTGTATGTGTATGTGTGTATGTGTGTGTTAGACTGAAATAAATATTGTTTTGTGTTGGTATACTGGGTTTATGAATTAAAGAGTTAGTTGTTAGTATGGACTAAGTAGTTTCTGTGTAGACCAGGAGGGGGATGGTGGCTAGTAGTGGGGTAATTAGCACAGGTAAGATCGATCAAGCCAGCTACTACCCCTCCCAGTAGTAATCTAGAGAGAGATGGGGGAGAAGGGAGACAGACAGTGATGGATCTTTTGACTAAATTCTACTTGATGAATTGTCTACATCTCCCAGCCTTTCCCTCTTTCCTTGTCAATGTTCAACACTAATATAAATGGCTGAACAATACCTGTATATAATGTAATAACTAGGTGAGGTCTGTCTCATTGTTTGGCAGATGATCACATGCATTTTGTATGTCCAATTATGCACTTATTTTTGTTTTCCATATTTGTATTTGTATAACTCTTATTCAAGTTTTCATTATTTCTATCAAAGATATGCTTTATCTCTACCCTCACCATGCCTTAGTGGTAAAAGTGGTCAGTAAGCCTGCCAACTGCATAAAAAAGCTGTGAAATGGGGTATTTAAGTGGTACCACTGTCAGAGTCAGCCCCACTGTCTAACGTAGTGGTAAGACCACTGTTTCCTGCAGTGGAGCCACTGTTTCTTACAGTTGGGCCACTGTTTTTTACAGTGGGGCCACTGTTTCTTACAGTGGGACCACTACATAAACCCATATGTGACTTGAGAAAAATCCACATATATCAGAAACCACTATAATGGGGCTTCCAAATCTTAGTTTATCTTAGGACCACTTTTTCTTGCAGTGGGGCCACTGCTGATTACAGTGGGGCCACTAAATAAACCCTATGTGACTGATATGGATAAGAGCATGGGAGATGCAGGCTTTTCCTTATCTGTAGGAAGGTAATATAATATATAACAATAGGGTCAACTAGTACAGAACTTGACCTTGTTATTCAAAATTATGACAGTTGACAGTATGACAGTGTAGGAGAAGGAGGTAAGTTGATTTCATTGACAGAAATGTGCTCTGTAAATGGTGTTAGGGGAATTTTGAAATACTAAGACAAGTTGTGTGTTAGGGTATATTAAAGGATAAAGTCAAGGCTATTTCAGTCAAAAAGGCAGGTGAATATCTCTGCTGTTGAATACAGAAAATGCAAGGTGAGATGAAATACTCAGGTTAGACAGGAAAGGCATGCTGACATATGATTTAGAAGTGACTAGGATGTTGAAATAAGGTGGGTATGATATAGAGTTTCTCTTTATTTACATCAGCTGTGTCAGAGTGTTAGGGTATTCCATGATTCAGGAGAAGGGAACCTTGCAAACTATGATATGTGACTAATGTTAGGTCTACAGTCCATCAAGATTTACATAGACTGGAGAGACAATTAGCAGACAGGAGACAGGAACATCTTAGAATAATTGTCCAGAATATGTTGCCATGCATTATAATCCTATGTAAATGTTCTTAACAGGTTAAACCTCTTTCTAATAAACTTATTAGAAAATTATTTTAACTATTGAGTGTCTATCTATTAACGTATCTATTTATTCATTCATTCATTCATCTATCCTGAATGATGTGCTAAATTAATGCATTTTACAGTGGGGTACATGACCACCACTGTCAGAGAAAGTGGGTCAACCACTTCCTTTGACAGTGGTAAAACCACAGCATCTTGCAGTAAAGCATGACTTTACCACTGTCTGAAACAGTGGGACCACTACATTGAACAGTGGTAAATCTACTGCAACTAGCATTATAGGATGATCATACCACCGTCAGGTATAGTGGGACCACTCTCTTGATCAGTGGTATGACCACTGCATCTGTTAGTGGTAGAGAACTGCTGATGCAATGGCATGCAGGCCCACCTACCACTGTCCAAAACAGTGGGACCACTATGAAGCTACCACTTTTTGCAAAAGTGGCCATGAAGCCCCAATAAAGTGTCTCCGCTTTTGCAAAAGCGGGACACTTCAGACAGGCTTAAAGGGCACTTTTTTTTCAGTGGTACAAAAAAGTGGTAATTAACCCACTACAACAAGGCTCTTGGGCCACATTCCAGGAAAGTGGGGGATGGTGCTACAGCTCTTGAGAGACCCATGTACTATCCACTATATTTTTCAGTGGTACCACTGTATTTCGCAGTGGCACCACTGTAGGCAACCACTCATAACCCACTGAAACACCCCATGTAAACCACTGCACTATGGTAAGGGTATTTTCAGTTACCATAGAGAGCTAAGCATTTGTGTTTATAATTTCTGTAGTTGTATGTTCCTATCTGATAAGATTTAATGTTTTTTGTTTTTTTTGAACCACTTTATACTGCATAAACCTGGAAACACCAAGGAATTCCTTATATTATCCTAGGAGACTTCAGAATTTCCTCAAAACTCTCAGCTACATTTTGTAAAGGACGTCTTTGGAGGCTAGTATCTTCATGCACCTTTATTTATGGTAGAATAGGTCAGGGCTCAAACTTACATGTAGCTGGAGTTGGGAGCCCTGGGCTCCCTTGATTTCTCCTGCAGCTCCCTCACATTTATGTAGGGAACCCAAAGATGTACTGGCTTTTATAAACATAGCACCTTTAAGTAGATGTTGAAGATGCAATTGGGCTCCCTGGAAAAAAAACTTAATTTCAAACAACTTAATTTTGAACCCTGTAGGTTAAGGGATATTTTTTCTACCTATATATCAATAGTATTCTTTGTTTCTTTCAGGGCTATGTGAAGAAAGGCCTATTTGCCTTTACCTATGGCAAGGGAGGCTCCGTAGTGGATTTTCTACACGTGGACAACCTTGTTCAAGCTCATGTTCTGGCCGGGGAAGCGCTCTCAAACAGAAAACAACACATTGCAGTGAGTCTTTAATACACCTTCTTCGATCCTGCATATGTTGTATGACTTGTATATAAGGGATAGTGTAAGCAACAGACAAACCTACCATTATCCCAATATCTTTATTGCGCCACTGTGGTACCCCAGACACACTCCTTTCTATGATTGACCAGCAAATGTCTGTTGATATTATGTAATCATAGCATTGAGAGCAAGGATCATGTGCTGAATGATATATATATAAGTAACAACGCTAGTAAAATATGTATACCGATGTTATTTGATAAAATTATTATGATCCCGCATTCTTCTTAGCCCTCTCCCCTGTAGCTTCCAGACCCTCCCTATCGTTCACATTGAGTACCAGCAATCATGTGCTAAGATTATTAGTCATCACTCATAAGAGCAAGCAGCGTATGGTGTATGACTTGTATAAGGGATAGCACAGGCAACACAGATATACACAACAGATGTGTGCTGACAAGATCCACCATGATCCCTCGGGTCTATTTTGCCCCTTTCCCTCTTCGACTCCCAGACCCCTTCCCCATTATTCACATGGAGCACCAGCAGTTGTGTGTTGAGATATAGTCATCAGTGGCAGCAGCATGTGTTGTGTGCCTTATATTAGGGAGAGTGTAGTCGCAGGGTAACCCACAGATGCGTAATGACAAAATCTACCAAGATCCCCATCTCTCTTATGTCCCTTTTACACCCGAGAGCCCTTCCCCATTATTTCAGCTAACCAGCAGTTGCATGTTGTGATGGAGTCAAGAGCGCCCAGGCAACATGTGTGGTATGCCTGGTATAAGGGATGGCACAGGTAACAGAGGCTCCCACAGATGTGTGCTGACAAAGTGCCAGTGCCTAACCTAGGAAGCAGCCAGGCTCTTTAAGGATATGATGACTTAATAGCCCACTATTTATCACCCGCCACCCTAGCCCATAGATACTGCACTGAGTGCCTCTCTGCTTCTCCTGCCAGGAAATAGTCCACTTCTCTCCCAGCAGGCTGGATTCAGGAAAGGCCCCCATAGGGCCAGGCAGGGAAATGCTACCTACTCCATTTCCAGCTGAAGGAGCTGGTAAATCTCAGTGTTGTGGATTTTTTATTTTTTCCATAAAGATGAACTTTGATTTATTAAGGTGAAGTACATTGGTCTTGTGGATATTTCTTGCCTTCTTAGGTATTCAAAATATTTCAAAATACATGGACAATACACTTTTTTAATACTTTTTGTATGATGAGAAGACAATTAGCAGTCAGTGGATGGATTGTGGAGAATCAGGCCATGTAGTATACTACATGTATACTATGCTATGCTATGCTATGCTATGCTATGCTATGCTATGCTATGCTATGCTATACCATATTATTATACCTCACGTGAGGATACTCTCATCCCGTTGGATGAGAGCCATGTGTCAAAGCTGTTGGCAACCTGTGTCTCTGTAGGTTCCTTAACAGCGGTCACCATTCGACATATTAGTCCAGGCAAAGTAGGGTTTTACCCACCACTAATTGCAAAAGAAACGAAACCTACTGCATTAAGAGCATTGGTGTGTATATAATAACATATTGAAAATCCCACTTAATCAAAGTATTGGAACAATGTGTACTTTGCAATCCAAAATTGTTAAAAAATCAACATATTGGTGAAATCATGATAAATAGTTAAACAAAGTTGAAATGCTGACATTCTTTGAGAAATCACAAAATAAGGTGTCTATATTAATCTTTTACCAAACAAGTAGCTAAAATATCAACAATTTTAACCGGAATGATACTCTAATATTAACTTGATGCATGATATTATACCCCATTTTGTGTATCTCTATCAAGCATAGGCTATTTCACCATCTTCTGGACAAAGGGAGAAAAAATGATAAAAAGTACAATTATGAAGTCAGTCACATATCAAAAAACTACTTTTGGTTAAAAAAATGTTTAATTACCAAACAAGGAATGTATATTCCAGGCCAGTGCTTGAATGTCCTTTGGACTTCTGAACACTTAGAAGTCACACAGAACACACAGGTTGTAAGACATTTCTAAAACTGTCAATTTCAAAAGAATTATTTGTAATAAGTAGTTTTTACCTCAATGTAGCTTCTATGACTTTGAATGCAGACATTTTGCATTTTCTTATTAACCCATTCACACTCAGGGTGGCCTTATATAAAGCAGGCCGGAAAATTTTGGGAATATTTTACTCACGAAAGCATTTTCAGGGAAACGTTTCAAAGAGAAATATTGATCAGAAGCCATACAACTCTCCTTCAGTTTTTTTTAACTTTCGTTTTAACTTACAAGAGTAGCAGAAAATACTTTCTATATGAACTTTATGTGTGAATTGGTTAAGTAAATACATATTTAAGATTGTTATCAGAATATGTGGATAAAATACCCAAAAGTTTTTGGATTGCCAAATTGGGACATTTAGTTCCAAAATCTTGGCTAGGAGCCTATCCCAGCCCTTACTCCAAGTAACCTACATATCAGCTTCATCTAAATAATGTGCCAGACCATCACACCCTTCCCCCATGTTCTAACAATCACCCTTGCTGGATCCACATGCTACCGTGCATTCTATTCACATTTTCTACAACTAGAGTGTTCAGTGACACATCTAGTCTTGCAATGACATCTTACAAATTGTTCTTTTAGTGCTATTTCTTGTTTTCGTTGGATGGGAACCATCCTTACATCTACAGTGCCGACTTTTGATTCCTGCACTAAATGCGTGAGCAGCTTGGGCATAATACACAACTGCATGCTTGATTGCCACCCAGTTTCCTGGATGCATAGATGACCTCACAACGGACCATAGCTTATATTCACATGCTACATGGGACATAAATGAGCTTGGCATATGTTTTGACATGTTATCCATGGGTGTTGGCACAACCAGGTACTGACAGACATCCAGTCGACTTGAATAGGGGTTAAATGCCTATACTGTACTGATTTCCAACCCCAGTCTTCAGGATCAAACTTTCTGTTTTTCCATGTTTGAATTTGGGGATAAACACAGAAGCTGCAGAATTTTGTGACAGCTAAAGTGTCCAATCTTCAGGGCCACTGACATAATATACCTAACAAAATACTTACCCTGACATACCTAATCCATCTTAATTACTCTCTGTCATATTTTCTTCCACATATACACCATGTTGGCTGATTATATTGTACGTAAATAGTGTTTGAAACACTGAAAAACAATTTCTAGTGGCGTTGTGACCAGCAGTGGCCACCATTTTGAAATCCCTCTATACAGCGATGGTTTGCGCTACTGGTTGCCATGGCACAACCAGAAGTTACATACATATACTGGGGTCTTAGCAATAATTTCTTTTGAAAAGCATTGTCAGGATCCCAATGCAGGAATGATATTGGACTCCTAAGATTGACCAATGTTCAAAGCAAATTAGAGAAACACAATTCAGTCCAGTACAACAACGAAATTGACCAATCAGCTGCTAGAATTAGAGAGGAACAGATAATAAATGTACTTCTCTGTTTGACAATGCGGACCTCTTCGCCCAAGTGCCATCCTTTGGAGCTGAACAACACAGAAATTGGAGGTCACTTAACACTACAGTGCTGCCACCAACTGGCTAAAGGGAGCAATAATCATTATATGTATGTTAATCTAAGTAAATAATCTTCCTTCGGATGATATGAAAACACATTTCAGATTTAAGGCGCTCTCTTCACCATCCCTCCTATTCCAGAGGAAAAATGATTGATATGAGTAAACACCCAGGCCAACCCCCCCCCCCCCCACCCAAAACGTACCCACCCCCTCCTCGAATATAAGAATTAAAATATAAGATTAGGTCCTATTATTAAAGAGTATCAAGTAAAAAAGAGTTTTGTTGGGCATTTGATAGGGCGAATCAAACATCCAGTGTGCTATAGACTGCACTCTACCTAGACCTTCTAAACCCTTAGGAACCTGGAACTTTCGGTCTTAATTTCAGCATGTTCCAATATTTTGATTGAGTGGGATTCTTGATATATCATTCCTCATATAGTCTCCTTTCAAATAAAACAGGTTTCGTTTCTTTTGCAATTAGTGATGGGTTTGGCCAAAAAATGCGCCAGATTGCCTGGACTATATTAGCACCAGCTGTCAAGTAAACGACGTATTAGCACCCGTTGTCAAGGTACTGTTTCATGATTCCCTATATTGTTGAGAACGTCATGCTTTCAAGATCCCCACGCGTGGCGAAATTATGAGCAGAATGCCGCCCTCAACAATGGAATTATCTGATTGTTGAGAACAACATGCGCGAGACTGTCTCAATTTAGGGGAAAAGTATAATCTCAACCCAGTTGAGATGGTAGGTTGTTCGGTATGATACATAAATATAACATCCCAGCATGGTCAGCGCGGTAAACCTGCTGCTCCGAAATTGCACTGCCCAAGTGGGTTTTGTAAGTTTCAACTTGTCATGTATTGTGGGTACCTGGGGGTGAGGGGGTGGTGTTCGGTATAATAAAACAAATATGACACCCCTGTGGGGTTGCCAACATGATAGCCTACCCCTCGTGAGTATTGTCACCCGAGGGCGTAGCCCGAGGGTGACAATGCTCACTCGGGGTAGACCATCATGCTGGCAACCCCACTGGGGTGCCAGCATGATTGTATATTATACTATGCTATGCTATACTATACTATACTATACTATACTATAATATACTATAATATACTATAATATACTATACTATACTATACTATACTATACTATACTATACTATACTATACTATAATATACTATACTATACTATACTATACTATACTATACTATACTATACATCGTAGCAAATTACAGTTTCTCTTTGTTATGGCAGCTAGGCGATGTATTCATGTTATATACTGTACTACACTTTATAATGCTCGCATAGCAAATTACAGTTTCTCTTTGTAATGGCAGCTAGGCGATGTATTCATGTTATTTACTGTACTACACTTATAATGCTCTTTCTTTGGTAGTAAGTTTAGCAATCATCTCTGATTCTAATTAGACACTGTCCCCACTGCTAGCATATCACAGTTTCTCTTTGTACTGACAGCACTGCGATATTCTTGTTATATACTGTACCATACTACATAATACTCTCTCTCTGGTAAGATTAGTAATCATCTCTGATTGTGTTTAGACACTGTTGCCACGCCTAGCATATTTGAGTTTCTGTACTGACAGCAGGGCAGGCGATATTCATGTTATATACTCTACCATAGTATATAATACTCTCTAGTAAGATTAGCAATCATCTGTGATTGTGTTTAGAGACTGTTCCCACTGCTGGCATATTAGAGTTTCCCTGTGTACTGACAGCAGGGGAATGCTGAGGAGGCTTTATGGGCAAACACTACAGGAGCTCAGCGCCTGCCTCAGGAATTTCATTACGACTGCCGAGTGCCATTAATTGCCTGAAATTAACAGAGAACATCAAAGACAGTGGCAACCAACAATTGATGATGTACAGGGTCTGTGTTAATTGCAAACATCATCAAACTTTCCTGACAACAGTGCAATGTGTCGACCCCCTGCTGCTAGCCTAGTTAGCACGGCTTCTCAATGCATGCATGGCTCTTCATTGATTCAATAGCATTTGTTAAGTTACACTATAATCACCATCCAAATTAGGAAATTCCAATACACATGATTAAATCATACCTGCTGCAGGTTTAGGGAATGAATTCCAGGGTCGATTCCTGATTCTATAGTATGAATCATTCACACACTTAACTTGCACAGCTTAGTTTAATTAAGGGCAATGCCTTTGTTGAATTACCTTAGATTACCTAAATTTCTATAAAATTCACCATATGATGTGACGTTAAGTAATATTTTTATAAGTTTTGAACGTGATTCTTGATAACTTTTGCAAAAGCATAAATTTGTTATATGTATATATATATATATATATATATATATATATATATATATATATATATATTTATTTATATGTATATATATATACACACAAAAACACAAACACACACAAAAACACAAACACACACACACACACACACACACACACACACACACACACACTCAAACATGTGTGTGTGTGGATACATACAAATATAAAACTCACCTAACCAGGAGCCCCTAAATGTACACTCTCTGATATATGTTTGTAAAGGTGTATGCTTTGAAAATATATTGATGTCATATGTTGTACTGAAAACCTGGCCAATAAGTACTGAATAGAACCTGCCTTTATACATTGTGAAACTATCCTCTGATAATTTATTGTCATCGGGCAGCATCTTTAGATAAATTGAAGAAAATCTACATGTGTAGGTCTTGCACATGCATCTTTCAACATAAATTTTGAAGTTTATAGTTTTCTTTAACACCTCTGCTTTGCGGTGAGTGTTGAGTTTCATCCCTTCCTCCATTTTCCTCCTGATTTTCTTTATATTTAACACTTTCTCAGGCTCCTGACCAGGAGCTCCCAGTAAATCAGCCTACAGATATCATATTTCTTGCTGTCACTTTCTGCCTACCCTGGGGAATTGCCAGTTTGCTATTTAATACTTTATGATTAATAAATTATTGTGTTTTTAATTACATACAAATTATTTTGTATGATTTTGCGTTGTTGGGTTTTTAGGTTGGCTGTCATTAATTAGAGCCATCTCTCCAGGGGAGTGTTAGCGGCGGGCGGCGGGGTGACAGGGAAAACAGGTGTGTTTCTTCAGCCTTGCCCACCGCTGCCGCTGCTTAATAGGCACACTGATTGCTGGGAGGTGGGCTGCCGCTTATAATCACCTTAACTCTTTAAGTCCCAGAGCACCATCTAATAGATACAAGGGAAAGATACCCCTTAACCCTTATGCTGGTGGTGGCTTATTTGGCCAATACAAAATGATGCAAAAAACCTGAAAAATGATTGGAAACCTTGCACATGGGTACTCATCTGAGAGTACTCATCTGAGAGTACTCAGCGAGATCTTTTCAATGAATACCAACATGACAGGGTTTGAAACGTTTTCAAGAATCTTTGCGTCCCTGTGCTTTGAATGAAAGTAGTCTCAGTAGTGTAAAAGTGAACACTTTCATTCCCAGATTACCATGTCACAGATACAAGGAACAGATACCCCTTAAAACATATCCTGTTTGGTGAGGGAGGGGTGCTTCTTATCCCTTTAACACTTTCATTCCGAGATCACCATGCCACAGATACAAGGGACAGATACCCCTTAAAACACATCCTGTTTGGGGAGGGAGGGGTGCTTCTCATTACCTTAAAACTTATATTCCGAGATCACCATGCCACAGATACTGTAGAACATGAAAATTCACGCGTGTCCCATGTATAGCGAATTTCGGAGTTTTGCGTCATAGCGTATCTTTATATTAGCGTCTCTGTACCGTAACAGCCGCCGCTGACAGCGCCATCTGTCGCAAAAAAGACAAACTAATTTAAGCAGAGAATGCTTGCTGATCGGCAGTTTGATTGAGCATTCTCTCAAAAAAGGGCGCCCGTAATTACATCATTTGGCGGATGTGACTTCCGTCCATATGATGCTGAAATGTCGGGCAGATGCTGTGTTTCCATTCTGGCGGGCATAGTCGGCGATTTGAGCCCGTTGCTCAGCTGAATAACTATTGTTGCCCGATCTCTTTCGTTTTCTTGACGCTGACCCTGACTGTTTTAAAGTTTCAGAAACTGAGCGGTCTGCACTGGCAATAACTGGGGACAATTCATATCTCTCCTTGGTAGACTTAGCTCCTTTCAGCCAGGCAAGCATTGTGTTAAAAGTGTTTAAAATCTAGCTTTAAATGATGTTAGAAGTTACAGTATTTAAAAGTCACAGTCCAGGTTGACAGAAGCCACACTACTGAGCTCTTGATCTAATGCTGCCAGAGTGAAGCAACCTAAATTTAGCATTTGTTTGTGAGTAAACAGGGCCGCCAGAACAATAGCTGGGCACCTATCCTTCTGGTTGCTATGTGCAACACTCAGTCAGTATTCTGGCGTCTGTCAACCTGGACTGTGACTTTTAAATACTAGTACTGTAACTTTTAACATCATTCAATGCTAAGTTTTAAACATTTTTATCAAAATGCTTGCCTGGCTGAAAGGAGCTAAGCCTACCAAGGACTACTCAGCTGAGCAACAGACTATGCCCGCCAGAATGGAAAAAAAATCTATCAACAAAATTGACGTCAGCGCCACCAGTGGCTAAAAAAAAAGACAAACTACAGCGTTTTTATATATAGCGAAGCGGCACCAGACGCTAAGTACGCTATATATAAACACACGCGGAAATTTCGTGTTCTACAGTACAAGGGACAGATACCCCTTAAAACACATCCTGTTTGGGGAGGGAGGGGAGCTTCTCATTACCTTAAAACTTATATTCCTAGAGCACCATGTCACAGATACAAGGGACAGATACCCCTTAAAACACATCCTGTTTGGGGAGGGAGGGGTGCTTCTCATTACCTTAAAACTTATATTCCTAGAGCACCATGCCACAGATACAAGGGACAGATACCCCTTAAAACACATCCTGTTTGGGGAGGGAGGGGTGCTTCTCATTACCTTAAAACTTATATTCCGAGATCACCATACCACAGATACAAGGGACAGATACCCCTTAAAACACATCCTGTTTTGGGAGGGAGGGGTGCTTCTCATTACCTTAAAACTTATATTCTGAGATCACCATGCCACAGATACAAGGGACAGATACCCCTTAAAACACATCCTGTTTGGGGAGGGAGGGGTGCTTCTCATTACCTTAAAACTTATATTCCGAGATCACCATACCACAGATACAAGGGACAGATACCCCTTAAAACACATCCTGTTTGGGGAGGCAGTAGTGCAAGAAAAAGGTAAAGCAATGCCTAAACAATACCAGATTACATTATACTCTTTTTAACACCAAAAATAGTTGATTACGAACTTGAGCAAAAGTTGGCTTATGCTCCCAAAATAACCAACGCAATTAATATTTTTCAAAATTGTTCATTATAGATAATGCAGAGGCATTAGCATTGACGGCCAATATTGTTATGCCCTCTACCCGCTAAAACTTGTAGATGGGCCGATGATAAAGACACCTTTTGACCTTATTGTAATTGCTGGTTTTACGAGAAGCGGCGTGTCCGATACTCCATTAACCCGTACATGGCTAAAGGCAGTTTTTGGTAATCTCGGCTGGTGTGCTAAGCTGCCAGGCTTGCCCTGTAACATGGCAGAGTGGCGGTGAGCATGCTAGGAGGGCTGGTCTCAGGGATAAACTACCACGGCTAGCTCTGTTGGCAAACATGCTCTCCTATTAGTAACTTTGGCTCATCTCTCCCCACATAAAGTCATCTCAAAGAACTGGTAAAACAGTAAAAAAACTATTGCAAAGGAAATTCGGGCAGAGAAAATATGTATGCAGACCAAATTGCTCTCTGTTTAACTTCGGTTCATCTGCCCACAATGGCAATCATCTTCAAGGAGCAGTAACAACACTTGAAACAACATTCTTGTAGATGATGATGTAAAGTCAGTGAATGTACATTACAATACAATGCTTCTCTGCTTCTGACTTTTCCCATTTTGTATCTAATTTTATTGATCAATTTTTCTGCCACATTAAGATTAAATGTAACTAGCCAAATGTTTATGGTGGAGGGAACTGGGGTGTGTCCAACTCCAAGCAACTTTCTCACATACTGCTTCAGGCCTGATATGAACCCACTTTGGCCGTGATGAGAGACAGCCAGCAGGTGGCTGAAATACATTGAACCACTTTTCAATTAAGGCAGCTCCTTAAGATTAGTGATAGATAAAGAAAGATAACTTATATAACCACTTAGGCTAAATCTGTAGTAGCCTTTGCTTTAAATGGTGGAGAAAAATAGAGTAGGGGAAAATCAAGACTTGTGTTGCTGGTTTTAATGTATAGAATATACAAATTGAATGCAGTTAGTTTTGCAATGGTGTTGAGGGTTACATAGGTTTAGAGGTTGATTCAGGGGTTCAATCATTCAAAGAAACAACATTTCATACTTTTTTTTACAGTAGAATGGACAAGGAAAGAAAAGCATTCTGATACATTTCATAAAAAGCTTTCTTGATAGAAGAAGAAACAGGAATTTCCATTATACCTAAGAATGTGTTACCTTACATTAGTTCCTATAAGGAACAGAAGTCATCAGTATTCTGTAAGGGAATGGTTTAACGTAATAGGAAACAGCAAACATCCTACAGACTGCCATAAAGTATAACTGTTGGAAGTGTAGGCCAATTTTCATGGCTGGTTAGATGTCCAAGCCAAGGGTCATTTCAGAGACCCGCCTGCCCGTCATTTTGGCGGGCAGAGTGGTTGAATTACGATGTAATGGTCGACGGGTACTCCTCCTAAAACGCCATAAAAGGCGGGCTAACCCTAGCCAAAACGTCCCTCTCAAAGACGGGAAGGAAATGAGAGGTTATTACCTAATGGCGGCCTCCTCTCGAACCACCCACGCTGCCTGACGTAAAGGCATGAGAAGGCCTACAAGTGGAGTGGTTCGATCCCCAAGAGAGCACATTAAAGATAAGATTGTCACACTGCCGACAATTTCCGTTTATAACCCTCTTGGGAGAGATAAGGGCTCATAATCTTCTCTCCTAGCATAGGCATACTCTGAGCGATAATCAAGTATATTGACATAGTGATTGCTGCGGCGGCCGGTCTGTAGCCTCACTAAGCTGAGTAACAGAGGCCAGTGTCAGTTGCCATAAATAAGCCCAAACAACGGAGTCAACATTTGGGTCACTTAATTTGCCTTTTGAGTATGTAATGTATACACCCTAGTGTGTTTGTCAGACATGGGCAAATAGTGGCATTAGCAAATGCGAATGGTGTTCACATTTTCAAAACAAGAGACTCAATCTGACAATGTTCTTCAAGCCTAACCCAGTGAGCCAGTCATCTGGAACAGGACAAAAGGTAAGATTATTTAATATATCACTAACCTGGGGTGCCACCTGGGGGGTCTATAGATTTTCTCAACCTAACATGGGTTTACTTTAAAATTAATGCATGTTTATTATCCCTGTCCTACAATAGAGGTGGCGGGAATTGGGGGGATGAACTTAACAAGTGATGGGATCTCATTCTTATGAACGAGATTACTGTCACACACACCGGAGTTCTGCCCAATTTTTTTTTCATGCTAAAAAACTTAGTTATTTTTGACCCAGATGTTTACCGCTGTGAAAATGATCACCAACAACTGTTACTACTTAATGAATATAAGTCAAAATCAATAAAGCTACTAGGCTTACACATATCTTTTACAATTGTCAAATTGGGCCTATACAATGTTTATATTGCCTGAAGGCTCTTCTAATGAGGTAGACATTGAAAAATACCCTTTCAACAGGATATCAGTTTTTGAAAATGTGGGTTTGATTCCTAGACAATTTTACTAGATAATTTGGCCTGTACAATGTATGGCTAATTTCTTTGACTAAAGTCAATCAATATCTATATATCCGATCTATGACAGTATGCTGTTATTTTATTCTGCATAAGCCTCACCATATCACAGAGCTTATATACCGCTCATGGCACTTTACCAAACCAGTCCTATTCTTAAGGGCCCTATGAGGACACAGTGGCTGTTGAGTGTACCTCAGTATGATTTATTTCCATCGCACTTACCGTGTATACTGCTGATCCAACTGTAACTCACCTTTTAGGGAGTATAGAATCCTAATAACTTTTGGGACTGACAACTTTTTATATCATTTGAATGTGATTTACACACCTGACTCACTATCCTACTAGAGGGACTTATTGAACAACAAAAAAAGTTTAAAACACACATGTAACATAGAACACAAAACTATTTTATTGTGCACCCATATCATCTCACTCATTCAACAAAAACTAGACGTACACAAGACAGACACAGACATCACTATAAGTAATGTCACAGATATACATGATTCATTCTAAAATGCTTCACAGGGTGAGGTGGGTTACAACAGGGTTCAGAATGTCTCTAGAGGCAGATCTACAAGCTGCATGCACAAAATACCTGCACCAACTGACATGCACTCAAATAATCTGTCACATGTCTTCCTAACTGATTCAACCTCAGAGTGCTCATTATTTTGTATAACTTTTATAATAATGCAAAAATTATAAACGTTGATTCAGGAATATTTTTTTTCTAGGATAATTTTATAACAAATCCTTTTTTTTCTCTCAAAATCAGTGTCACCTCTGAGCATCCATTTTACTTAGAGTAAGACTATCGAGGCTTTGGTGTTTTCAAAAGTACAAGAAACAGCATTATACTTAAAATTTTGTGCCCAAGGTACCTGATCAATACCCTCCTGTCCATTAAATATTACTCATGACATCTGTTTAGTATGTTTCCCTATACAAGTGTGGCCTAATCTCCAATATCATTAATCTCTCAGAAATTAGCTTTTGTTCCCCAAACATAAGATTTTTCCTTGTGCTTAATATCACTCCATTAATACATGGATTTTTATATCAAGGGTGAGTATTGAGAACGAATTACCCGGCCACCATAGAGGTAGAAATAAAGGAAGCAGACAAAAAGTGAACTAAGTACAGAGAACTAAGGCTACATAGGATGCAGGCAGGGTTACAAAGTTGCAGCAATATCAATTTATGTATGAAAATTAGGTGTGCATAAGTGCTGTTAAGAGTCCAGTGCTGCAGGCTGGCATGGATTCAGTTGAGATCACCAGACGCCAGGTAGGGAAGGGAAGGTCATCTACAGATCGGCAAGAAACTGCATGCTAGTAGAACTACAGGAGTCAGGACACAAGCATATACCTAGAAAAAGAGAAGAAAATCATTTAAACAACAGGTAATAGTAGTAGCACTGTATAAATACAGGTTTTTATAGGTAATTGTGGAGGTTTTCTTTTCTTCTGGCAAGTGACAATATGCTTCGGGAAAGTGAATTTCAAGACCTTGAAATTAATGTCGATGCCTGCTTTCTGGTCATCCTGGTATGTAGTATAGCAATAGAAAAATTATTCAAATTTGACATACCTGGGAAAATATCTATGAAATGTATAATTCACACTGAAAAAACATACTTTTCAATATGTAAAATAATGAAAATAAGTGCCAGGAAAAGCCAGAGAATGCATTTCAGAGCACCTAGACCCTCTGGCTTCTGGGGCCCTTGAGCGGGCCCCAGACCCCCCGCCGTAAGAGGCGGTCGCTCTTCGAGCGACCGCACCGAACGCGCTGCGTTCGCTCATCAGGACACCCTGTCTCCTCCAAAGTCCATTTTGGACACCCTACTATCCAAATCCTGGCTAAGTCCCTGGTCCAAGCACTGTTCCTTTCTTATCTAGTGAGCCAAATCCCCGCTGAATGACTTTATGAGCTTGTAATGCTTAATGGGCAGAAATGACACTATTGTTTTCTTCTACGATCTGGGCAGCCCAGAGCACATATCTCATTGGCTGAGGGGCCAGCGTGACACGTGCCGCTATTGTTACAGATTAATCTTCCCCTACTCTGGCATACCGGCGGCAGCGGCGGCGTGGCACATTTCATGTGCGCAATTGATTTGAACTACACGGGGCATGGTAGTTAATTATTCTCACCAATTCTTCTTGTCCAGATCAGAGCAGCGCGCTGGTTTAATCACTCACTCGTAGCACGCGTTACTCTTAATTGATTTCATTGACTTCACACTCGCATCCTCTCCTCTTCTCTTCCGTCACCTATACAGCCACTGTGATGGGCCTTAATTCTTTAAGCTGTAAAGCACAGCATGCAGGGCCAACAAAGATTATGTACTAATAAATTTTATGCTCAGATTTCACCTAAGACACTAACATTCATAATGCTTTTTTGCCTTTTCGAAAAAAAATGAGAATAAAGCTTGATAAATAGCTTGATATCTTACTTTGGATGTAAGATAAATTCTGGTATAGTTTGAAATGACTCATATAAATAATTCTTAATTCTTTGTATTTTGAAAAATTGAGAAAAAAGCTCGATAAAAACCTTGATATTTTACTGCAGGTGTAAGGGAAGTTCAGTTATACTTTTTCCTTTTAAATGACTCCAAAATAGAATTACTAAGTCAATTAACTGTCAGGTCATTGCAGGGATATATGGATCAATTCATTAAGAGTAATATACACAGGTAAAAGTTCAAGGGCCCGTTTTTTTATCCCTCAATATATCGACATTTCACAGCTTGAAAACCCGTAACGGTCCCATTATTTTTATTATTTTTATGTGCCCGTTATGACGGGCCCATAACGGGCTCCTAACGGGTAACGGGCCCGAAACAGACCCGTAACGGGCCCGTTTTAACGAGCCCGTTATAACGGGTTCTGAGCCCGTAATGGGCCCGTTGCGGGCCCGTCAATTTTTACCTGTGTACAGGGTCAATGCAGATGGTGTGTAAACACATGCATAATAATCACCCTCTAAAGTTTAACAAATTGTGCCCACTGTGGGTGAGCCTATTGTTGGAGTGAGATATCTCAAATTGTTTCAATCTTATCAAAAACACCCAAACTATATCTAACTATATGTATGATGAAAATCATTATTTGTTAGTTATTAGAAGGAGAAATCTTAACCACAAAAGTATTATTTCTTTCTGAATCTTAATTGAATGGAGGGCTATAAGTATCATATCATCAAGGCAACAGTTTTCAATGGCAAGAACTGTTTAAATTTGACACATTCTTACCAAGTGTCTGATATTATAAAGTATTATTTTCAATAGCTGAATTCTGTAAAACTTTGGAATTTAAGGTATTCTTGGTGCAGTCCAAAACAATCTCATATTTTTTATACGTCTGTCAAAAGCCAATTCAGTACAAACTCCTGCATGTTTACAAGTCAGCATTAAGTAAGGCTAAAACCTATTAGAGAGAAAGAGAGTAAAGGAGAGATAGACAAAGTTGACCCAAGTGCGCATGTATTGATCAGACTACAGAAGTGATAAATTTTACATGTTTCTGGAGGAAGACGAAAATAATTAGTGATCCATTCCTGTCCAGTAATGACTGATGCTCCCACTTTCATTAAACCCTTCCCCTCCTCCTACTGTAATTTCTGCTCCTGATGCTGCTGCTATTACTGCTAACACTGCTGCTCTTCTACTTATAATGCTGCTACAGACACTATCACTGCTAATGCCTCCATGTCCTACAATTGCTGCCACTTTTGCTTCTGTTTTACTAATAGTAGTAGAAGTAGTAGTAGTAGTAGTAGAAGTAGTAGTAGCAGTAGTAGTAGTAGCAGTAGTAGTAGTAGTAGTAGTAGTAGTAGTAGTAGTAGTAGTAGTAGTAGTAGTAGTAGTAGTAGCACTACTACTACTACTACTACTACTACTACTACTACTACTACCACTACTACTAGAGGCCCACCCCTATAGCTGAATGGTCTAAGAAATTAGACAGACTGCAGTTAGTACTACAGTTTGCTTATACTGCTGCTACTGCTGCTCCTATCCACTTTCCTTAACAACAAGTGCTGCTGCTGCTCTTTGTGTTGATGTTGTTGAGTCATAGGTAATTTGTGCTGACTACTTAGCTGTGGTCCTGTACTCACATCCACTGAAGATTTATCCCTGCACCCCTCTTGGCCCCTGCTTTCTTAGCTATCTGCCTCATTATTCTACTAGCACAGTGTAGCCTCAGTTCAGCCAGTCTGTCTGTCTGTCTGTTGGCTAGTCTGCCAGCTTATGGTAGTTGTCTGATGAGAAATATACAAAGTGGGCAATATATAAATCAAAAAGTCTATTATTACCTGGCTGGCCAATTCCTTATGTGAATAATAATTCAGTGTAGCATTTCCTTCTGACAGGACCCTGTGAATTACTGAAGGAAAGTAGTAACATTTTAGTGCATTTCCCAACATAAGAAGGGTGGTAACTGATGTGAGGCAATTATTGTGGATCAGAATAACATTTATGTAGCTTTGTTCAGAATCAGTTTAGTTGTTATGATGTAACTTTTCAAACCTAATTGCCCTGCAGAAACGTTTACCCTTAAGAGTAGTATTTAGTGAATACTGATTCTTATTCAATTTGAGTTATTCAGTATTCTTGTCATTACTTTCAAAAAGAAGGATACATACAGGAACTAGTTTATTTCTGATCAATATCCTTAAAGTGCATATGGAAGTTCAAGAATATGTTTTTGATGATATTTTTGAATGTTGTTTATAAGATTGCAAATTCAGCTAGGCTTTGAATACTACGGGCAACTATTATTGGAGCAGGTAGGTTTTTAATTATATGTCTGCACAGATAATAGTTGATAGAGGTTTTGTAGTCAGTATAAAATCCTTCTCAGTGATTCTTTACTCGGACATTTTTGTTTTCTTCTTATTTATTTCCAAAACCTGAACATGGAAAAAAAAAGAGGAAGGTTGGGTGCCATTTCTTATTCATGCTCACAGCATCTCACCCCCAAACAGGTCTGACTACTTAAGTGATATCTTTCAAACAAAACATGTTTTGGAAATATTTTGAAAGAAATTTATTTAATTCATTGTTATTTTATGTTTATTCTTTGATTGATTAAAAATATATATCATAGTTCCAACTGGCACATTTTAATGCAAACTCAAAGTATGAATGGGTTATAATTCGACTATTTTCGTTTTTTCTCCCACCAGTTGTAAGTGGTGGAGGAAACCGGAGTACCTGAGAAAACCACTGCCTAACCCCAAATCACTGGCAACTTTCTCACATACTTGTACTTGGGCAGTGCTGAGAGACAGTGAGCAATCAGTGGCAATGCTTAGTAACACTCGACCATCAAGGCAGGCCCCTGAATGGGTTAAAATAACAAAAGAACAGAAAACATCAACAGTAAAACAACCAATTCACCCTCCTAAACCTTTTAATGGTACATGAGAATTGACAGAATTCACCATTTCTGGCACTAAACATAAAACAAACACTGGATTTTATGTTATTTATAACTGTTTTTACTTTTACTCCATCATCAAGCAGGACTTTGATGATGATTGAGGTACAGCTCTTGGACATAAGGTACAGATAATCACTTGGTGGAAGCATGCCTTTCCTGGTATTTTAGTGCAGGACTGTTGTATTAGGCCATCTATGTTAAGATTCCTACAGACTACAGCTTCCACCTTTATGCATTTGAAAAGTGCCATATAGGACATTTTCTCTAGCAAGATATTGCGAAATAATAGTATGAGGGTACTTCATAATATATAATATGATACATTCCTCAATAAAATCCTTTCCCTTGAGTACCTCTTATATGCTCTTGCCCATCACAGTAGGTTGAGATGTAGGACAGGACAAAGTAGGGCCACAGCTTTAAATGACAAATGTGTGTCCATTATAAAAGGTTTGGCGTGTTCCTGGTAATCCCCAATAGTGCACTCCCCTATTGACAGTATGGACTGGTGTAGAGATTAGGATCTCTCCATTCTACCAAGCCATAGCCATGTGTCAATCAACTACTGCCGCTGTGTGCTGAAAGGCTAGTGCCAGGTCCTAATGTAGAGCTAACCTCTACATACCAAGCTCTTTTCAACAGTATTGGTCATTGCTTATAGCAAGAGTTGAAGTAATGGCCCGTAGTTGGCCATATTTTACTGATGTAGATATTATGTTTTTTCCAACTATATTGTTATTGTAAGGTACGGCCATTCATGTCTACTACTAACTTGTGTGAAAAGGCTAGTACCTGGTCCAAGATTGGAGATACAAGTGCATAATGGAATGGTACCTTTTACCAAGATAAGATCCTGGAGTGAAGGACCTCTCTTGCAGGGGCAGCTGGCTTGATCTGATTTTATTTCAACTGTTAGAGAGTTTTAGTGGAGTTGCCAATTTGTGAACCAAAATTGAGGTTGCCTGAGTAGACCTGTAAACATAAACTAAGATTATGAGTTTCTATTCAAACTATAAGAAGTTATATTTTGCTTTATTCCAACTGATCAAAATTTTCCTTGGAGTTACCAAGTGATCCATACTATTCAACCATTTTAGAATTAGAATTGCCATGGAATTCTCCTGATAAATAAGATGGTTTGATAAGATTCAACTGTTCTTTAGTTAGGTATTCTGGAGTTCAGCTCATCTTATGTTAACACAGTCATTTTAGGCACCATTTACAGAGATGGTCTAATGGATTTTAGCTACTCCTTGGGCATGTCATAAAGTAATTAATGCAAACCAATGATTTGTTATATATTTCAGTTCATCCCCTGTCAGAATTGCCATTATAGAGCAACCATGAGAACTCAGCGCTCTCAAGGTTATAAACCTGAGCTGGCCAATTATACTTAAGCTACTCCACACAAAAACAATATTGATAATGCATCATATGCTCGAATCAGGGCTGATAACTGGTTGCCATGGAAACGCATCCAGGTGTTCTGACCAGGATGTTAAAGGTAATATAGTTGTAGTAATTGGTGTCAGATTCTGACTGCTCTTTGCTTCCTGTTTATGCATAGGAAAAGTGTTCATTCTCTCCTGATTGGATGGAAGAAGGAAAAATGGCTTTACTTGATTATTTTAGGGAAATGATTAGAAAAAAACATAGGTGGTATATAACACTCTTCAGATTGGATAGGATAAGGAGAGATGGCTCACCTTGATTGTTTTAGGAAAATGATTGAAAAAAAACAGGTTGTTTATATTGAACAAGAAACTTGGCCATGATGAAAATATTCATAGAAACAATTTTGTTCATTTGTTTGAAAAATGTTTCTTCCACTATGATTAAGGTCAAAGTAATAAGAAAAAACTGAACTTATGAAATCTGCTATTAGAACAGCATACATATTCCTTGGCAGTGATTATAATGATGATGGAATTGTCAATGATAGTGAAAAATAATGATACTGATAATGGTTATGATTTAGGTTTTCTATCCACTGCAAGCCTATGTCAAATATTCTGTAGTGTAGTTATTCAAACCATCCCTCTGAGCTGTGCATTCCCAATATAGCTTAACCCATCAATGCTTGAAATTGCCTTGTAAAAAAGGTATTCTATATGTAAAAAAACGAAAATGACTTTTCAATAAACCATAGTATCGCAAAATATTAGTGGTTAACATTTTCTCTTGAAATGTTTTCTAAAAGAATGCTTTTTGTGAGAACGATGTCAGTAAAACAGTCTTGCCTTTTTGGGGTGCTAGAGGAAGGAATGGGTTAATGTTTATTAGTCTCAGAGTTCATGTAATGTACATAATACAAACACTTTTAGAAATCATGATGATTTCATGTAGATGCTGCAATGAAAACTTTTCTGCTGTGTAAAACAATCCCTCTTCTGATATATTTGAATTATTGCCTTCATTTCTGAGTTCTGACAGATATCAGATGAGGTGGCAGCTTTAAATATGGATGTGATAATTTATGATCTCACTGTCCAGTATGATTGGGTCAGTCTGGCCACACAACCTCGGGAGAGAGAGAGAGAATTACGAGGAACTATTGTCACCTTTGACCCCACCTTCACACTCAGATACACCCACTCAGGGTATAACGTATGGCAAGCAGGTAGTCTTATCAACGGTATATCATACATGCTCAGACATTTGATCTCAGGGTCAAAACCCAATCTGATAGAGAGTGCTTATAAAGACACTTGCCCATTTCTCATCTCAGAAATAATGCTATACTCCCAACATTGCATATTGTGTATTTATGAAATGAATTTTGATTTTGATTTGTTATCATATTTGGTTTATTGTCATTTTTTGCTATATAAAGATGAAACTGAAAGAAACTGGAATACTATTATACTAAGCTCATAAGAATAGGGGATATTCTAAAAGTGGGGAAAGAGAACTAATTTACAAACAATATGACACAGATTTTCCTAGATCATCATGAATATATCACTAAGGTATTGCCCAGATGCATTTTTTAATGATTCGAGGCACACTCTTTTGGGGCAATAAAGAATGATCCTTCTAAGATGAAAATATAAAAGGTGAATTTCACTGAAATGATTAAGTGATACTTCTTTACCATAAAATATCATCAAATACATATCAAGGTATAATGATTAAGCCTTGCAGAAAAAAATGGGAAAAAAAAACTTCTGAAAATGTCCAGAAACATTTTTTTGAATATAAATAACATCTAGTTTTACTCTAATAATGAATAGCAAAATTATCCCATTCATGCCTGAATAGCTCTGCTTGACAAATTTCATATTTAAAAAGACATCAACAATATTTTTAGAAACAACCAAATAACTTATAAAGCAAGTATTTAGCCATTACAGATATTTCAACAGTTTAAGTGTTCTCTATGCTTATAATGGTAAAAGTGTTTTACCTAGAAGCATTGCCTTTTAGTGTATGAATGGAAAAATCAGATAAAAAACAAGCAATGTCTTCCCCAGCCTGAACCTGAGCCACAAATTATGCCAACAATCGCAATCATCTGCTGGAGATAATGCACTGATATTGCTAGTCCTACACACAGGGACAATTTTATTGGCCATTTAATTGCAGTAGCATCCTCGATAATATGGTCAGTACATTTGCTTTTAAAGCACTATGTGGTTACTACTAGTGAGTGTATTCTGAAAAATGAGTGGACAAATATAAGGGTTCAGTGACACAGCTGATTTTACTTGTTAAGGTATAATACACTGTCATCATGGAGAATAAATTATGATTATTTGACAAAATGATAACAGAAATGATTGGTAGTATATTCATGGCAAGAATATTCCCAAAAACTCGGCTGATGAAATTACACTGATGGTGATAGCCATAACAATAAAGATGATGGTAACGATGATGATTATGATGATGATGATGACGATGATGATGATGACAATCATTAACAGTTGATTTTTATGTGATGATAAAGATAATAGATATGATTGTATCAAAAATGACAGTGAGGATGCTGTTTATGATATTGATTATGAAAATAATGGTGAGGTGAGGTAGATTTTGCTGGTAATCTAAATGGTATTAATTATACTGATGGTGAGAGTCATGGTTATGTTTGAAGCTATGGCAATGGTAGATGGTAATTATGTTGGCGCTGATGACAATGATGATGATGATGATGGTGATGATGATGATGATGGTGATGGTGATGATGAGGATGATGAAGGTGATAGTGGTGATGATGATGATGATGATGATGGTGATGCCGTGATGATGATGATGATGATGATGATGATGATGTTGATGCCGTGATGATGATGATGATGATGATGTTGATGCCTTGATGATGATGATGATGATGATGACGATGACAACGACGATGATGATGATGATGATGATGATGATGATGATGATGATGATGATGCAGGCAATTTTGATGGTGACAAAATTGTTTAACATGATGTTAATGATGATGGTGATCATAATGGTGATGACGACGATGATGATGATGATGATGATGGTGATGATGGCGGTGATGATGATGATGATGATGATGGTGATGATGATGATGATGATGGTGATGATGGTGGTGACGATGATGATGATGATGATGATGATGATGATGATGATGTTGATGATGATAAGGAAGGTGATAATTAAGATGATGATGATGACGATGATGATGGTCGTAGGTGACTTCTTGCATTTGTGCTGTACTTGCTAGTATAATGGGTGACGTTGATAATGCAATGGTGGAAGCCTGATATTGACAGGAGAGATAGTGGTAGCAGGGATGAGGGCATCATGTCACTAATGACGATGCTGATTACTCTAACAACTGCTACTTCTCTGATTTATCCCTCCGTCACTTTTGTTCCGGTGAATGTTTGACCTCCCTGTACCCCACAGATGAGAAAAGCAACAAACCATACATCATCAGGCAAGTCCTATTACAAATACACAGTCCAGGGCTACAGGTCCTCATCATAATTATAAGAACATGAATAATAATTATTCCCAGTATTTATCCATTTACAGGTATGATGTTAGTTTTGCAGTGGCCAGGAATGTGTATTTTAAAGGCTTGATTTGGCTCACCTGGTCAGTGTAGGTGGTAGTGGTTATTGTGACTTAAGACCTGAGCAGGTAGCTCCAGGGATGATGTGTAGCTGTCACCTCTACCTGGTCATACCTGAATACCTCAGCATCCACCAGCCTAGCAATACCTATACACTCTTATGATATCCTTTTCCTTAACACATTCATGCCCGGATACCTCAGCATCCACCCGCCTAGCAATACCTATACACTCTTATGATATCCTTTTCCTTAACACATTCATGCCCGGATACCTCAGCATCCACCTGCCTAGCAATACCTATACACTCTTATGATATCCTTTTCCTTAACACATTCATGCCCGGATACCTCAGCATCCACCTGCCTAGCAATACCTATACACTCTTATAATATCCTTTTCCTTAACACATTCATGCCCGGATACCTCAGCATCCACCTGCCTAGCAATACCTATACACTCTTATGATATCCTTTTCCTTAACACATTCATGCCCGGATACCTCAGCATCCACCCGCCTAGCAATACCTATACACTCTTATGATATCCTTTTCCTTAACACATTCATGCCCGGATACCTCAGCATCCACCTGCCTAGCAATACCTATACACTCTTATGATATCCTTTTCCTTAACACATTCATGCCCGGATACCTTGAAGCATTCACCAGCCTAGCAATACCTATACACTCTTATGATATCCTTTTCCTTAACACATTCATGCCCGGATACCTCAGCATCCACCTGCCTAGCAATACCTATACACTCTTATGATATCCTTTTCCTTAACACATTCATGCCCGGATACCTCAGCATCCACCCGCCTAGCAATACCTATACACTCTTATGATATCCTTTTCCTTAACACATTCATGCCCGGATACCTCAGCATCCACCTGCCTAGCAATACCTATACACTCTTATAATATCCTTTTCCTTAACACATTCATGCCCGGATACCTCAGCATCCACCTGCCTAGCAATACCTATACACTCTTATAATATCCTTTTCCTTAACACATTCATGCCCGGATACCTCAGCATCCACCAGCCTAGCAATACCTATACACTCTTATAATATCCTTTTCCTTAACACATTCATGCCCGGATACCTCAGCATCCACCAGCCTAGCAATACCTATACACTCTTATGATATCCTTTTCCTTAACACATTCATGCCCGGATACCTCAGCATCCACCTGCCTAGCAATACCTATACACTCTTATGATATCCTTTTCCTTAACACATTCATGCCCGGATACCTCAGCATCCACCTGCCTAGCAATACCTATACACTCTTATAATATCCTTTTCCTTAACACATTCATGCCCGGATACCTCAGCATCCACCTGCCTAGCAATACCTATACACTCTTATAATATCCTTTTCCTTAACACATTCATGCCCGGATACCTCAGCATCCACCTGCCTAGCAATACCTATACACTCTTATGATATCCTTTTCCTTAACACATTCATGCCCGGATACCTCAGCATCCACCAGCCTAGCAATACCTATACACTCTTATGATATCCTTTTCCTTAACACATTCATGCCCGGATACCTCAGCATCCACCTGCCTAGCAATACCTATACACTCTTATGATATCCTTTTCCTTAACACATTCATGCCCGGATACCTCAGCATCCACCAGCCTAGCAATACCTATACACTCTTATGATATCCTTTTCCTTAACACATTCATGCCCGGATACCTCAGCATCCACCTGCCTAGCAATACCTATACACTCTTATGATATCCTTTTCCTTAACACATTCATGCCCGGACATCTATTTGGTGAGTGTCGTCTGGTCCTGTCATATTTCTGAATATAACTGCCAACTATTTGAAGAAGAGTAATACATACAGTTTCAATGAACAAATATCCTTCCATTATTTTATAGATAATGTTTATGTTAGAGATATATCACTAACTGAGTTTTTGTCTGCTACAGGCATGGATGGGTTAACCTTAGTATACCTGTAATGGACTCAAAAGGGTGGATATTTTGATATGATTTTTACCAGAGTATCTTTAGGGAAATACTTGGGAGAAGATATGCTAATGAGCCACTTACTTACAACTTACAATTAACTCTTATCTCCTTCATATCTGGAACAAGAAGATGAAGTAGAATTTGGAGTAATATATGCTTCTTTTATTATCTTTGTGGACTAAGGAATTGTTACAGATAGGTTTGTGAAACTTGATAAAGTAGCAGAATTGGTAGTACCTTTTTTTGCTAGCAAAATGTGCACCAGATACGGATATATGTATGTAAATAACTGGGGTATGAAGCATACATTTGCATAATATTGATAGGGGAGTTAAAGGCCAAGTTCTTTTGACATTGCTTCTTCAAATATTTTTCAAAAAAATCTTTTGAAAGAAAAATGTCACCAAAAAAGGAAAAGCTTTTTTTCTGGCATTATAGGAATGAATAGATGAAATGGCAGAACATCTGAAGATCCAATAACTCTCCTTTAAATATTTTGTAAAATCACTCTTGATTCTAAAGTTATTGTCAAAAGTATTAAAGATCCAGACGACAAACTCTCACGCATGATTGGGTCAAGAAACAATTAGCTGCATGGAGGCAGGAAATGGAAAATCTTGGGGGGTTGCTTATAGGTATGTGTATGGTCATAATTTGCAAAAAGATGAGTTGAATCATAAACTGTAAAGTTCGAAATATTAGCGAGCTAAAATTTAGCGAATCGATCCATTTTTCCATAATAGCGAATCGTAATATTCGCGTGTGAACCATCTAGAAAAAAGCCAAATGCCGACAGATATTCAAACTATTTTTTGGAATATCATATATACATATATATATATATATATATATATATATATATATATATATATATATTTATATATATATATATATATATATATATATATATATATATATATATATATATATATATATAAATCGTTGAAAAATGGAACAAATATGAACGGATCGTAATATTAGCGAATCTGACCCGCTCGCTAAAGTTGCCAATAATAGTTCCATGTCAATATTTCAAACTTTACAGTATCTTTTCCATGCTGACTATCAGGTGATGTGTTTTAGTCTCAGTAGTGAAGAGGAAGACGGCAGATATCAGGTAGGCAGCATCGTTAGATCTGGCCATCACTTGTCACATCCTTGATCTCATCACTGAAATCTACCTGGCCCTGATTAGCACTATATCCACACCTATAAAATCCAGAAGTGGTGATTCTTCTTGTTTTAAACACTGTAATTCTTGCGCGTAATGTTCATTATGAGTGTGCGTAATGTGGTTTTGTCAAGCAGCTAAAAGCCATATGGCATGAGTGTGCGCTATAGAGTGTGGCAAGTGCTACAGTACACTGCTTTATGGCTGTGGGACAGTGCTGAACCTCTCACAACAAAAACAACAACATACTACCGTCACCACCAGCAATAAATGTCAACTCTCTCAGGAAGCCATCCCTTTGTCTTCCATGCACTCTTTGATGCTACCTGCTCAGGTAAGTAGGTGGCAATACTTCATCAGGGGACCCCACACTAATATTTCACCACTACTATGACAAGCCTTTGAATGCTCAGTCAGCGCAGACATGAGGACTTAACCTAGGAGCAATACCAAGAAAAGAGTCGCAGCTTATGTGTATTCATGATATCATTCATATTTGAAAATTAGTGCTTTAGCTGCTCAGATTTGTGATTTGTGAGATTTGATTACTGTAAGTTTAGACTACCCCAGGAATTTGGGCCACTATACATGGAAGTGTTGAAGCTCATACCCCTACGAGCAGTCTCTTTTTGGTATTCATTTCTAGGTCGCCTTCTGACTTCAATGATTGCACCATAAACTGGAATTTGGGCCACTATAATTATTTTGCAAATTAAGTAATGGGAAATCTGAGCAACCCTCGATCTATCGCCAGTTGCCATTTCTCAGAATATGGACCTAGCTGTAAATCTTGCTGGTGCAACATCAAGGTATTTCCAGAAAAACATGGGCCACCCTGAACCCGTAAAAATCATGATTATTAAATAGTAATTATCAAATTACTGAGAATTACGGTATATCTTCCATTGATTGTCTACAGAGCAGTCTCTTTCATCATAATTTTCTTTGGATTCTTTTCTTATCAGTCTACCACATTTTAAATGCCCAGTTTCTGTTTACACTTATGTGGTCATTAATGGCCATTTAAGATTCAAATGAGTAAGTGTTAATTACTAGAACTGCTGAAGTTCCCTTAAAAGGTTATGATCGGAATCTACCTTTCCAGTTATGTACCTCTGGAAACATGGGAAGGTAAACTACCTTTTTTTCTGGTGTAATCAAACTTCAGTGTGACTCAGACTGTCCAATTTCTGCTAGTATATAATCTATCACATACCATAATATGGATATGGGTCCATGCCTGGAGATCTAATTGAGTAGTTGACAAGTGTCGTCTGCACCTGCCATACTTTTTAAAATAACTTTGGAATGAAGCATTCATTTGTAGATAGTGTTCTAATAAACCATTCTCCTTTAAATATGTTCTAAATATTGCTGTTGTTACATATCATCAAAATAATCAGGAGTGTTTTTAATGGTGGATTTGATGTTGGAAGAAATGTGTGCATTGCAATTTCACACACTTATCAAAGAGCTTGACCATAGACTTACCTGATCTAATAACTGCTCTCATGGAGTGGCCAAAACTTTCTTGGGCTAAACAAAACTATTAGAAAAACACTGCAGTTGTGTTTAGATGTGTAAATGTTAATGCAATAACTAGTTTCTGTCATTACCATTGAGATGTAATGGTACAGTCAAGTGGTGCTGCTGCAGTTTTAAGGGGGGAAGGGTGATATCTTGCTGTCATGGCAAGCTGTCTACTTTAAGGGAACAGTTAAGCTCGCTAATCAATATGGAAATTTTTTTGGATTGACACTCAGATCAACATGTCAACCCTATACTGAGGACCACTCACTGGAAGACATCTCAAAAGATGAGCAACTACTAAAAGCGAATTCACACAAACCTTGGTCACAATCATAATAAAAAAAAGGTCATGCTTCATACATTTAAACTTGTTTTTCTCTTGTCATTCTCCCCCTTTTCCTGCTTCATGAATGTCAAACTCATGATTTTCTATGTTCCAGAAATGTAGCAACATTGTAGCATTTTCAAAATAATGTCACTTTTCAACATGTTTATATACCAATTATTTTTATTTATTCATCCTATGAACTGATTTTGATTCATTAATTACTCTTTCCAATTAAAACTGTCCAAACTAGAGGAACGTTATGTTATGTACTGATTGGGTGATCAAGTTCAACGCCTGATCTCTGAATCTTTCGCTATACTTCAAGAGAGGAGTGACAGCCTGATTTGCAATGAACATGTAGTCTTGTATTGGTATGTAATGTATAGATTCTGATGTATGAACAAAGTGAGTAGTGCATTAGAATGTTATGATACAATATAGAATTAGCTTCTACACAATTGTTCTGTAAGTAATATTAAGAGAATGGCTCCTCATTGCATACAAATAATCATTGCATGTTGGTTCACTTCAGAGCAGTTTTCTAAAAGGTCTTTTTTACCAGACCCTTTATAATTAGTGAGGCAAGGGCTAGCCAGTCCTTGGAAAAATATAGCATAGATGATGAAGAATGATAAAGATTTGTGCTTCTGTCTGATAAACGAAAGTTTAGGTTGTTATGACAAATTTCCCAAAATGTTGAAGCAAATCCCTTATTAATAATGTTTTGATCAACATTTGTCTATTGAGGATTTTCAATGTCTCTCACCGTTGCAATAAATCCCATGATCTAATCCAGTTTTGGGGGTTTAAGAATGTTTACGGTGACTTGGGGTTTGGGCATTGTTTTCAATAATTAATTTGATTTCTTTCACCTTATATAGCTGGTTAGCCACAGTTTAGCCTAAATATGGTAAAAAAGTGATGGTATATGAAATTTCAATTCCAAATCGTATCATGTGTGTGGCCCTGTAGTTGTGGCGTTTTCAGAGCAAAAAATGATTTCTTTCCACAAATATGTCCGTGACCAGATTTTTGTACCTATGTATTTTAGGCTATGATGGTTCACTATCATTAATTTTTCAAATTGCAATTTTTCATCTGAGCTGAATCTATGGCACTCCCAGTATAGCACCTTTAGAGCTCATCCTAGTCCATCTGAGTGGTGTTATTAAGATCTAGGCCATGTTAGGCAGGCCATGATGTCTTAAAAATCTAAAACATTGGTCAAATAATGGTCAATTTTCGCATATTTTTAAAAGGCAATATGTACAAATCTGGGATTTTTTTGCAGAAGAGTCTTTTGGATGTGCTTGAATATGTGCGTGTGTTGTAGTAAGAGATATATAGCATAAAGTAGAGAGCAATTGCTGCAAGTGCTTTTAACCTTTGCCTGATGGTGGGTAGATTATGTGTGTGGGTGTGCGCTTGTGCATGTGTGTTTCAGATCTAGAGATACATAGAACCGGGAAGCAATACTGTTGTTAATACTTTTAATCAGTAGATGTTGTTTTAGGTGTGTGACATGTTAAGATATGTGTAAGTAGAAAGCATTTAGCGTTTTAATTGCTTCTAACCCTTTTTGGATGGTGTGTATGTATAATTTGCGTGCATGTGTATGCAGGTGTGTGTGTGTGTGTGTGTGCGTGCAGGTGTGTGTGTGTGTGTGTATGCAGGTGTGTGTGTGTGTGTGTGTGTGCATGTGTGTGTGTCAGTGACTGATATCTAGATAAAGGTAGAAAGTAGAAAGCAATATTGTTGTAAGTGCTTTTAACCTTTGTGCGGGTGTGTGTAGATTATTCCTCCTCTTTACTCCGCGGCAGCCATGAAACACACACTGGCCAATCGTCGCGCCATTAATCTCCCCCAGATTGCGCTTCCCGCTGACAGGGGTTTCTGTGTCGGCCATTAGTTGTAGCATTCATCACGGCAATAAAAGCTCCGGCCAGCATTGAAGTATTAACAAGAAACTCTCAAGTAGGGGAGGGGGATTCATGTCCGCCAGAATACCACAATGTCTTCAAGGTCAGGGAATTAACTCACATTAATCATCACATATTTTCATCACTGTTTTATTGGCGGGGATTCTTTTCAATTAAAGGTGTGATTAAGGATGATTGGGTATTTTGGATGTTTGCAGACTTGTTGCTGGTTTGGGTTGTCTGTAATGTCTGCATGCCTGTGTAGATCCTAGGAGATGTCTAGGAAGATGACTGGTGATAACCATGTGATTGTAGTGAGCACAGGTATTCAAACTTTTAATAGGTTTTAACAATGTCGTCTTTGTGGTTATTAAATATTCAGCACATTGATGCTTGCAGCTGCCATATAGCAGCCTCACAATGTCAGTGAAATCTTATAGCAAAAGCCTATTTGGAGAAGAAATGTTAATGAGGGCACTACAAAAAACTCACTGGCCTTATTATTTATTATAAAAAAATCTTAATTTTCATGTTATTGACAAAAGTATGAAATAACCATAGAATTCATAAAGGTACTCTTAAGCATGAATGGTTTGAATATTGTGCGAATATTGCACAGTTGAGACCAATATCACTTAATATTCCACTTATTTCCGTTTGTTCCTTCTTTGATATTATGCAAAAATGAGTATAAAGGTAGAAAAATGAACTGAAGGGAGAGATTTGATCATATGATGTAAACCTGCTTAAGGCTGGTTTAGGTTTTAATGGCCAGAAAAAGACATGCAAATAAAAGTTACAAAGAGTAAATACTATATGAAAATCAAGCCTGAAATATCAAACTACTTCTTGGAAATCAGATAGTTTCTTCTATGATAAACTTTTTTTGTTTACCCAGTACCAATTAGTTCTAGTTGCCATCAAATGAAAATCTCCTTTTCTTCAATTAAGCAAGACAGTTGTAGGAAGGACAGCTAATTCTGCAGTGTCCTTAAACCCTGGAGCTTAGAAGGGCACCCTTTCTGTCTGCGGGATCCTCCTAATTGCATTTCCAATTGGTCTTCTCCTGTAAGGGCTCATCCTCATGTGACAGCTTACTGAACCAAAGCAACTAACTAACCTACAAACAAGGGGCGACGAGGTGGGGGGAGGGGGGGGGGGGGGCAAAGCATGCAGGATTGCCAGTAGATACAGAATAGTCCTAGACAGCATAGCTGTGTGTGTGCAATCTGTTACACAGTAATTACGTATTTAGGTTGTCACATGTCTATAATTTTGAGTTAAGTTCACCATTAAGTTAATTGCCCATTCCATGTCTTCTAAATACATTCTCAGAATATATATTTAACAAAATATAAGGCCAAGTTTGATAAATAATCCAGGCTTAATCTATCAAAAAATAAGTCATTGTTGGTTTCTAGATACACTTCATCCAGATATTGATTTGTAATTGCCTTTGCCTGATTTTAGTCCAAATATTTTCAGAACAGGCAGAATGTAGTATAGACTTTCCCAAACATGTCTATTTGTTCCTGAAATGTAAGCCCTGCAAGATGTCCACAATCAAGGAGAACCAGCTCCACATCAAGACGCTGACATTTTGTCTGAGAACTTTTTCTGGAGTGTCTGATATCATCAGTCTCGTTCCGTCTTTATTGGCAGAAAGTACAAACCTATTAAGCCCTCCTTGGCATTATCTAGGATGGCATGTTACCTGATTAAACGTCTACCCTTCAGCCCTCCTTTCTCAACAGTATGAGAGCTGACACTTATAGTGGATTATAGTGAGGAAATGACTTATTTTCTATTCTAATGCATAAACTTTGCATCATTTGTCAATTTTTGGTTAGATTTCAATTAAGAAAATTGAACTTAAATTTTCAATGATTTATTCATTTCCTTATGGGATTGTGTATCAGGAGTATATTGACTGCTAGATATCTTGAGGAGTTGTTTTCTAATAAGGATGTGTTACTTTAACCAGTATTGCGTAAAAGGCTAAGCTTTATGATCAGATATTTAGAACTAACCTAGAGATATATTAGCAGATCCCACCATGTGATTAACTTAACCCTTATGCTGCTGGTAACTAATTGACCAATACAAAAAGATGCAAAAAACCTGAAAAAAGGTACTTAAATCCTGGCACATTGGTATTCATCTGATAGAACTCAGCGAGAGCTTTCCAATGAATACTAACATGACAGGGTTTAGATGGTATTCATAAATCATTGCATCCTTGTGCTTTGGGCGAAAGTAGCCTCTGCATTAGAAGGGTCAAGGTGATCTTCAATTTGAGTCCTGAGAGGATCTTGTTTTTTTGCAATATGGAGGTATGTGATGAAAGGCTCCATGTGGCTGTCATCCATTCAGAGAACCAGTGTACCAGTTCATATATGCATTTATGGAATTTTCTATTAGTCCTCAGTTTTAATGATGACAGAGGGGAGGCATTTGTATTTAAGGTCAATACTGACCATCTGCTTTCACTTGTGTCAGTCTCCCTGGTTCTGGGAGCCGCATCACCTTAGTGTTGTCGTCGTGGCAACACCTGTCACTCATCATTCCCATCATGCATTGCCCTGCAACCCCGCCTCCTCAAACACTACTAAATTAGCAATGAACTCTAATTACCTACAAGAGACTGCACTGCCACTTTATTGCTCAGTTTTACTTGCACTTTATGCGGCCACAAGAGCTCTTTACAATGCTACTTAAGTGATGGGGTGGAGTCTCTGTGAACTTGGCTTGAGAGTTTTTTTGATGGAAGTCACAATGCTAGTGTTCCGTTTTGTTCTTGATAATATCAGTGAGAAGCTAGTTTGATCACACACTAAGATACAAACTAAGGAGATGCTTGATCTAAATCAGGGCTGCCCCAATAGCAGAGTGGTCAAAAGCATTGCAATCCAACTGCATTCTGTTTCAACAATGCCAAAAGAACAAGATTCAAATCTTACTGAAGGCATTTGAACACCATGAACAACTGGTTGGTCACTATTTACCCTTCATATGACAGAAATGTGAATTATTGAATATGAATCGTGACATTAAGCTCAATGAAAAGAAATATTTCAGTGCTTGAATATTGTCCACTATATGTGGTGTCCACCTTGATTGCTGTTGGTGGGTTCTGACCATCTCTAAAATTCCTGTCAGATTTCACCATTGTATACATGCATTGTAGTGTCTACATAAAAATTAGGTTTGATGCAAATATGAAAAAATAAATCAAATGAAAAATAATGTAGAATGTGATTTAAAAAAAAGATGAACATTTTAAAATGTCTAAGAGTGCTACCCTGTCGTGTGTGTCATCTGCTATATATCATCAACTTCTACCCTGTCACACATGTTTATGACTGATTGGCCTCACAGCCAGCCACTGTGGAACAGGGAGTGGACATGATTTATTGATTGTTTGTGGGCACTCTATATCTTCTCCTCCTCTGTGATAAAGTGATTATAGCTTCATTTCAATAAACATGTGTAGCATTCTCTTAAAGCTTTCAATCAGGAGCGGTGAAGAGCGTAACCCCTGCCCTCCTGGCGATGTAAAGCTAATTACTTACAACAAGATAGCCGGCCATCTCGCTGGTGGACATCACCACAGCCAGTTGACCGGCTACAGTCTTCTCCAGGTCAGCCGGCCATAGTTCAATAGTCAGTCTACAGTCTATACTTCATCTACCAGCTTCAGTTTATAGGCCAGTCTGGTAGCAATACATGTAGTTCAACTGTCTGTCAGCCAGCTATAGTTTACTATACAATCAGTCAGCAATATGTGTAGTTCTCCTATCAGTTAGTCGGCTATATTTACTAATACAGTCAGCCAGCTATAGTTTGCTATACAGTCAGCCAGCTATAGTTTGTTATACAGTCAGCCTGCTATAGTTTACTATACAGTCAGCCAGCTATAGTTTACTATACAGTCAGCCAGCTATAGTTTGTTATACAGTCAGCCGGCTATAGTTTACTATACAGTCAGCCAGCTATAGTTTACTATACAGTCAGCCAGCCATAGTTTGTTATACAGTCAGCCAGCTATAGTTTGCTATACAGTCAGCCAGCTATAGTTTACTATACTAGTCAGCCAGCTATAGTTTACTATACAGTCAGCCAGCCATAGTTTGCTATACAGTCAGCCAGCTATAGTTTGCTATACAGTCAGCCAGCTATAGTTTACTATACAGTCAGCCAGCTATAGTTTACTATACAGTCAGCCAGCTATAGTTTGCTATACAGTCAGCCAGCTATAGTTTACTATACAGTCAGCCAGCTATAGTTTGTTATACAGTCAGCCAGCTATAGTTTGCTATACAGTCAGCCAGCTATAGTTTACTATACTAGTCAGCCAGCTATAGTTTACTATACAGTCAGCCAGCTATAGTTTGCTATACAGTCAGCCTGCTATAGTTTACTATACAGTTGGCCAGCTATAGTTTACTATACAGTTAGCCAGCTATAGTTTGCTATACAGTCAGCCAGCTATAGTTTGCTATACAGTCAGCCAGCTATAGTTTGCTATACAGTCAGCCAGCTATAGTTTACTATACAGTTAGCCAGCTATAGTTTGTTATACAGTCAGCCAGCTATAGTTTGTTATACAGTCAGCCAGCTATAGTTTGTTATACAGTCAGCCAGCTATAGTTTGCTATACAGTCAGCCAGCTATAGTTTGCTATACAGTCAGCCAGCTATAGTTTGCTATACAGTCAGCAAGCTATAGTTTGCTATACAGTCAGCCAGCTATAGTTTGCTATACAGTCAGCCAGCAATAGTTTACTATACAGTCAGCCAGCTATAGTTTGCTATACAGTCAGCCAGCTATAGTTTACTATACAGTCAGCCAGCATTAGTTTGTTATACAGTCAGCCAGCTATAGTTTGCTATACAGTCAGCCAGCCATAGTTTGCTATACAGTCAGCCAGCTATAGTTTGCTATACAGTCAGCCAGCTATAGTTTACTATACAGTCAGCCAGCTATAGTTTACTATACAGTCAGCCAGCTATAGTTTGCTATACAGTCAGCCAGCTATAGTTTACTATACAGTCAGCCAGCTATAGTTTGTTATACAGTCAGCCAGCTATAGTTTGCTATACAGTCAGCCAGCTATAGTTTACTATACTAGTCAGCCAGCTATAGTTTACTATACAGTCAGCCAGCTATAGTTTGCTATACAGTCAGCCTGCTATAGTTTACTATACAGTTGGCCAGCTATAGTTTACTATACAGTTAGCCAGCTATAGTTTGCTATACAGTCAGCCAGCTATAGTTTGCTATACAGTCAGCCAGCTATAGTTTGCTATACAGTCAGCCAGCTATAGTTTACTATACAGTTAGCCAGCTATAGTTTGTTATACAGTCAGCCAGCTATAGTTTGTTATACAGTCAGCCAGCTATAGTTTGCTATACAGTCAGCCAGCTATAGTTTGCTATACAGTCAGCCAGCTATAGTTTGCTATACAGTCAGCAAGCTATAGTTTGCTATACAGTCAGCCAGCTATAGTTTGCTATACAGTCAGCCAGCAATAGTTTACTATACAGTCAGCCAGCTATAGTTTGCTATACAGTCAGCCAGCTATAGTTTACTATACAGTCAGCCAGCATTAGTTTGTTATACAGTCAGCCAGCTATAGTTTGCTATACAGTCAGCCAGCTATAGTTTACTATACAGTCAGCCAGCTATAGTTTACTATACAGTCAGCCAGCTATAGTTTGTTATACAGTCAGCCAGCTATAGTTTGCTATACAGTCAGCCAGCTATAGTTTACTATACAGTCAGCGAGCTATAGTTTGTTATACAGTCAGCCAGCTATAGTTTGCTAAACAGTTAGCCAGCTATAGTTTGTTATACAGTCAGCCAGCTATAGTTTGCTATACAGTCAGCCAGCTATAGTTTGCTGAACAGTCAGCCAGCTATAGTTTGCTATACAGTCAGCCAGCTATAGTTTGTTATACAGTCAGCCAGCTATAGTTTGTTATACAGTCAGCCAGCTATAGTTTGCTATACAGTCAGCCAGCGATAGTTTGCCAGCCAGTCAGCTAGCTGTAGTTTGCTAAACAGTTAGCCAGCTATAGTTTGTTATACAGTCAGCCAGCTATAGTTTGCTAAACAGTTAGCCAGCTATAGTTTGTTATACAGTCAGCCTGCTATAGTTTGCTAAACTGTTAGCCAGCTATAGTTTGTTATACAGTCAGCCTGCTATAGTTTGCTAAACAGTTAGCCAGCTATAGTTTGTTATACAGTCAGCCTGCTATAGTTTGTTATACAGTCAGCCAGCTATAGTTTGCTATACAGTCAGCCAGCGATAGTTTGCCAGTCAGTCAGCTAGCTGTAGTTTGCTAAACAGTTAGCCAGCTATAGTTTGTTATACAGTCAGCCTGCTATAGTTTACTATACAGTCAGCCTGCTATAGTTTACTATACAGTCAGCCTGCTATAGTTTACTATACAGTCAGCCTGCTATAGTTTACTATACAGTCAGCCAGCTATAGTTTGCCAGCCAGTCAGCTAGCTATAAATTACATAGTTTATCAACTAGATAGCCATATATAATTTACCAAACTATTAGGCGGCTCGCATTCATCAGCCAGTTAGTTGCCTGAAGTTTACCTTAAACCAGTCAAAAGCTCTTAAGTAGCCAATCAGACAAAGCATCTGCAATGTCTTTCCTTAGATCCTCCCCTGATATTAAGATATCACGACCATTGAGTCATCTTGATTGACTAAACATAAGAGATGTTTTTATGGCGGAATGCTAGTATGTTGGATTCCCTCAGGGGCACAGAGGGACAATTAGACGTGTGTGAGTGGCTGTATAGATCAATCAGTGTGGAGTGGAATATGGATGAGGGGAGCTCTAGGTGTGGACAGAGCCCTACAGTCTAATGCCACACCTGGGAACACAGGTAAATCAGGGGCCGCCATGCACGGTATGCTAGGCATCAGCAAATACAGCTACACCTGCACAGCTAACCACAGGCTGAATATTATGCTATAGAAGTCAGCAGCTAGTTATGCCTACAACACAGGTTACCACTGGCTTCATAGCATATAGTCTGATTAATTTACATGTTGTTGTTAAATTATTGAATTATTTGAAATAATTTAGTTAAATTGCCAGCTGTGGCACCTACCTTGTAGTGGTAGCTGGGCTCAGCTTGTTACTAAAAGGTGCCAAATTGAAGGACTTTAAAATTAGACCCACTCCAAATTTTCATTTTCAACATTTGTATAGGTATTGAAACCTTTTCAAAGTAATATTGTTTCTAACAGTTTTGATTTACATCTGTCTATATTTAAAGTCCCTCTATTTCTAGATGAAGTACTTGTAAGTAAGATTTTAATCCTAGCCCAAGGCTTGCATTTTCCAACAGGTTGTAAAATTATTAATGTTGCAATCTTCCACAGCAGGTACAACATTTCAGGGGTTTGTGGAATTATTATGCAAATATGGCATCCGTGTGGGGTTTCCACCAGGAATAACTTCCCCGAGAGAGGATTGTCGCTTGAGGGTGTGGCCCGAGGGCCACAATCCTCTCGAGGGGAAGTTATTCCTGGTGGAAACCCCACACGGATGTCATATCTATTTTATTATACTGAACAAATACAAAACACCAAAGGGGGAAAAATTACAAACCCTAGAGATTTTTGATAAATACTTGTCGTCTGCCTTGTTGAACTAGTTTCACCGGTAGGTCACTCGGCAAACTCCGTAGGTGTTCCTGGGTAATCTTCGGGCTAGCGGTGATTATTCAACTAATTCATGGCTGCTGTCATGAATTATTCATCTATTTCATAAGCTGTTAAGGACAACAGCCTGTCACTAAGGAGTGAGGAAATCATGACGATTAATCCATGACCAACCAGAATCAAGAATCTTCACGTGAGGTATAATATTGCCGATTAACCAATGGACCCCTTTAGCCCAACCAAAGCATACTTCAGATTCCTAAGCATCAAACATATGCAAACCTACCAGGATTTACTAGGGGGATGATGAATTAAATAATGATAATAATCATAATCATAATCATAATAATGATAATGATAATAATAATGATAATAATAGTGATAGTGATGATAATAATGATAATAATAATAATAATGATAATAAAAATAATGATATCAATAATAATGATAATAATGATAATGATGATAACAACACTAACAACTTTATTGATAATTATGATGATGATGATGATGATGATATTAATAGCAATGATAATAAAATTGATAATAGTAATAATAATAATTATAATAATAATAGTGACTCATACTAATGATTATAATAATAATGATAATAATAAAATAATAATAATACTGATAATAATGATACTTATAATAATGATAATAATGATAATGATAATAATAATATTCATTATATCCTGAGGCCAATTGGGACAGATATAGAAATAGAGTTTTAGCTCTTGCCCCTCAGTTGTTCCCATGGAGCTTACTTGCAGACGTTGATGAGTGTTGTTTGATCACAGTCTAATGGGATATGTCAGTTGGTCCCTAACTATATGTACTATATTGCAGAACATTGTCATACGAAAAGAAAAATGGATCAGCATGTTTTGTTACCTTGCTTCAGTAACAAAGTTAATGAATCGCATCATATGTAATGCTTGAAAACAGACATTTAACCCCTTTCGATTATGTCAGCCTTGTCATTTTGATATTGATTAAAATTTTGGTTGGAACTATCACTATACCTCGTTTTCCCTATTTGTGACTTCAACGTCCAGCTGTATATATTTTGATTTGAAAAGTTAAAAGTCAGTTTGAAATTTGCAATAAGGAACTCAACATTCTACATCATATAATTAGCCTTTAGTCATGTATGGGTTGAATCAAAACCCACATGCCCATATCCCTAGTCTAGCCAGACACTATTATGTCATACTATTACAGCACGATAGTCCTTTTTTTATTTCTACTCAACTTTCTTTGTTACAAGATTTCAAGTAAATGCAATTCAAGGAAAAGCATACAGCTTATCTAATTTTAAATCTTTGTCTACTTATCAAACAAATCTCTTAATTCCAGCAATCTTCTTTGATTTTTAAAAATGCATAAGTAATCTTCAATGTTATGTATTGAACAGCTTGATAAAGTACCAACTCTCAAGATAGTAAATTATTCATTATTCCTTGAAGAGGCCACTTCTGTGACACCAGCAGCTAATCCCACAGATATCACCAAGACTTCAATAGAATTCCCAGTAGTAGAAAGGGGATTAAGAATACTATGACTGATGCACACGATATATGCAATGAGGTAATACTAAGAATCATTAGATCTAGTATATCAAAGCCAGCTTTAAATTTACCTCCCTAGTACAGGTATGACCAAGAAGTGGTCTTTGGATATAGGTGGTCTTTAAGTCTCCTATGCCCCTCGATATGAAAAAATCAACTTCTGGGAATACCACACTGAGATCTTAGCATTAATGATATACACTTTATTCAAAGTGTTATCTAAAATACCACCAGGCAAATGGCACTGCATCATACACTTTAGAAGTATGGTAAGGATCTTTAAGGTGCATGCCCTCCCTTAAGTTGTGTCCTCTTGAAGAAGATCAACTTTGACACCATAGTTATGGTGGGAATGAAGCAAGACCAAGGATGAGCCTGCCCCCTTGTGGCTTGATAGTTAGTTGCTGCCTAATTGCTAGGCATACCCTTAGTGCAAACTTCGCATTCACCATTTGGTTGCTGTATAAATGCATTCCAATAGTAAAAAGTGTTGACTAATGTATTTTATACTTAAAAAATGTTGTGTCCTTTTGGTGATGAGCAGAAAGTTTCTTACCTGATTTTTGATTTTATATTTTTGTGAAAGTGACTTCAATCTCTAATAAGAAATATATTCAGGGAAGTAAATATCTATCTTTGTTGAAAGTGCCCATTTGAAAATAACCTTCACAGCTTTGAGTTAATGCCCCTTTTTGTTCTACCTTCAATCATTCAAAAGATATCCTTGTGAAACTATAACTCACATTCAGGTTGGATCACGTATACGCATATGTTATAGTGTGGCTCTCCCCAGAGAGGGATAAAGAGTTAAAGGCTATTCATCCATCAAGGGAGTTCAGGCACTGGGATTGATGCCTGTGTTTCTCGGTCTAGGCAGCTGGCTCTGCCTAGAGGAGCTCCAGGGAGAGCTGGGGACTCTACTGTGACCAATAGTGAGAAACACATAAGTCATATAACAGTAGTAGTGGTAGCTGCAGCTAGCTCACTGATACTAAGCCATCTCTCTCTCTCTCTCTCTCTCTCTCTCTCTCTCTCTCTCTCTCTCTCTCTCTCTCTCTCTCTCTCTCTCTCTCTCTCTCTCTCTCTCTCTCTCTCTCTCTCTCTCTCTCTCTCTCTCTCTCTCTCTCTCTCTCTCTCTCTCTCTCTCTCTCTCTCTCACACACACACACTCATACTAAGACATCTCTTTCTCCCTCTCGCACACACTCTTTCTTATTTGTTATAGCCTTGCTTTGACTTTCAAAAAATGCACTTAACTATGCGTCTAATCTCCCTCTCATTTTGGCCCTTACGCCCCAGGGGGTTTGCAACTATTGGCGCAAAATGCTAAAGTTAGCCGTGTGCGGTCAGGGTGGTGTAAGTCTCTCTAGCCATAAAAGGCTAAATATCATACAAAAAATCTGAAATAAAAGATACTACCTGAAACTGCTGTTCTTGTTCTTTTAAATTATGTTTGTTTTGTAGATATTTCTTTTAGAATATATTATGTCTGATCGGTGTAAACCTAAGGTTATGTAGAGAAAATGCTGATTTTGATTCAAAATAAATGAAAAATCGGCTATTTAAAATGCACTAGCCCTACTTTAGCATAACATTTCTCAGGTTTTACAGAAGTATTTCTTTTCAAAAATGGTATATGTAGAATGCTTATTGAAAACTGATATTTAAAATGAAAATTAGTGTTTGTTTCTTTGTTTTAATTTGTCATGAGCGATCCTAAAGCAAAGGGAATGCAAAAAGTCATGGCAAGAAACGAATTCTGAGAGCGCTTCAAAAGGAATTCCAAAAGATTAACTACCTCAATGTTAAAGCGCTATAAACAAATAAAGATAGAAAATCCAAAACGTAAAACATTAATATCTAATACAATTTTAATCTCCTCAATCGATTCATGTAATTTTTATTTAGAAATGTTCATGATTTGCACCAGAAACCAACGATTGAACACAAAAATCAAGTGTTGATTTGTGGCCTCCATGTTGTGACTTTCAAGTTCGCTAACTTTCAGGAGCAACTACACAGAGATGAAACTAATGTAATAGACAAAACCTACATTAGAAAAACAAATAAAAACATATGGTGATTCCCTACCATCTTATCCTCCTTATGGTTAATTTCTTTTGTCTTGTACCATCAGTTATAGCCTTTTCCGAAGGCTTCAAACATGATTGTCAACACGTTGTCAGGCACTATTTACTGCAAATTTGATTTTGAAATCCATTGGCCGTAAGCAATGCACCTATTGCCAATCATGTCTCTATTATATCAATCGCCCAATAAATAAATATAAAATTGATATGGTAAGATAGATATGTGTCTTGGCTTTCAGGAAATGTATTATTTATTACGATCCAACCACGGGAAGTATTTATTTTGATCGTGTAATGTGCGGCGAGGAGACCGCAAAATCTGCCGTTTTCAAAATGGCGGATCTAAAAAAGTGTGAAGCGATTTTCTTTGCACTTGTTTTAAAATGATCGTTTCAGCAACAACATAATTTTATCTTGAAAAATAAAGTTGATATTCTTATTCCCTGTCATCCATTTAGTCTAACTGTTATCTTTATTGAATTTAGGATGTCAGGAATAAAGGAATATCGATCCAAAACAAAACCGGAAGTGCACCATTTCATGGCGACCGACTAGCTGCGAGCTGGTCTCAACATCGCAAAAGATTGTTTTTCGGCCGTGTTTTATCGCTCAGTTTATATTTAATGTATACTATTGTGATGTTTTTCTTTGTTAATCTGACAAAGGAAAACATGTGAGAATAGGTGAGATATTTATATCACCTATCCCCAAGTTATTTAGCCGTAATCGCTGGATAACTTCCTGCTTAGTCAATGGAAGCGCCATGACTTTTTGTTACAGCAATTGTGTGAGCGCTATTCGGCGCTCCGCAGGATAGACGTACCTGCCATGTGAGCGTCATTAGGCGCTCCGTGGGATACAGAGGTGCGCGCGAGGAGCGCCTAATAGCACTCCGTGTAGCTAAAGAGTTAAATAAAATGGAATTTTACCCATTAATCTCCTTTTATGCTACTTTAAGAGCAATATTTTGATTAAGATAAATGCAGGTGTTGGTTAAATTTAAATTTATTCATTAAGAGTCCAAAGCCAGTATATTTAATAATTGGTGCAAAACTAGAAGGCAGTTTTAAACAGGTAAAGGAACCAACATTACGACAAATGATATGATGGAAATGAAAAGGGATTTCGATGCATGACGCCATTCAGAATAGCTCACCAAGTAAAATTGTAAAGGACTTGATGTATCCATTTCTACTGTGAGTAGGCAATAGTCTAGTAAATATGTACCTAAATGTGCTAAGATTGATGACCAGTTGTACTATGGGTCTGAAGGTGTTAAAACTGATGACCAGAAGCTATAGGCCGAATATTTTGTTGGTGTAAATGTGCTAAGGTTGATGGCTGGTACAGTATACTTGGTTAATGGTCCTTAACCCTTCCAATGCTGAGGCTACATTCATCAAAAGCACAAGTATGCAAAGATTATTGAAAACCATCTAAACCCTGTCATGTTGGTATTCATTGGAAAGCTCTTGCTGAGTACTCTCAGATGAGTACCCATTTGCCAGGGTTTCAATCATTTTTCAGTTTTTTTTGCATCATTTGGTATTGGCCAAATTCGCCACCAGCAGTATGGGAAGGGTTAATGTATGTTAGCTTATGTGTGTAAGCTTATGACTAAGTTGTAAGAAGCATGGCCCTTATGTGACTTATGTGACTGTGTGAATTTAGCCCTAAATGTATTGATACAGACAATCTTATGTCGCAGGGACCTTTGTAAATATGGGCCTACATGTGTTAAGACTAAAGACCAGTTTTATATAGCGGGCTTGTGTGAATTTGGCTTCATATGTGTTAATAGAGAGGATCTTATATAGCAGGGGCCTTTGTAGACATGGGCGTGAGCATGTTAAGGCTGATGAGCAGTTGTATGTAGCAGGGACCTGTGTAGACGTGGGCGTGAGCATGTTAAGGCTGATGAGCAGTTGTATGTAGCAGGGGCCTTTGTAGACGTGGGCGTGAGCATGTTAAGGCTGATGAGCAGTTGTATGTAGCAGGGACCTGTGTAGACATGGGCGTGAGCATGTTAAGGCTGATGAGCAGTTGTATGTAGCAGGGGCCTGTGTAGACGTGGGCGTGAGCATGTTAAGGCTGATGAGCAGTTGTATGTAGCTGGGGCCTGTGTAGACGTGGGCGTGAGCATGTTAAGGCTGATGAGCAGTTGTATGTAGCAGGGACCTGTGTAGACATGGGCGTGAGCATGTTAAGGCTGATGAGCAGTTGTATGTAGCAGGGACCTGTGTAGACATGGGCGTGAGCATGTTAAGGCTGATGAGCAGTTGTATGTAGCAGGGGCCTGTGTAGACGTGGGCGTGAGCATGTTAAGGCTGATGAGCAGTTGTATGTAGCAGGGACCTGTGTAGACATGGGCGTGAGCATGTTAAGGCTGATGAGCAGTTGTATGTAGCAGGGACCTGTGTAGTCGTGGGCGTGAGCATGTTAAGGCTGATGAGCTGTTGTATATAGCAGGGACCTGTGTAGACGTGGGCGTGAGCATGTTAAGGCTGATGAGCAGTTGTATGTAGCTGGGACCTGTGTAGACATGGGCGTGAGCATGTTAAGGCTGATGAGCAGTTGTATGTAGCAGGGACCTGTGTAGACGTGGGCGTGAGCATGTTAAAGCTGATGAGCAGTTGTATGTAGCTGGGACCTGTGTAGACGTGGGTGTGAGCATGTTAAGGCTGATGAGCAGTTGTATGTAGCAGGGACCTGTGTAGACATGGGCGTGAGCATGTTAAGGCTGATGAGCAGTTGTATGTAGCAGGGACCTGTGTAGACGTGGGCGTGAGCATGTTAAGGCTGATGAGCAGTTGTATGTAGCAGGGACCTGTGTAGACGTGGGCGTGAGCATGTTAAGGCTGATGAGCAGTTGTATATAGCAGGGCCTGTGTAGACGTGGGCGTGAGCATGTTAAGGCTGATGAGCAGTTGTATATAGCAGGGACCTGTGTAGACGTGGGTGTGAGCATGTTAAGGCTGATGAGCAGTTGTATATAGCAGGGCCTGTGTAGACGTGGGCGTGAGCATGTTAAGGCTGATGAGCAGTTGTATATAGCAGGGACCTGTGTAGACGTGGGCGTGAGCATGTTAAGGCTGATGAGCAGTTGTATATAGCAGGGACCTGTGTAGACGTGGGCATGAGCATGTTAAGGCTGATGAGCAGTTGTATATAGCAGGGACCTGTGTAGACGTGGGCGTGAGCATGTTAAGGCTGATGAGCAGTTGTATGTAGCAGGGACCTGTGTAGACATGGGCGTGAGCATGTTAAGGCTGATGAGCAGTTGTATGTAGCAGGGACCTTTGTAGACATGGGCGTGAGCATGTTAAGGCTGATGAGCAGTTGTATGTAGCAGGGACCTGTGTAGACGTGGGCGTGAGCATGTTAAGGCTGATGAGCAGTTGTATATAGCAGGGACCTGTGTAGACGTGGGCGTGAGCATGTTAAGGCTGATGAGCAGTTGTATGTAGCAGGGACCTGTGTAGACGTGGGCGTGAGCATGTTAAGGCTGATGAGCAGTTGTATGTAGCAGGGACCTGTGTAGACGTGGGTGTGAGCATGTTAAGGCTGATGAGCAGTTGTATATAGCAGGGACCTGTGTAGACATGGGCGTGAGCATGTTAAGGCTGATGAGCAGTTGTATGTAGCAGGGACCTTTGTAGACGTGGGCGTGAGCATGTTAAGGCTGATGAGCAGTTGTATGTAGCAGGGACCTGTGTAGACATGGGCGTGAGCATGTTAAGGCTGATGAGCAGTTGTATGTAGCAGGGACCTGTGTAGACATGGGCGTGAGCATGTTAAGGCTGATGAGCAGTTGTATATAGCAGGGACCTGTGTAGACGTGGGTGTGAGCATGTTAAGGCTGATGAGCAGTTGTATGTAGCAGGGACCTGTGTAGACGTGGGCGTGAGCATGTTAAGGCTGATGAGCTGTTGTATATAGCAGGGACCTGTGTAGACGTGGGCGTGAGCATGTTAAGGCTGATGAGCAGTTGTATGTAGCAGGGACCTGTGTAGACGTGGGTGTGAGCATGTTAAGGCTGATGAGCAGTTGTATGTAGCAGGGACCTGTGTAGACGTGGGTGTGAGCATGTTAAGGCTGATGAGCAGTTGTATGTAGCAGGGACCTGTGTAGACATGGGTGTGAGCATGTTAAGGCTGATGAGCAGTTGTATGTAGCAGGGACCTGTGTAGACGTGGGCGTGAGCATGTTAAGGCTGATGAGCTGTTGTATATAGCAGGGACCTGTGTAGACGTGGGCGTGAGCATGTTAAGGCTGATGAGCAGTTGTATGTAGCAGGGACCTGTGTAGACGTGGGTGTGAGCATGTTAAGGCTGATGAGCAGTTGTATGTAGCAGGGACCTGTGTAGACGTGGGCGTGAGCATGTTAAGGCTGATGAGCAGTTGTATGTAGCAGGGACCTGTGTAGACGCGGGCGTGAGCATGTTAAGGCTGATGAGCAGTTGTATATAGCAGGGACCTGTGTAGACGTGGGCGTGAGCATGTTAAGGCTGATGAGCAGTTGTATGTAGCAGGGACCTGTGTAGACGTGGGTGTGAGCATGTTAAGGCTGATGAGCAGTTGTATATAGCAGGGACCTGTGTAGACGTGGGTGTGAGCATGTTAAAGCTGATGAGCAGTTGTATATAGCAGGGACCTGTGTAGACGTGGGCGTGAGCATGTTAAAGCTGATGAGCAGTTGTATGTAGCAGGGACCTGTGTAGACGTGGGCGTGAGCATGTTAAGGCTGATGAGCAGTTGTATGTAGCAGGGACCTGTGTAGTCGTGGGTGTGAGCATGTTAAGGCTGATGAGCAGTTGTATGTAGCAGGGACCTGTGTAGACGTGGGCGTGAGCATGTTAAGGCTGATGAGCAGTTGTATGTAGCAGGGACCTGTGTAGACGTGGGTGTGAGCATGTTAAGGCTGATGAGCAGTTGTATGTAGCTGGGACCTGTGTAGACATGGGCATGAGCATGTTAAGGCTGATGAGCAGTTGTATATAGCAGGGACCTGTGTAGACGTGGGCGTGAGCATGTTAAGGCTGATGAGCAGTTGTATGTAGCTGGGGCGCAGCAGACGCCTTTATTACCGGCACAGATTAACTCCCTGCCCTTTGACAGTTGGATGATTGAAGCTGTTTTGACATCTTAACCTGCAATGATGGAACAGCTTACTGAGATGGGCCAGCACACAATTAGGCCACCGTGGTAGCCATGTAGCCGGCGCCGTAACTGCCCCCCCCCCCCCTCTCCTCTCCCTGCCGTGCCGTGGCCGCAGCCAGGGGAGACAAGGGGAGCAGCCAGTTTTTATGCATGTTTCATGGGCTTTGGCGATCTTTCTAATCATGTCAGGAGGTGAATTAGCCTCCTCAATCTGTCCATGTGAACATCCAGAGTCATGCTTCAAGGCTAGTTGCTGGGATACGCATCAAATAATTACAATGCCTTGTAGAGATTTCCTGTTATTTTGCTTTAGAAAATGTAGAGAATGGTATAACTGTAGGTAAGAACTATTTAGGTATAATGTAAAGGTTGTATTAATTTGTGAAAATATCTTAATTTGCAAATGAAGAATGATGCCACTTCTGTTTCTGAAAATGTAACTGTGCATGTTATTTCTGGGAGGCTGTATTATCTTGATGATTTATCACTATCTCCTCTTTGTGGGAGGAGATATATTGTTATGGTGCAGTGCATTGGCTCTAGATATGCCACTTGTATTTGGATAAGTTTGTTGTAATTATTTTTTCTTAAAGAAGTAGAACATCAAAATTGGCAGACCTTAATTTATATAATATCATCTCTTCAGTTTAACTCTATTTTCTCCTGTTGATGGAATCCTGCTCACTATTCTGTCCTTTCAAATAAATTAAAGCTTTATTTTTTTCTTGATCAAATTGAACACTGTCAACGATGGTCAAACTATGCCTAGGCTTGTAGTATCAGCTCCAGTGTACATCCTTTCATGTATTTTGGGGGTTACCTGTGGTGTATTTTAGAGTAAAGATATTTATATCATAATGAGAGTTAGATCAGGATGCTCCTCTACAGGGGAAGCGTACCATAGAGTCAGCTAGACCTGGATGAAAAGCATACTTCTCATCAGATGCCCAACAATGGGATATTCCAACAATTGAGAAAAAGAACAATACCCAGAATCCTCAAGTGTTTTTCTAGACGCAATGTTCATATTCCAGAGGCGCGCAGCGCCGCAAAAAGTAAAACGGTAGCAAGTGTAGTTATCTGAACCTCTGAAGAGCTAGTTCCTACGGTTAGCAAAATCAGACAGCGATGCCACAAAGTTAACGACATGTAAAGGCGTATTGATAGAATTACTATTGTTCATTTATTTGCAAATAGTCCAGTCAATCTAACTGATTTTGGGGCTCAACGTCAGAATAATTGCAACAGAATTTTTTTCACTTCTGTGAGTTAAGGCATAGTCTCCTGCATAATATACTGAAAGTCTACCAAAATCATCCCTTGGGAAAGGGGTCAACGGCAGCCATCTTTAAAGATGGCCGCCAATTTCACTATTTAGTACTGTACTCCACACTTTCATTTTTCCCTTACACAAATTTAGTCTTAGAATCCTAAAACTAGCTTTATTTCACTTTTGACAATATGTTTGAATATTCCATGCAACATTTGTTTCCAAAAAGTTTTAAATTTGGCTCTTTTAATTCAGAAAAGGTAGAAAAAACATGAAAATCGGCCCAATTTACTCCGTGTTGTTTATGATAGCATTAACAACATAGGTTATTTTTGAAACTTTACTTTTTCTTCCACTTTCAGCATCCCTAAGGCTTCTTATCAGTTCATTATGGGTCCCAGTTTCCTTATAATTTGTTCATAATAGGTGTTTTTTAACGGGTTTGCTATTTCAGTTCTTAATTGGCCACAACCATATCAAATATGTGTACCTCCAAACCTTATGTACTGAGGCTGAATCTTTATCTTTTAGAGTTTACACCTATGACACATTATCTGAAAAGTGTTTCTCCATGGAAACAAGAGAGTAAGCTGTAGACTACACCCCTCTGCGCTGCCCCTCCATCCCCCCCCCCCCCCCCCCTCCCAATTAAAAATGGAAATTTCAGTTATAAGGTTTTCACAGGCTAAGTCCCGATCTCGGTCCCCTTCTTAATCTCGCTCTCGGTCACCGCTACCTTCGCGCCCCCAGCCCGGGGATGGAGAAACCCTTGATCTGGGTATTCCTCCCTTGAGCGCTCGCTCAGCACTCGACCATGAGCTCTTAACCACAGAGGACGAGGTGGATCCTACCCCAGCGGTTGCCCCTGAGCTTACGCCAGGGACGTCTTCGACACCCCCATTGGTGTACACCAGGTTGGGTCCACCTGCAGACAAATCTGCTGATACAGCTAGGGAGTCTGTTCATTCGTGGAGGGAATCCTGGGAGTCTCCCGACTTCAGGTTTTCCAGACCTGTGGAGTTTGTGCCTGTCATTCAGGCCTTGGCCAAGGTTTTGAATTTCAAACCTCCGGCCCCCATGTCTATCCAGGAGGATTCGCAATTTTCCGTATTTGCGACATCCTCCGGTAGGACAGTCATTGCTCCCACGCCGTGGGCAAGTGACCAGGTCGTGAAAGCGGCCACTGGTACTGACGACCGTAGAGTGGTCAAGGAGGCATCCTCCTTTGGTGATTCCACTCTATCCAAGGTATTCCCGCTATCAGAGGACGATGAGGCTCTCCTCAAAGTCCTCGAGATTGATAACGAGGTTGTGGTCTATATGCGGTCCACCCCAGAATACAGACTGGGATCCGGCCAAGGTTGCTCAAGCCACCTGTGAGGCGCAGAAATTCGCCAAGTCGGAAACATCGGCATCTCTCATGGGCCAGCTGGGATCTATGTGTAACGCACGTAGGGGTTCATTTCTGGGGCCTTTTTGGCCCAAGAGAGAATGCCAAGCCGGGCTAGCAGGTCTTCCGCCTCCGGTACTTCCCTATTACGTCACAGATACGCTGCCAGGCGAGAGAGGTCTCCAGTCCATGTTGGACAAGCAGGCCATAAGAGAGATTCCTGTGTCTTCAGAGACGCCCGGGTTCTACTCCCCGATTTTCCTTGTAGCCAAGGAATCGGGTGGCTGGAGGCCGATTCTCAACCTCAAGGCTTTCAACAAATTTGTAGTGCCCCCATCCTTTCGGATGGAGACACTACGAACAGTTATGGATTGCCTAGGGGCAGAACACCTCAACAACGACAGCGACAGAACACCTCAGAACATTTGAGGGACTTAAGTCTGTCCGAAACGTGGGCGATCTCTATCGATTTAAGAGACGCCTACTTTCACGTGGCCGTGGCACCAGAGCATACCAGGTACCTACGCTTCGCTTACAACGGCAGAGCCTTCGAGTTCCTGGTGCTCCCCTTCGGTCTGTCGACGGCTCCCAGAGTCTTCACAAGGATCGTGAGGGTCATAGAGGCCTTCCTCAAAGTACAAGGTGTCGATATGCACCAGTACTTGGACGATTGGCTGATGAAAAGTCAGTGAAAATCCCTGGTGGAGCGTCACCGAGATTTGACGCTATTCTGGGTGAACAAGCTGGGGTTCCTTGTGAACGAGGGCAAGTCACAGCTCACCCCCACTCAGGCCCCGGCCTTCCTGGGTTCGACCCTGGATCTCCTGAATGTGCTTGTGTTCCCAAGCGAAAGGAGGATTCTCAGGGCTACCCGCCTAGCGGCCTCTTTGCTGGCGAGAACTGTCCAGTCGGCAAAGACCTGGCAGAGGTTTGTAGGACACCTGTCCAGCCTCCACAAGTTGGTCTCTATGGCGGTAGTCCACACGCGGCCGATCCAACTGATGCTCCACGACCAGTGGACACAGGTCTCGTACAGCCCGTACGTACGCATCTAACTGAACGAGGCGACTCTCGCCGAGTTAGAGTGGTGGACGTCACAGGCCAATATTCGAGTTGGCCGCCCCTTCCTGCATCCAGATCCGACTATGTCGATCGTAACAGATGCCTCCAAGGAAGGGTGGGGAGGCTACCTATGCGACTGGGTGGTCTCCGGGCATTGGTCAAGAGCCTGGGCCAAGCGACACATCAATTGGCTCGAGCTTCAAGCGGTCTGGCTAACCCTGAAGCATTTCCTACCTCAGTTGCAGGGCACTGCTGTGGATGTCATTTCCGACAATTCCGTCTCTGTGCCGTCTGGCAATGGACGTCTGGGCATGGTGCAGGCAACACAACATCTTTCTTGTGGCCGGCCACCTGTCCGGGGACAAGAACGTCCTTGCGGATGCCTTGTCCAGTAGGAGCCACCGTCACCCGACGGAGTGTACCCTCCACAATGCGGTGACCAGAGCGATCTTTCAACGCTGGCCAACCCTGCATGTGAACCTGTTTGCATTGGAGAAGAACCACAAGCTGCCAGTGTTCTTCTCAATCCCGCCATCCCCGTCATCGAGCGGTGTGAACGCGCTGACGCAGAACTGGGAATGCCTCTACGGATATTCGTATCCACCGACGGCACTTGTCCCGAGAGTGTTGCGGAAGTTGAGGCTTCAACCGACGGCCCAGATCCTACTGGTGGCTCCGTTCTGGCCCAGCCAGCCGTGGTTCCGCCAACTGACGTCGATGCTGACGGATCTGCCGCGGGCAATCTCCCAGAGGAACGATCTCCTGAAGAACGCGGTCACAGGGATGCAGTACCCCAAACCGGAGGCGATGAGGTTAACTGCATGGCCTCTGTCCGCAAATCCTTCGTTGACCGCGGCTTTTCAGCAAACGTTGCTGACACGGCAGCCAGAGCCAGACGAGAGTCAACTCGCCGGGTTTATGGTTCCCGTTTTAGACACTACCAAAGGTGGTGCGTGGACAGAGGTGTGGACCCCGTTAAAGCACATTTAACAGAGGTAGCGGAATTTCTGGAAAACCTGCAGACAACCCGGCATAAAGGGAATCCCTTAGCCCCGTCCACTTTTGCAGGGTATAGGTCGGCTATTGCGGCTATACACCAGGGTTTTCCGGATGGGTCCACGGTGTCTTCGAACACCGACCTCTCTACCCTCGTGAAGGGTATCTTTGTTGTGGCGGCCAGGCCAAGAACTCTAAGGGAAATGTGGGACCTTCCGCAGGTACTTAAGCCCCTACATGCGGCCCCCTTGAAGTCAGTGGCCATCAAGACGGCCTTCCTCATACAGCTAGCATCGGCTAGGCGGGTGAGCTGGGTCCACTCTTGCAGGATAGACCCTAACCACCTGAGATGGGAATATGGTGGAGTTCGTCTCCTCCCTTCCCTCTTGCTGGATAAAAAACAGTCTTTATCCTTCACTCCTAGCTCGGTGTTCTTGCTGAGCTTAAAGGAGCACTCACCATATGATAAGGTACATTGTCCACTCAGAGCTCTGAAGTGGTATCTGAAGCTTACCAAACCCCTTTGGGGCGCGGAGAAGGCTCTCTTCGTTATCTCGAAAGAGCCATACAAGAAGGCTTCCAAGGGTACTGTCGCTGGTTGGGTGAAGGAGGCCATCTCTGGGGCGTACTCGCACTTGTCGTGCGAGCAGAAAGAGCAGATGGGCATTCGTGCTCATGACACCAGAGGGGTCGCAACCACTTGGGCGGCCACCGTAGGTGTACCGTTTGAGGATATTATGGGTGCTGCGGCCTGGAGTCGCCCTCAGACCTTCGCACGCTTCTACCTGAAGGACCTCCCAGCTATGAGGGGACGGTTTAATAGAGCGGTGATGGTGGCGGCCGGCACAGCGGCTAGAAAGTAATTCCAGATCCTTCCACAGCTTATGCTAAACGGTGGTACTCTGCTTCCAATGGGAGCAGGAAAGGATTTACTAATAAAACAGTAAATTAGAAGTAATTTCTCTTTTATGATAAAGGTTTTATTATGTTACGTGATTTGCACAGAGTTATGGTAGCATCCCTGAAACAGTAATGTTAAAAAAGATATTTCATGAACACCAGAGAAGGAATCTGGGTTCATAAAGTATTTTAACAAGCTTAAGTAATCAGGTAAAGGAATACAGATAGTAATGAATATCAAATTGCCATAGGTTTGAACATTTTAAGAAACACTTTGAGAGGATTTTTGTCAAATTTTGCACTTTTTTCAGCTTTAATTTCATTGAAAGTTATGAATTTCAACATTTTCCCCTAACAAATCTTGCATAAAATATCACAATGGGTTGTAGAAAGGAAATAGAAACAAGTTTTATGATCACTAGTCTGAATCTTTTCAAGAGAAAAAAGTAAATCTGAAGCATAGCATTGAAATAGGCAATTTGGCGGCCATCTTTAAAGATGGCCGCCGTTGACCCATTTCCCATGGGATGATTTTGGTAGACTTTTGGTATATTATGCAGGACACCATCCCTAAACTCACAGAAGTGAAAAAAATTCTGTTGCAATTATTCTGACGTTGACCCCCAGATTGACTGGACTAAAAGGCATTATATATTAGTTTGGTAGATCAAAAACAAATTTTCAGCTATTTTGGCTCTCCTAATTGGGTTCTAACGACATTCGGGTGATGTAGAGCCGTTTGGGAGCAGTTCCACAACAGGCGCCATATTTGATTTGGATATTTACCGGCTCGCATTACGAAGGTAGGTCAAAATCAGTTTGGGGCCGTATCTAAATATGTAGGGTCATTGATAAAAGTTGCCTAGTAGTACTTAACAAGGATTTACTCGACTTGTCAGTCACGTAAATGACCAGACTAAACTCGGAATGCTAGGAACGATCCCAGATAGAGTTACGGGATTTCTTTAATATAGTTCTCTTTTCACATAATAGTCCTATACAAGTCGCAATGGCCTCATCGAAAGTGCACTTGGCTACCAGTCCAGGGGACGCATGATCGAATCCATCTACCTGCAACATATGATACTTTTTTCCATCTGCCCAGTGCTTCGTGTGGCACTTAGAAATATTTCCTACTCAAAATAACAGTGGCTTTATTTCTGTTATGTTTTTTTACTTTACTTTACTAAAATGAATTGTTGGTCAAAACCGCTGATCCCAGAAAGAACGTCTGCCTGAATTGCCGTTCGCTATAAGGGCCGATGACTTTATGTTGGGCCTTGACTAAAAACGATCTTTTATCTTTGATTTATAATAAACATTTCCACTGTTGTGAAGTTGAGAATTTCTTCAAGAAAATATATAGTTTAATGGATGTAAGTAATGCTTAGCCTTCACATAGAAATTGAGATCTGTGAAGTTTAATGGGTGTAAGTATTAATTTATATCTGTTGATGAAAGAAATGTTCCCTTAAGTTCCCTATGATGTTGGTATTGTCACTTGCATGCACACTTGCTGCACATGGCTATTACTTTATGCAACTCCCACCCATTTACCTTCTATCTGCCCTTTCACACGTCCCCACGTGTGGATCAGTGCCCTATCCATGCACCTTCCACCTGTACTTAGGGCTTGGCATCAGTGTGCCCACCACTCACTTTTTGGGCGCACAAATCCTTACTACACTGACAATTTCTACTCCTCTTGCGGCCTTTAGCGCCCTGCTGCAACACTTGCCTTCCCCCTTCTCCGTAATTGTACTGTCCTCCCAGTGCCTCTTTCAACGGGGCCCTATCTGGATTGTTGAGGTTATACATTGTTGTGCGGAGGAGGAGTATGCACGTCATTCTCCATGCTGCCCTGTCTCTACAGAGGTGGTTTCTGTCAGGCTTTTAAGGAGATAAGAAGTATGGTGGGACATTGTGTGATGCTCACTTCCAGCCCTATTGTCTTTGTGAAGTAGCCCTCAGTTCACAGGTCCCACTCACTGTGGGTGAAAGATGAAGCCATTGACGACGCCACGCCGCGACCCCGTGTCAAGTAAGTCACCTGTCACCTCCAAGTCTTGATCCTGTGCTGGTGTGGCTCTTCACGCTGACATCAGCCCACTACATGTGACGCGGCGCCGGCCAGGAATTCCTACACTGCACTGCCAGCTGCCTGCTGCTCCCATGTGTCATAACCCATTCAACATGCTAATCACAGGCTGACAGCAAGTCACTAGCCATGGAGATTTAAAATGAATGCTCTGTTCAGAATGGTAAAAAATGACGTGACCATGCCTGCTATTCTTTGATGTCTTGTGATTGTGGCAACATGATTATCTTCAATATCATTTGCCTGTTAGTCATCATGATTATCACCATCATCTCATCATCATAATCAGTACTAATCTTTAATATTGTGGATTATGGCAACATGATTTTTATTTACATCATCATCATCATCATCATCATCATCCTCATAATCAACGACAACAATATCTGCATCATCATCATCACCATCCACATCATCATCATGAACATCCTTATCGTTAAAACACATGTCTGCAGTGTTGACAGGAAAATATGATGCCATTGAGTATTCCGTCCAGCGCAGGGTCTTATGTTGAAATGTCATCATGGGAACATGTGAATCTGTCCCAATGATTTATTATATGTTTAGAGTAGGTTAGAGGTTCATATATGTCATTTATCATTGATAAATGTTCGTTGAAGAATCTATCTGTTGGCGTAAATACCAGTGTAGCAAGAGTAGAGGAAAAGGGAAGGGGATGGCTTGAATGTACCAATTAAGTGAGTGATTGGTACTCAATGCTGGGGAGTAGGGACAGATATGGGGCTGCTGGATTAGATATTTCAACAGCTAATATATTTTGAGATTTTGTTTCGGCAAAGCACAAAGCAATAATGACAATTATTTTTGTCTTCTTGTTAGATATGGGCATTTTTGTATATCAAGATTTTATTCCACCAAAGCAACAAACAATATTAAAAATGATGATGATAATAAAAGTAATAATGATAATGTTTATAGTAATAATAATAGTAATACTAATAATGATAATAATGATGATCATAATAATAATAATAATAATAATAATAATAATAGTAATTTAATAATGATAATAATAATAATAATAATAATAACAATAATAATGATAATGATTATGATGATGATAATTATGATAATAATGCTAATAATGATGACAATGTTAATGATAATAATGATAATGATAATAATAATTAGATGATGATGATGATGATGGTAATAATGATAATTATGGTAATAATTATGATGATAATAATAATAATAATGATAACAATAATACTAATACTACTAATATAATGATAATAGTAATAACAATAATGATAATAATAATAATAATAATAATAATAATAATGATAATAATTGTAATAATAATTACAATAACAGCAATGATATTAGATAGAATTGCCTTTTTCATAGCGCTAAATTTGTTTAAAAATATTCAAGTGCGCTTAAGTAATCATGTGTTCCATACCCTCACTTTGCCTGACTTATTAATGTTGTCATCACTGAACAATAGCAACTGGCAATGTAATGTGTATTTGATTAGATGAAATTTTACCAATCACCTTTTCTCTATCACAGCTATAGAAAATAGTGGTAATATTTACACAAGCTAGCTTTAATCGTGCCATGTAAGATGAGACTCCAAGTGCTGTGAATTGGGAAAAGGCAAATTTCAATCTTGGCCAGCGTAGAATGGTACATTAATCCAGGCATAATTATGAGCAGAGCTGGAATTAGCTCTGGGTCCGCTGGTGGATCAAAACTTCCCTTAAACAAAAAAGTCAATTTGTATCAAAACTTAACCCATTCATGCTTGTTCTGCATTGGACAGCCCAACTAATTTAGTGATATCTCTCCAACAAAAATGATTTTCAGGTGATATTTCAAGAAAAAAAGTTTATTAATTCACTAACAACTTTTTTTTTCAAATATTTTTCCAATTTATGATTAATTCCTAATTTATTTTCAAAAGTAATTTTCAACTTTCAAGACCTCCAGGCATGGATGGGTTAAATCATACTGGTTCCTTGGACCACTTTTCAAACCTGGTGGGTGGCATAAAGTCCTGTTACAGTTATACAGGTTTCGTTTGTTGTCAGTATTTTGAGTAGCCCGTGGATGAGTTTAGGGTAAGTTTAGGTGTGGATGTGTGAAATCTGACTGGTTGACATGGAGCAATAAAGTCATTTCATGGTAATACAGGTTACATCTGTTGTGATTATAAAGAGTGGCCCTGTAATGAGGATAGCGCACGTTGCCGTGGAGCAGAATTAACCTCCCCAGCAGGCTGTGTTTAGCACTGATCTACTAGTTGATGAAAACTTGCTGGAGCTTGATGCTTTCTGATTGGCTTATATCCTCTGCTCATTTCAGGCAAGGGAATCCCCACCCTTAGTAAATATTGGAACGTTTATTTCTTGTACCACAGGTTTGGCATAAACCAGGTTATTGAGTGGTACTAGGGGCTCCCTGATAGCCTAGTGGTCGAAGGGCCTGCTACTGACTGCTCTGATTGGCATACATCCCCTCCTCATTGCAGGCAAGGGAATACTGACCCAAGAATATTGGAACATTTAATCTTTGTACCATATATTCAGCATAAAACAGGTTGCTCATTGTTAGGAGGGTATACCCCGATAGCTGAGTAGTCAAAGGTTACTGACTGGTTGCTGTGGCTTACTACTGCCTGGGTTCTAATTCTGCTTAGGAATATACGACAATTGCAAAGGACTTGGCATTATATGACGCTCGAAACCCTCCCACTCCCCTGGGGAATTTCAGAGACATATATATTTCCAAAAACCTTATACCCTCAACTGTTCAGATCAGCTTGTCTGCACTTATATTGTGGGTGCGTTTGCCATGGAGGGCCAATTGAAGATACTCCTGTTTCCTCAACTGGCTTATTTATCATGATTTAGTGGTAGAACAAGTGGCAATAATTAAAATACCTTATTAAAAGCTGTGGTGACAATGCGAATGTGTGGCATCAGCATATGACTTATAAGTAACAGAACTGCATTGTAAGTACCATGTACTAACTTAGTAGCACGTATCACGTTATGTTGAACTGGCTGAAGAGAAATGACCACGTTCTATGACAATATCAGGCTTTTGCACCTAGCAATGAGGTTTTATTTGAACTATTGGTGAATTGGAGAATGCTCTGGAGGTTGTCTATTTTGACGACATTAGATTTTTGTAAAATTAATTATGTTTGATCAAACCAGTAATTACTTTTCTCCATTGACAGATTTTAGTAAAATACTTGTAAGATGTTTTAACTATGCAAATGATGTGGACCATTAGCAATTCCCCTATTGTCCCTTCTAGTCACTTCCAACATTTAGTGACCTAATTTCTACTTAGTGTTGCTATCATGATATTGTTATCACCAGTGAACCAGCTGTTGCCCTATATCTTTACTTATAAGTAGGTAACCTTTATAGGCTGGTCAGTCATTGTTGGTGAACAGTTTAGCACTAATGAAGCAGGTTTTGTCACTTTTAGTTTCTACACAAAAAGCAGAAAGCAAGGAATAGTTTCTACATACTCTTGTTGACAATACCTTTGTTGACAAAATGTGTACTTGTAGAAAACTGAGAGGGTCTATGTTAACCAATGTGTACTTGTAGAAAACAGGAGGCTATGTTTACCAATGTGTACCTGTAGATGATATGAAGCTTTACCAATGTGTACTTGTAGAAAACAGAGGGCGATCTCTACCAACCTGTACTTATTCAAAACAGAAGTCCATGTCTACCAATGTGAACTTGTACATAATAGAAGGCTATGTTTACCAAATGTGTATTTGGAGACAGCAATGGGCTATGTGTACCAATGCGTACTTGTAGGAAACAAAGAGCTTTGTCTGCTAATTTGTACTCATAAGCATCCGAAGGCCATGTCTGCTAGCGTGCACAGTTAGAAAACAATGCAATGTCTACCAATGTGTACCTTTAGATAACAAGTTGGCTATGTTTACCCTTGTGGAAAACAAGGGGGCTAAGTTTACCAATGTGTACTTGTAGAATACAGGGGTGGGGGGTATGATTACCAATGTGTACCTGTAGATGACAGGTCAAGCTATATTTGCCAATGTGTATGTGTAGAAAAAACTGGGGGCTATGTTAACCAGTGTGTACTTGTAGAAAACAGAGGGCTATGTGTACCTGTAGATGATATGAAGCTATGTTTACCAATGTGTACTTGTAGAAAACAGAAGACAGTGTCTACCAGCATGTACTTATCCAAAACAGAAGTCTATGTCTATGAATGTGAACCTGTAGATAATAGGAGGCTATGTTTACCAAATGCGCACTTATAGACAACATGGAGCTATGTTTACAAATGCTAATAGTTTGTACTTGTGTACTTTGTACCTGTAAAAATAGGAGGCTATGTCTACCAATGTATACTTGATGAAAACAGATGGCTATGCCTACCAATGTGTTTTGTAGAAAACAAAAGTCTATGTCTATATCCAAGCTTGAAGACCAATACTTTATTTGGTGAGGCATAAAAATAGCTAATTGTCTTAATGAATATCCAACACTTTATGAATTTTGAACACCTGTGGCCGATTAAATTGATATTATAACTTCATTATTATTCAAAACTTCATAATTTTTCAAATTAATCTCTTAAATCAATATTCTATGTAAGCAATTTTTATCATTACCAAGTTATTATGTAATCTGGTAAATGATATCATATTGATGTTGTTGGTATGATGTCAATAAAAACATCACCGTGACAAATAGTAACACACACATGATAAATTTTCTCTCTCTCTCTCTCTCTCTCTCTCTCTCTCTCTCTCTCTCTCTCTCTCTCTCTCTCTCTCTCTCTCTCTCTCTCTCTCTCTCTCTCTCTCTCTCTCTCTCTCTCTCTCTCTCTCTCTCTCTCTCTCTCTCTCTCTCTCTCTCTCTCTCTCTCTCTCTCTCTCTCTCTCTCTATATATATATATATATATATATATATATATATATATATATATATATACACAAGGGTAGTAATTGATTGAAAGAAGACATAAGTAGGTAGCTGTCAATTTCGTTGACCAGGTACACACAAGTTCCGTGTAGCTGTTTGCCATGGAAGTGTACATGTAAGTTAGCAGTGCAGGCTGCAGCCAGTCCAGCATCTACCTTGTATTGCAGTAAGTAGTTCCATGAATCATTGACACCTTCCAGCAATCCATTGCTACAGGTGCTAAATGGAAATCCCTAATAAGTTCTGATTTATGTTTATTGCTAATGAACCTTTTAATCCATTGGGGCTGTCATATACCATGAAATGAGGCTAAGAGTAAAAGCAGCAGCAGTAGCAATAATGTTCAGCAACAGAAGTAGTAGTAGTATTTGTAGTAGTAACAGAAGCAGTCACAGCAGTAATATTTTCAGCATCAGTAGTAGTAGCAGGAGCACTTCATGTATTAGTTCCATTATTGTTGAAGATGTAAAGATGAACAAATTCAAGACATTCTGAAAGCAACTAAATATCTCCATCTGGGTGTTCATCTTTTTGTGAAATATATTCTTTTTGGTGGAATAAAGCATTTACTTACAAGATATCAGAAGGAAATTGCAATCTATAAGATTTTAATTGATATTCTTTGATGAACACCAACAATTCTCCTGCTAGAAATATCTCGCCAAAATATTGAGACCTATAAGAAAAGATAGAGTGTTGCCTTGTATTGCAATTTGTATTATTCTCCCCCCCCCCCCCCTCCAAAAAAAGATACAACATACCTTCATTAACTTTACATTTCACTAGAAGGTTGTTTTTAAGAAATGAGTGCAAATAAGGCTCAGATAAAATAAAAGATCAACCTGAAACAAAAAAAAGCTTGTTCACATGAAAATGCTTTTTTTCTAAAATCAAGGGTTATCTAGACAAATAAAACTAAAATGTTTTGCCCTATGAACACTGCAAAACACCACCTCTAACTCTTGACATTACTTTATAAAAAAGTTGATACTGAAACATTACAGTTTGTGAGTGTGTAATGTATTTTTTCCAGTCAGTTGACTATTAATAGTGAAATTGGATGGATTAGGACTTCCCCTTTAATAGAATGTGTGTGTGCGTAATAGGTAAAAGCTTTCTTTATGCGAGCCATGATTGCAGGTGATGAGATTATCACTATTGTTCTTGTTGATTGTACCTGGGGATGGAGTTATGTGTAGGAGAATGGAAAGGGTAAGTGACAGTAAGTGAAATAATTGCTAAGTGTATTAGTGGTCCACTTTCTAGCAAGGTATTCCGAACAGCAGAAAATAGCGAGACAAAACACTTGCATTCACTTGCGTTTTGCAGGTAGTAACATACTAGTGCTTGGTTTCCATCACAGCACTGGGTTTGGCACATGGTTTATAACAATATTGGACATAACAAGATGTAAAATATGTGAAAGGTGTTATATCCATTATATGAATTTCTTTCCAGCTCTTACTTTTGCCTGTAACATCTCACCTACAATAGGTGTCTGGTTTTTGCTGTCGTGGTGTTCAATAGGTTACTGTAAAGTTCGAAATATTAGCGTGCTTAAATTTAGCGAATTGATCCATTTTTCCATGTTAGCGAATCGTAATATTAGCGTCTGAACCATCTCGAAAAGCGCCATCTGCCGACAGATATTCAAACTAGACCTGGTTTGATAAACGGTCAAAAGGTGGCGCCTATTAATATATACAGTATGTACATACAATGGAGGACAAAGGGACAGTTCCTTTGTCCAGGAAATATTGGAAATAAAACTGAATTGAAACTGCCACAAACCCTGATAAGACAAATAAAGATTTGAAAAACAATGTTTTGTGTTTGTTTTGCATCTTAAAAGAAAAAAGGACAGAAAAGAGCCGATTTTGATATGGAGGTGTTTAATTTACTTTGTTTTGGTAGCACCATCTGGAGTCTATGTCAAAAACTATTTCTTTTGGAAAATATGTGCACAACGAATTGTGCTATCCCATTTAGTCAAAACTGCGTTTTTATTTGGTTAGAGGCTATGTATACCTTCAGATATGATAGCCCTCGCTTCCGAATACCATTTACATGCTAGAAAATCGTTATTAACTGAGATAAATCGATGTCGAGTGGGTCAAAAACGTCACATACGTGGCGTCAGTTGGTGGCTTTGTCAATAACTAATTTTTTGGAAAAAAATGTGTACATCGAGTTGTGCACCCTTAAGTGCATTAAAACTGCATTTTTATTCAGTCTCTGGCCACATATGCATTTAAATATGATAACTCTCGCTTCGGTATATCATTTTCATTCTCTGAATTAGTAAATTACTGAGAAAAAACGATGTTGAATCCTTGTGAGACTACCTAGAAAAACAAAGAAAAATCGTTGAAAAATGGAACAAATATTACCGGATCGTAATATTAGCGAATCTGACCCACTCGCTAATGTCGCCAATAATAGTTCCACGCTAATATTTGGAACTTTACAGTAATGCATGTTGATAAACACCATGAGCAGGTTTGTGTTTAGTTTAACCCATTCATGCCTAGAGATCTACCTGACGAGTGTCATCTGGACCTGTTATACTATTAAAAATAACATAAATTCACACACTGTTTGATTGAGAGTTGTAGGCAGAGTTCTGGTGAACATGGTGCCACGGCACTACCAGAAGTAGTATAGATATACTGAGGTCCTAACAATGAATGCTGTGATATAGTAAAGATATGGAACTATTAACATGAATAATTGTGACAAGCAATGTTAGACGCCCAATTTAGTCCACGTTAAGGCCTGCCCGGGGCAGGGAAAAAAATTTCAGGGCAGGTAAAAGTTCCAGGTCACCTGCTCTGCAAGGCAGATGGTTTCAAAAAGTTACCGACAAGCAATGACAGAGTCTAAAATACATGTTAAAAGCAAGCAGGGATTGGCTGGCTTAGTTAGAACGGATTAGGGTACACACAGTTATCACAATGAAAGAAATGAAACCAAAAGTTTGTGAGGGATTTTTTTGCAGGGCAGGTGAAAACTTTTCAGGCCAGGTAAAAGTTCTAGGTCACCTTAGGGCTGGGCTTGACATCCAATTTTTTTCGATTCGATTCATTGACATATTTTTTTCGATTTCGATTCTTTCGATTCGATTTTCGATTCATGCATTCTAGTGACATAGTTCATTGGAAAGTGTGGTGAGGGACAAGTATTTCGCGCGTTTTGTATTGTCAGTATGCACCTGTCCCTCACCACACCCTCCCAAAGGAAAGGCTCACGCCGAAGCACCGCTTTCTGTGCTACACGGAGCAGAAAAACGAATAACAACTACAACAACATGTGTTTTATTTGCATGCTTATTTGTATTTCAGTGTTTCGCCGCAATTTCACTTGTTTTAGCTTAATGATTCAAGGGATTAGACCGCGAAGGTCGGTCCCAAGAATCGAAATAGCGCTTGGAATATGCATTTCTTGAGTATCGCTCCTCAAGAAATGCCAATTCAGAATCGCCGTGCGTATCGAGTCCAGCCCTAGGTCACCTGCCCTGCAGGGCAGGTGGTTTCAAAAGTTAATGTCGAGCCCTGGTCCAGTACAATGATAAAATTGACCAGTCAGCTGTTAGAATCAAAGTGGAGCTGATGAGAATGATTAATACCATCCATTTGTTGAAGTTCCAGGTTTAGGAGCAAAATCAATAATTCCATATCTGGCTATCTGGTTTGAGTTCCTGTTTTGTCAAAAAAATATAATTTGTAATAGGCAGTTGGGTTCAAATTCCAGTATTGGAGCTGAAGCAAAGGTTTGTTTGTTAGTTGCCATAAACTTCCAGGTATTGGAGCAAATGGTGTGCTTCCACACCAAACATCTGATTGAAGTTTCAGTTTTGGAGCAAAAGATACAGCCTGATATTAACCACCTCATTCAAATTCCAGAGTGTGAGTTAAAGAAATGGTTCGTACTTGGTTAGTTGCAGCTGGTGTGTTCCCAGCCCTGGAATGGGAAACAATATTGTTCTTCCTCAGCCTGCAGGGTTAAGTCCCATTAAAGGCAGCGGAAGCATTATGTTTTTTATAATAAATAACGGGGAAAGTCATCTGACAAATTAGGGCTCTCTTTGTGTGTAATGACGATGATTATGATGATGATATTGGTATTTGCTGCGGCGGCAGCGTGCTGGCCGTGGCGAGATCGGCCTACATCCTCTAGGCGAGATATTACTCTGCGCAGGATCAGCTAATAAACGAGACCCGCTCCTCATACCTTAATATCAGCTCTTAGCACATGTTCTCAATTAGCACTCAGCAGCAAGGCTAACGCACAACACCGAGCCGCTTGGCCAAATTACCAGCAAATAACTACCTGTGAGTTAAGTGCTAGAAGCACATTATTTGCACCCATGCATAGTCAATGATTCCTGATGGAATTTCTAATCACAATTAGATACCTGTTATGTGGTCATGGAAGGGTCTCTACTTGCTCCTTACTTGTGGTCAAGGATTCCTGGTGGGGTTTCTAATCACAATTATCAGTTATTACCCGTTGTGTGGTCATGGAAAGGGTATCTACTGGCTCTTTACTTGTGCCATGTTGTGTGGTCATGGAAGGGGTATCTACTGGCTCTTTACTTGTGCCATGTTGTGTGGTCATGGAAGGGGTATCTACTGGCTCTTTACTTGTGCCATGTTGTGTGGTCATGGAAGGGGTGTCTACTGGCTCTTTACTTGTGCCATGTTGTGTGGTCATGGAAGGGGTATCTACTGGCTCTTTACTTGTGCCATGTTGTGTGGTCATGGAAGGGGTGTCTACTGGCTCTTTACTTGTGCCATGTTGTGTGGTCATGGAAGGGGTATCTACTGGCTCTTTACTTGTGCCATGTTGTGTGGTCATGGAAGGGGTGTCTACTGGCTCTTTACTTGTGCCATGTTGTGTGGTCATGGAAGGGGTGTCTACTGGCTCTTTACTTGTGCCATGTTGTGTGGTCATGGAAGGGGTGTCTACTGGCTCTTTACTTGTGCCATGTTGTGTGGTCATGGAAGGGGTGTCTACTGGCTCTTTACTTGTGCCATGTTGTGTGGTCATGGAAGGGGTGTCTACTGGCTCTTTACTTGTGCCATGTTGTGTGGTCATGGAAGGGGTGTCTACTGGCTCTTCACTTTTGTTATTTCTGATGGTCAAGTATACTTGATAAGACCTCTTGAATATTTTCATTGGTTACTTGTTTTGTGGTCAAGCACAATTAAGTCTCTGATGGCGTTTTACTTTGCCAAGCTGGGCAGTAAAGGATCACTTACTTTGCTGATGTGTGCTGATAACGATAGGCTCTCTAAAGGTAGGGGCAGGTGTTCAGGTACTCAATATCATACCAAATACCAATACTAAATATTGAAAATCTGTCTTATCGTAAATGTAAAGTATCGTATTGTTTAAGTTTAAAAGACGTTCTCTTCAGGAAGCTGAAATGGTTCATTAAGTGAACAGGCCTGCTTAGGAATGTGAATTTGAATAATACAAGTGAAAGGGTACAATATCATGTTGATATCATTAATGATTAATATCAGTTAATGATAATGATAGTACCTTTTCTGCTTCCCAGCTTTATGAAACAATAGAAATAAGGGATCATTTGGCACTGACTGTAATTACTATCAAACAGCATATTAAGACTGCTATATTGTATGCTATGTGCGTTATAACATAATGCTTTATCTAGCATGTTTTCCAGTGGACATAATCCTCCTGGTCTCGTTTACAGTATCTTAATTAGTGGCAGTAATGATTAGGCTACTCTAGAATGGAAGAAGAGCTGCCCTCATCATGTGCGCCATAAAATTACCAGACATCCATAGAGTACCGGTGTGTAGATAATTAACCCATTTATGCCTGGATATCGCATTAAGAGATATCTTCTCAACTTTTTATAGTGTTTTAAGTAACTTTAGAACTGAGCATTTAATAACTAAATATTTTGTAGGTTTGGTAGCGCCAACATAGCGCCTTGAAATATTTTATCAAAAATGCTCTGGTCACAAAGATATTACAACAATAGTTGGTTGGTTGTTAGGGTGCTACAGGCATGAATGGGTTAAACTGTTCCCTAGCTGCCTCACAGTTAAAGCACTGTCAAATTACCTTGAACGCCGACAACCTTAGGACATGCACGCAGTGGTCCCATGCCAAGCGTGCACATGATTAAAATGGTAATCTATTCCACGCGGACCCCTTGAGCAAGAGTGCCATCATAATTTCTGTTGACAGCAGCGGTGGTGGCAGGGTAATATAATCAGAGACGCGGCGGGCGCGGCGTGCGACGGGAAGGTCCGTCAGGCACGGCGCGGCCGACGCTTCAAAGACGGCACACCTCCGAGGAGCAGGTGTGTTCAGGGAAGAGAGTTTTGAATAACGGCACCTAGAGGGAGCCGCGCAGCCCTGGTGGACCAATAAAATCATTAGTCAAGCCGGGCAAGTAAACGGGTGCACACCCCCTCTGGGAGGGAAATCAAGGGAGTGGCAGCAAGCAAAATACCACCGGCACATTGGGTAGTCACAGATTGCAGGGGTGGAGCCTCGTTCATTCTCTATATGGGGGATTCACTCATTGGCTTCAAGGGAAACTCAAGAAAAGTGACATTCGTTTGCAAGGAAATCAACATCTTGTAAAAGGGGGAGGGCGCTTGTCGAACCCCACTCTCTATCGCCAACTGAATGTATCTAATTAAGGAGCACTCCCCTCAAGCTGTGATTGCTCGATATAAAACTCATCTCTAGTGTTGTAAACGCAAGGTCAGCAATGAGTGTGCAGTACACCAGCAATAGGTCTGGTAGTTACCAAACAAAACACAACCTAAATACAAGATCATGGGAGATCAAACTTGTCTAGCTATTAGATTTTAAGAGAGTTGTTTGAACCAAAGACAGAGATCTATATGCAGAGCAGAAGTGATACATTTGATAAATATAAATACTACAGCCCAGCCCCTATAGCATATGATTGTTTGTGATAAAACTTTGTCAGCAGTCAGAAATCGATATTTTGATAGGTTCGCTTATTCACAACCTGTAGTCATTTCCCATGCTTAAATAAAAAATATAGGAATTTTTTCTCCTAATATTTACTAAAAATACACAGAAAACATTTGCTAACTTGCCATAATAAGGTGGTGCCCTGAACCTAAACAGAATAAGATGTGTCGGCTCTCATTTATAAAAACCAGTAGCAATAAACAATCGATATCAAGAGCTCTAATAATAGATATACACTACCAAATCAGGTACAAATAAATCTAAATCAAATGAATTATCCAGGAATATCAGTAATTCTTTGATATCTGACCAATCAGCAATCAATATCATATCAATGATTAACAATACATGACCAATTATCAGGTAAAATATCAGGTCGATATTAAGTCTGGAATCTGTACCAGGAGGTTCCAATACTAGGATATCTATAAATTTGTAACCGACATACAATTGGTAGATCAAAAATCAATCCATGCAAAAATTGTTATAGCAAAATACCAGCAACAATAAAGTTGGCAATAGATTATTATGTCAATTATTGACCTATACCAGTTCAATATTCAATCAATACTGAACCAATCATCTACCAATACGAGGTCAATAATCAATCAATAGTGAACCAATTATTTGGTAGTCCCAGATCAATAATCAGTCAAATAGTTATTCAACTATATATGGTCAGTTATCAATCCATGCTCAACCAATCACTCAGCAATACCAATACATCAATACTCAACCAATTATCTATCAATACAATGTCAACAATCAATCAACATTTAAATCAGTTATATCCCATCACAAGGCCAATAATCAATCAATACTAAAACAATTATCCAGCAATACCAGATCAATAATCAATACAGGACTAGTTGTCTTGGCAATGATGAAGCACTATCAAACGTCAAAGAACCCAACTAATTATTAATCAATGCCAGATCAATTTAAACCAGGTTAGCAATCAATCAATTTTTATTTTGTTTTGGGGAGAAAATATGCAATTTAATTCTGAAAATCGTAGAGAGTAACAACTACTGTAGATTTGTTTTGAATGACACTGCAGTTGGACAAACTTACTCTTCAAGAGGGGGGGGGGCAATATATATATATATATATATTTATATATATACATATATATATATATATAGATACATATATATATATACATATATATATATATATATATATATATATATATATATATATATATATATATATATATATATATATATATATATATATATATATATATATATATATATATATATATATATATATATATATATATATATATATATATACACGCACACATCAGATGAAGGAGTGTACTTTGGTTGCCTGGCAGAATTATTCAGATTATTTTAAACCACTGTTTTTCTGCAGAATCTGATTTTGCTGCGCATCCCTCATTCAAGATATATGCCTTTTGATTGATCAATTCTCTACTTCTTACATACAAATAACAAACTCCCTACCCCCTAATTTTTTCTCCTGAGACAAACAATGGAAAAGACTTACCCTTTGGCTTAGCTCTGCATTGGTCCTCTTTGCATCCTCCCTCTGCTGCTGCTGCTGCTGCTGTTGTTATTATGTTCTGTTTTAGCTTTACTCCACAGTACAGGGTATTATGATGCCTTACAGTACCTTGCAGTACACTACAGCACTGGCCATTGTTGGCCACTAACTAGTGCTGCTGGGATAATCACTGTGAGCCTCTGTAGTAGTGCCAGCAGCAGCGAACAAGGCTGGAGGATCAGCTCTTAGCATGGTAACTGCTGCTGCTGCTGCTGCTGAGGCTGCTGACACTACTCCGCTGTGCTGGGGAGATGGTGCATGCTGTGGTCGCATTGATCGCGGAGGGGAGGGGGGCAATGTTCACCGCTAGGTTTTTAGCAAGTTGATGGCCACTTTATAGTTATCAACCTCTATGCTCCTGGTGGCTAATTTTAGCCAACACAAAAGGATGCAAAAAAGCTGAATAAGTGACTGAAATCCTGGCACACGGGTACTCATTTGAGACTACTCAGCAAGAGCTATCCAATGAATACCAACATGACTGGGTTTTGAAAATCTTTGCAACCATGTGCTTTGGACGAAAGTAGCTTTAGCATTGGAAGGGTTACCCCTTCATGCAAATTGTTCTAAAAAGGAGCTGCCTCGATACCTGGGTGGTCTAAGGCATTGGCTAATAACTGCTCTTTCTCTCACCACTTCCAGAAGTCTCCGGCATTTGAGAAAGTTACCATTTACCATTGACTGCAGAATAGTTGGTGTTTTTTCCTGGGTCATCTGGTTTTCTCCACCATTAACAACTGTCCTGATTGTGCCTTTCCAAAACCGACTCTCAAGAAACTGATGGCTAGACCTGTTTTGCCTTCGACATGAAGAGTGTCAACATGGTCTGAAACATTTGCACATAGCTTTTGAAAGAGAAGTAGTTGAAAATATTTAAAGATAGATTTTTTTCTTCCATCAGGGCCAACTTTCAGTCATATATCTCTCTACGATATATCTCTCAAAACACATTTATTTCAATCCAGATACTTTGGTAAGTTGCAGACCATGTGTATGCTCCAGATGTGAAAGGGTCAAGGGTGGTGTTAGGAATAATGGCATCATCAAGACACTTTCAAAGATAATGGCCTGTGGCTCTACATGGGTTAACGTTGGTGCGCAACATCAGGAAATCAATGGAAATGGTTATCACACATTCAACCTGACTGTGATTTCTTGCTTGAATGGAACTAACAGAATCCTGCTCATTCATACCTTACCTTCCTAGTTGATTGTCCAGTGTGCCCTTTGACCACTGTCTACTGCTTCAGGCAGTGCTGCATGGCAGTCGCACCATTAGTACAGCTTTATGCAGCATGTAAGGGGAGTATGTTCATATTTAGGGGACAGGTAGTTAAGTTACGGCCGGTGTTTTACCTGTGTAAACTGCCACTAAGCCCATTATCCCCGCACATGGCATCGCAGTGCTTCCCTCCCTTGCTTCTAGACTAGGCTTAAGAGTTCTGACAGAAATTTCCATCTGGATCTACAAAACGTTTGACAATAACTTAAAGATTAGGAATGATTTCGCAAAATATTAGATGGAGATTTGTTGGTAGTGTTCCGATCATCTTTTCTTCTTCACATATTTCCCCAACTATGCTTTCGCCTGAAAGATTTCATTAAAATTATCAAGTTGTTTTTGGCCATTGTGAGCATTAATGGGTTAAAGCATGTATAGCAGGGTGGCATAATATTTAAATGGTCCAGCTGACAGCAACACTTTAATAAGAAGGTCAAATTATTTTTAGTGAAAAAAACATAAATGACCTTCTAGTCACATGTATAGCCATCTTAACCCTCGAAATAACTCCATAAGCACAAGGACGGGAAGATTTTTGAAAACCATCTAAACCCTGTCATGTTGGTACTTATTTGATAGCTCTTGTTCAGTATTCTCAAATTGGATGCCAGCAGCATAAGGATTAAGTATTAATGAGTTAGAATATACTTCTTCTCATCACCAACCTTCCCCTTTGGAACACTGAATCCTCACCATGGCCACTTTGCTATTTCTATTCTCTCTGGTTTCCCTTACTAATCATCTAGGACTGCAACTTGTATATCATTTGTATATTGATGAATGTCAGCACCATAGTAATATGACAACAAAGCAAAGCTTTAAATGCTAACGCAGCTTGATGATATTTCTGCATTATCCCTTCAAATGCAGTCACAAAGTTACAAATTTGTCTTCGGTGATGCCATTCTTTACATGTACTTAGCAGAAACATATTGGATGCCCCTAAAATATATATTTGTGCAATAACCACACAGTATGAATAGCGATTGATCAGAAATATGACATAAAAATTACTACGATTTCAACCTATTACAAAATCATAATTTTGCAACCGATTTCAACAAGAATTAAGAGACAAGTAGCATTAATTGTGGCAATTATAACGATTCAAACGCATTTCAATTGATCCACGGAAAGACGAGTGATATTCATTTTGCATTGTCACTGCATCAACATCACTGATACTAGTGGTAACATCTTACCGTAGATGTCGCCACTATCGTCTTTTGCATTGTGGGATTTCGTTGTACCATGACATCATTGCGCGTGTTGCCCTGTCATAATATAATTTTGATACAATTTAAAGGAAACAATTCATATTTATCATGTGATTAAGCAATGTTTAAAACCCGAAAAGATCTGGTGGCAAAATGTGCTCTTAAAGCAAAAGGTGATGTTCATTCACGTTAGATTTTTGTCAAGCGAGACAAGAGACGAACAGACAGACATGTGTACCCAGTTTTCAAGGCATGGGTGTGTATGCTGCTAGATATGTTAGAGATGCTGCTAGCCATAAACGCCGCTTGCGGCGGTGCTTTGCACTGTTTGTTATGCGAGCTACAACTATACATGTTTATTTTAATTTCTTATTAGGCCACTCCAATTTAATTACTTGTCTTACAAGCTTTTTTGGAAAAAAAATCCTGTCAGACTTCAAAAGAAAAGAAAAAAAGTCACCTTTGGTGTCTTACGGACAAAAGTGATTTTGAAATTTTCTGTCAGACTCAAAAAAAAAAAAAAAAGTGCAAGTTTTACGAATATTCTTTGTAAGGGTGATTCAATCAACTACAGGAAGCTATCATTGCTGTAGTAGAGCCTCTGACTTCAGAAGGTATACCTCCCACCCTTCAGGTTACAGGGATTAATTGATTGATTGATTTTATTCAGTTGAGAATAGGCTGGTAGAAACATATCGCTACCAGTCCTAGTTGACAGACTCTAAAAAAAATTTAAAAAATAAAAAAAAGTCACATTTTTCAACTTTTTTTTATTCCAAAATGGCTCATTTCCTACCTCCTGTCAGCTCGTAAGACAAGTAAATAAATTGGAGTGGCCTTATGGTAATAAAATGTATAGATTTAGTCAATTTCTTTATTGATATGCATGCATATGTGTTTAATTAGACCACATTTTCAGTCTGCTTCCTGTAACCTTACAAGATGTCTGAATTTTTCATTTTCTATATCAAATTAATCAACAGTTGTCTAATTTTCTAAATATATCACACAATTTCTAGATAGTTTATAGTTTCCAAATCTGAATGTCAGAAATGAAAAATTGAAAAAGAAAAGAATATCATAAGGATTGCTATCTCCAAAGATTCTCTCGTTTTACTAGTATACCCCTAGAAATATCTAAATTACTTGAGAATTTCTGTATTTCTCTGATACCTAAATCCCCCCTCACTAGAAATCACACGTATGAGAATATATTAAAGGGTGGTTTTCCAAAGAGGAGTTTAGATGGTACTGAAATGTCTAAGCATACACTTTTATCATATACATATTAATAAGCACTGTATACCACGTTAGTATTGCAGCAGTTAAATTAATGTGTACTTTGTGCACCCCTGGAGGCGCACCATTGTTTGGACATCCAATTCCTAGGCTAGTATTGTACAACATGCTGACATGATAGCATGTCATTTAACATCAGTATGCAACAAATAAACTGCACATCAAAGGCACCTGCCTAGGAAGTGCATTATCTTATATGCCCAAAATTAATATGGTATGAAACATGCAGTATTGAGTATGAATCTCAGAAAAGTAGAAAATGTGGTACACTGGACATTGTTTGTCGGTAGGGAGAGAAGAACTAGGGTTGGGAAAGTTTAAAAAATATATTTTTATCCTTGTGTATTTGGTATAGATACAAGAATTGCACCAAGTCCTTTTGACCCTTTACTAATAGGTTTTATATGGCTTTTAGATGTGGTTCAAGTAAAAGCACTTTCGTGATCAGTAGCATGTGCGATATGGCATAGTAGTAGATTATAGCTAGCCCTCATCTCATTAGACAGAGAATAGCTTAAGAATTGCCCGTGGAATGGGACACCGTCTCTCTTTTCCCTGCAGCAAAGACGGCCGTAATGGCCCCGCGTCCTGATCACTCAGATACATACTGCCTCTTAAAGCTTAATAGACATGCCTTAACTGCAGCGCTGCATGATTTACTACTGCTTTAAGGGAAATGACAAACTTCCCCCGTCTTGAGATGGAAGAGTGAGGTAAATTGTCGTAGGAAGCCATCGGGTGGTATTTCCCTTTCCTCAATGGGCCTGATGTTCCACTTGTTGTGTCTAGTGGAGGCTTCTCATGCAAGGAGCTTCTTCTTAGCTAACGCTCGAAGAACACTGGCCAGATAGGAGGAAGCCTCCATGACTGAGCCATCTAGGGCACAAAGTGGCACAGATCTTCTAACCTAATGCTTGGGGAACACTGGCCAGATAGGAGGAAGCCTCCATGACTGAGCCATCTAGGGCACAAAGTGGCACAGATCTTCTTACCTAATGCTTGGGGAACACTGGCCAGATAGGAGGAAGCCTCCATGACTGAGCCATCTAGGGCACAAAGTGGCACAGATCTTCTAACCTAATGCTTGGGGAACACTGGCCAGATAGGGGGAAGCCTCCATGACTGAGCCATCTAGGGCACAAAGTGGCACAGATCTTCTAACCTAATGCTTGGGGAACACTGGCCAGATAGGAGGAAGCCTCCATGACTGAGCCATCTAGGGCACAAAGTGGCACAGATCTTCTTACCTAATGCTTGGGGAACACTGGCCAGATAGGGGGAAGCCTCCATGACTGAGCCATCTAGGGCACAAAGTGGCACAGATCTTCTTACCTAATGCTTGGAGAACACTGGCCAGATAGGGGGAAGCCTCCATGACTGAGCCATCTAGGGCACAAACTGACACAGATCTTCTTACCTAATGCTTGGAGAACACTGGCCAGATAGGGGGAAGCCTCCATGACTGAGCCATCTAGGGCACAAAGTGACACAGATCTTCTTACCTAATGCTTGGAGAACACTGGCCAGATAGGGGGAAGCCTCCATGACTGAGCCATCTAGGGCACAAAGTGACATAGATCATCTCCTCTTTACCAGGCACATGATAAAAAATGGCCAGGTAGGGGGCTGCCCCTAGGGCTGAATCTTGTGCTTTGAAAATTTACTTCACAGTTTGTTTCACCACTACACTTGATCTAGGGTTGAAATCCTTGAACAGACTTGAAAACTGCTCAGATAGGAGGCTGAGCTTGGTGATCTAGTGATTTGCAAATCTTTCTCTTAGTGTGTTTCACCACTACACAAGGTCAAAGGTTGAATCCAGAATGAGGCATTTGCAAAAGCTGCCAGAGTTTTAAGGTTAGTAAATGGATTTCTGTTTCTCAAAAATGCTCTGGTTGAAGAGATATTTGGACATTTTGGTCATTACAGGAGTGAATGGGTTAGCTACTGAATGGTCAGGATTTAGGTAAAATGGCAGAATAATGATGATAATAAGATTTCTACTCTGCTTCTATTTGCTGGGCAGATATACCTCCAAGATTGAGACTGCTAGTACAAGCACTAGGATGACCTAGCAAGGAGGTGCTGCGAGCGTGGTGATAGAGTGATGGTCATGGATGTGTTGGAAATGGCCAGTATGGAATGGCGAGGTGTGATTCTTGCAGCTCTCTATTTCAGCTTCAGGTGCCTGAGTTAGGTAACTTGATTAGTCAAGTGTATTGCAATATCACTGGCAGAGTATCTATGTACATTTCATTAGTGACTCTCTTATCTTTTCTTTGAGAGTGACATTTCAAGATTGTAACTAAATATAAACCAATATCACTATTAGGGTTTGCTCAGACTTTCCCTTGAGGCATCTCCAAGTGACTTGGTGTTAGGCAGTGGTTTTCTGAGATACCATAAATTACAGGCTAGCCACAAATTAGTGTAAAATGGCAGAAAAACAAGTATTAACAAAACAATTTTTTTATCTCATTCCAATGATCTTTTCCGTGAGCACGATATTTAATGCCATGAAATGCACCTCTAATGAGCAAGACATTCATGGCAGTTAAGTGGCATGGTGAAAGAAGGTCATACTTATCAGGGACAGATCCAAGATGTTTGTGTTAGGGGTGCATTTCTTGTGAGGGAGGTTTGCTTTTACAGAGAGTTTTTACGCAAAAGAATATGACAATAAAAAACAAGAAAATAACCATTTTGAATTTTGATGGGGAGTTAGTAGAACCCCTCGAGCCCCCCTCCCCCCTGTATCTGCAAATGCTTATAGTTGCTATATGATTTGCGCATAATCATAGTCGATATTAGCATTATATTTTGCTTCTAACTAATTTGAAAACTGAACACCTGAGATTTGTATAGCCTATTATCGTAATATGATATAATCATAGCCAATACCAGCAATGTATATCGATCGTAGCTAATTTGGAAATTGAACACCTGAGATTATTATGGCCTATTATCATGATAGCATTTTTGCAGTGTGCCATGATAGGTCGGCCAATTAGTTGCAGCAGCGATCAGCCAATCAAAAAGCTGTTCAATTCCTTTTGTAATATCTTTAAACCACATGCATGTGGCTCGCAATTGGATTTTTTGGTTTTGATCATATTGCATCCAACCATGATGGTTTGCACAACTATTTCATTAAACCAATCTATTTTATCTTTCCCTATAACCTTAGTTAATATCAATTGGTACCAGTTGATTTGATTACTTTGCCATTTCCTCACTTATGAAAGCAATTCAACTTAACTACAGATTTAACATATAGATTTAACACAGACACAGTCACCATGCCACTGATCCTGTTCCATGGGTAGCTTTACCATTCTTCTACATCTACTCATACACCACTGCCATCTATACTTAGCTATCTAAACTAATCTCATTGGTGTCAGGTCTTTTGAGGAAACAAAGGGAATGTTAGTCCTATAGTACTTTGGTATAAACTTGTGTTAAAGCTGTTCTTTCGATATTTAACAGGTGCACTTTTAATTCCGTTGGCGAAATTTTTGACTTTTGTATTTTGTATTTGTATTTGTAACTTTCTCTGCCATATTGTGGTGAAGTCGTGACAAGCCATATGTTAGTGGTGGAGGAAACCAAAGTATATGGCAATAACCACTGCATAACCCAAAGTCACTGGTAGTTTTCTCACATGCTCCAGCTGAGAGACCGCGAGCAGGGCAATGCCTTAGATGCATAGGGACCCTGGGCAGGCTTTGATTTGGATGTAGCCAAAATCAAAAAGGCTCTCCTCACAAGGAATTTGGAATTTCATTTTTCATCACTTTTTCGGACATATTGCGGCATGACTAGCCAGTTGTAACAGGTGGAGGAAACCGTTGTACCCGGCAAAAACCACCGCCTAACCCAAAGTCACATGCAACATTCTCACATGCCCCGGGTGGCATTCAAACCGGGACATTGGTGAGAGACAGTTAGCAGTCAGTGGCAATGCCTTAGACCACGCAGCCATCAGTTCTCCCAAAGAGTTTTTCAGACACATCTGCATTCTGTGCCACAATAAATGTCTTCTTTCTTCTTTTTTCAGGCAGGGCAAGCATACTTCATCTCAGATGGAAAGCCTATCAATAACTTTGAATTCTTTAGACCAATGGTGGGTAGCAACTAAAGATCTTTACAAATTTAGAATAAAAATTACCGTAACAGTGTACTTTCTAACTTCATCAACATTGACAACATTATTTCCAAAAACTTAAAGTAGTTTCTTTATCTCTAACATTAGAAGTAAAATAAATAGAGTAGTCAGTCCCTACTACATCAAATGTGAGAATTATACACATTTTATTACATGTATGGCTGTTGATGGATTGTTTATTTTGTAATGGACTAATGGTATACAATGTGACTATTTTTGTCATGTGTTGGATCAACTGAAATATCCTCATTAGTGGAATATCCTTATTGGAAGGATTAAAGGTTAGGATAAACAACGAGGGAACAATCTGAAACTGGCTAAAAAGATGTCTGCAAGTCATGGTCAATTCCAGATGTGTTGTTCATTGTATTTTGACTAAAAAATCTGGATACTCTTCCTCATGTTTTTGTGTAACAGGTTGTTGAAAAAACCTCTATGTAAATACAGTTAAATTTAATAAACATTTTCTTGAAGTGTTTAAGATAGTATTTGTCTAAAATGTTTGCATTCGTTAACTGATGCAACAATTTAAGAACCCTTTATTTTCTGTGAAACATTTATTCTCTTTCTCCTTCATTCTAATTGTATGCTCCAGTGAATGATTTAGTGTAATTATTTTTTTCCCTTGATTTATTCATTTTTAATTGATTTATGTTTCAGATAGAAGGACTTGGTTATAAATTTCCCAGTCTAAAGGTTCCTATATCCCTCATCTATTTCTTTGGTAAGTCATTTCAAATCCTTTTCTTGAGGTGCAAATATGAGGAAAGCAATTTCATAAGATATCACCAGAGCTTACCTTTTACCATTTATCAATCTGTGTATTTATTTACATAATAATTTTCCTTATTATGGGATAGTTGCATATCTTCTGGTATCTGTTATCCGTGCATTGCAGTGTATTTACTGTAAAAACAACATAGAAGAATAAGTAATCATCAATTATCAGTCAAGAGCACAACTGAGTTAAACTTTTAATACTGTGGATTTTTTCGCGAATACGCGAACTAGCATCGCCCTCGCGATCTTATTGCACTCGATCTATTGGGTGCTTAGTTACGCTATTCACCACTGGAGGTGATGGCACGTCGGTTGGTGAATTTCAGCCCTAAACGGTTGTGGCTGAAACGAAGAAAAATATGTCCAATAACTTCACAAAACCATTATAATATGATACATTGGTAACTTATGAATAAGAAAATGTCTTCAGAATAAATAAAAAAAGAATCACAAATTATGATTATTTGTCAAAGAGTGATTGATTAGGTTCTGAATGGCATTTCTTCTTTCCTTCATGAAAGTTATTACCAAAACTGTTAGAGCTTGTGTGTCTATTCTGGAATAATGGGTTTAAGGGAAGGGAAGGCTGTTATGTGTAGTTTCACATTAAAGCTTTCATGTCTGTAACACCCAAAACTGCATGACTAATCATTTTGTGATATGTCTCCAACAAAAGCAAACTTGGAAAAATATTTAAAGAAGAAATTATAAACAGATACTTCTCAATATCAATTCTCCTTCCAATGTATTTGCTATTGCTGCTTACTATTAGTTGTATTTATATGTATTATAGCACCATACGGCCCATGTTATAGACATCTCCTGGCATAATTGGGTTAAGGTGCAATACACTTCTACTTGTGAAGGTTTAGAGTATTCAATGACATAGGAGTACTTGATTTATTTGATCTCATTCATTAAAGAAGAGCTGTGAATTCTTAAATGTATAAAGTTCACAAAATGAATCAGTTGCAGATACAGATGAAGTTCAGGGTGTTCTATAAACCCCCCTTAAATGGTTCAAATGTTGATTTTCTTGGTAAGAATTGTCACAGATCCTCAGTTTCCCTTAAAACTAGGGATGGGGACCGGAGACCGGTCCACATGTGATACCGGCCTGAGCATTGCGGTTAACCGGTCTGAAACCGGACCTCACTCCATGCGGTTCGGTTTTCTATGCACGCTGGAGGCGTAATAAAACTGTCATTACCTACCTCCTGCTGGCCTCACAATGTCTGTCAAGTGCGCCGATCAAATAGCCATTTCAAAGTCACGATGAATGGCGCTTCCTGTTCTCTGGCCACTTTCACTATGCGCAGAAGCCTTCTGAGCATAGAGAAACTGGCCAGGGAACTAGTATATAGGAACTTACAAGTTCAGGCAAGTTCAGCCACGCATTCCATTGCGTAGTTTCGTATCCAAGAAATGTCATTAATAAACCGTTTAGGAAACCGTGATAAAACCGAACCGTAGAAGCAAAACCGAAAACCGAACCGAACCGTAGAATTCTCAACGGTCCCCATCCCTACTTAAAACCAATGAAGTAGATTACCTTTTTTTATTGAAATGACCCACCCCCCCTTACATAAAACCAACAGTTGACACTGAGATTCTGTATCTGCCCCTGTGAAATACAAACAGGAATTTGAACAGGAATTCCAACCTCTTCCTTAACTGTGTTTTTCCTCTTCTTGTTTAACAGCATTCCTTACAGAAATAGTGCATTCCATAGTGGGACGTGTCTACAACTTCCAGCCCATGCTTACTCGCACAGAGGTATGTATATAAATGTCAGTTTCACTACTCCTTCCAGCCCATGCTTACCCGCACAGAGGTATGTATATACATGTCAGTTTAACAGCATTCCTTACAGAAATAGTGCATTCCATAGTGGGACGTGTCTACAACTTCCAGCCCATGCTTACCCGCACAGAGGTATGTATATACATGTCAGTTTAACAGCATTCCTTACAGAAATAGTGCATTCCATAGTGGGACGTGTCTACAACTTCCAGCCCATGCTTACCCGCACAGAGGTATGTATAAACATGTCAGTTTAACAGCATTCCTTACAGAAATAGTACATTCCATAGTGGGACGTGTCTACAACTTCCAGCCCATGCTTACCCGCACAGAGGTATGTATATAAATGTCAGTTTCACTACTCCTTCCAGCCCATGCTTACCCACACAGAGGTATGTATATACATGTCACTTTCACTACTCCTTCCAGCCCATGCTTACCCGCACAGAGGTATGTATATACATGTCACTTTCACTACTCCTTCCAGCCCATGCTTACCCGCACAGAGGTATGTATATACATGTCAGTTTCACTACTCCTTCCAGCCCATGCTTACCCACACAGAGGTATGTATATAAATGTCAGTTTCACTACTCCTTCCAGCCCATGCTTACCCGCACAGAGGTATGTATATACATGTCAGTTTCACTACTCCTTCCAGCCCATGCTTACCCACACAGAGGTATGTATATACATGTCAGTTTCACTACTCCTTCCAGCCCATGCTTACCCGCACAGAGGTATGTATATAAATGTCAGTTTCACTACTCCTTCCAGCCCATGCTTACCCGCACAGAGGTATGTATATACATGTCAGTTTCACTACTCCTTCCAGCCCATGCTTACCCACACAGAGGTATGTATATACATGTCAGTTTCACTACTCCTTCCAGCCCATGCTTACCCGCACAGAGGTATGTATATACATGTCAGTTTCACTACTCCTGATAGCATCAGGTATTGATTTCTTGCACACCTCAAACCTCCTGGGACAAATTGTCTCCATTCTACAAAAGCATCTGTTTATGTTCTAGAGATTGACACTACATGACATGACATGACATAACTCAGGGCTTTTTTTTCCATGGAGACCCAATTGCATCTTCAAAACTGCCCGAAGGTGTAGGGTATAAGAACCAGTACATCTTTGGGCTCCCTGCAGAAATTTGAGGGAGCCCCAAGAGAAATCAGGAGACGTGGGCTCCCTGCACCCCTGTAATTTGTTAACTAGCATTTAAATTTTAGACTATACTTAATTTGCTATACACTTCATGTCATGCCAAAAGTTTATTTTTCCACATCTCAGTCTAGCTATCACATTATAAGAAGAGTTATGTCATTCTCTTGCGCTGGAAGACTAGTATCTTATCCAGACAAAAGAGGGCAGTAGCTATCAGTAAAGGCACCTAAAATGTCTAGTTTCTTCTACTCGAATGTAGGTGTAAGACAAGGTGAAAACCTTTCTCCCTTGTTGTTTGCTATATTTTTAAATGATATGGAAGACTTTTTCAAACAACACAATGGAGGTACTTCCCTAAAACTAATCGAAAAACTTGACAAAGATAGCAGAAATGGGGAGTTTGATACATTCCTAAAACTCTTTGTACTCATGTACGCCGATGACACAATATTATTGGCTGATAATGAAATAGATATGCAGAAACTTCTCGACTCACTCCATGCTTTTTGTGAACATAATAAATTACAAGTAAACACTGATAAAACAAAAGTCATGGTATTTACACGATCAAAGGTTAGATTAAAGAATTTGACCACATTTAAAATGGGAGGCACAAATCTAGAGAGGGTGGAAGAATATAACTATCTGGGAATGTTATTTACTTGGAATGGGAAATTCACCAAAGCAAAAACAAAATTAGCAGTTAAAGCCACTAGAGCCATGTACTCAGTGATACAAAATGGTTGTAGGCTCAACCTACCGGTAGGCATGTTATTAAAACTATTTGACTCATGTGTGGCACCCATTCTTTTATATGGAGCTGAAACCTGGGGGTTTGATAACATGGATGTCATAGAAAATGTACACACCAGGTTCTGTAAAATAATAACAAAAAAGAGTAAATATTGCCATAATTCCTTTATTTATGGTGAACTTGGGCGATTCCCTCTCCAAATTACAGCCACAATTAGAGTACTTAATTACTGGAACAAAATGATTAATGGCAAGAAAGACAAAATATGCTTCCTTATATATAACATGATGAAACATCTTAACTGTATAGACAAATGCACCTCACCATGGTTAAGATATGTTAAAAGTACACTAGAGAATTGCGGATTGAACAATGTCTGGATATCTCATGTTCAAAGTCAGCTCAGGGGTGTCCAGTGAGTGTGTTAAAAGAATATTGCAAGATCAGTTTCTGCAGAAATGGTCGAGCAGAATCTCAGTAGAGGAAGATTTTTCCTCATATAGAATTTATAAAAATGTACATGAATTTGAAGAATATGTAGATCTATTACCAGAATACCTAAAATACTCACTACTTGACTTCAGAACTGGATCTCAAAAATTGCCTGTTAATCGTAGATCCAAATTATCAATACCAAGGCAAGAGCGCATCTGCACTAAGTGCAGAAAAAGACTTATGGGTGATGAATTTCATTTCCTATTTGAATGTAATGGTCTTGAAAAACTTAGGATATCCGTTATACCAAAATACTATAGAACTAGATGTAGCACTTTAAAGATGACTGAATTATTAAATACAAATGATAAAAAATTGTTGATGAAAGTTGCAAAATTTGTCCACTTAGGCATGAAGGAGTACACATCTCTTCCAGATGTAAGTGAAATCATTGATACTGCTGATTTAAGCTGTCTGTATACTTAGTTATGACAGCAAACAAATACATTCCATGTATACTATTGACACACATATCTTTATGGGTGTACCGTGTATGTATATTTTTGTAATACTGACAATATTGTTAATGGTTATATTTTTGCTAATGATATTATTGTATTTCCTCTATGTACCGTAGATTGCGGTTAGAGAGTAATAAAGTTCGTATTCGTATTCGTATTCGTATTCGGCATTATTCTGCAACATTTGGTGGGTATGATGCTGTTGCACATCAGGGCCCGATATTATAAAGGAAGGTTAAATATAGCAAGGAATAGCCGGCCAGCAGGTTTGTTCACTCACTGGTAAAGGTTACAGGGAAATGGGTTGCATGAAAGGTAGGGGAACAATACCTAGGGCAACTACTTCACGCTACTCCACGACTGGTTTGGCAGGGTGCAGTGAGGCGGGCCGCTTATTTTTAGCCACATGCAGGGCCTCAATCTAGCCTAGCTACTAGGCTTTTCTCTCTTTTACTTTCTTGTATAGATATCACTGCTCACACCTACATTGCACCTGTAGCCTACAGTTGGCCATTTATTAAATTAGAACAAGTTATGACATCCAGATGTGGCCCCTGGTGGTGAACGGAGAAACAAACAACCATTACTTCTCTATTAACCTGCCCTGCAGTTTAGAACTCTGATCTACTTATGGCAACTTAACAATAAAAAAAATAGTTACGTGGGTCTGGGAAATAAAATAAAATAAATGTTGCTGACCATGCTAGAGGGAGGGTAATTAAAACTTTATTTATCCTCCCTCTACAGATGGAAGGTAAATATATTTCAAGCAATGGCTGGTTGCTTGGCTCATTTTTCTTACCAAGGGAACCTACTAATTTGCGAGAGTCCGATAAAGACCATGTGTGTGTCCTTTCATATGTCATAGAATATCATTTTTACAAAAAATAAAAAGACCCTATCAATAATGGAAACACATTCATTTATATGTATATCCATTAGTATCTAACATCTATCTACCAGTCTGTCTGTATTTCTATCTACCTATCTGTAAGTTAACATGCACACACATACATTCTTATGTACATACACACACATACATATATATATATATATATATATATATAATATATATATATATATATATATATATATATATATATATATATATATATATATATATATATATACACACACACACACACACACATATATATATATATATATATATATATATATATATATATATATATATATATATATATATATATATATATATATATATATGTTTATATATATTATTATATATATCATGTATAATTATACATATAATCATATATCATTATATTATACAGTGTTTATATATATTATTATATATATCATATATAATTATACATACAATCATATATCATTATATTATACAATCATTATTATTATCATTATCATTATATATATGATAGATAAATAGGGAGATAGATAGACAGACAGAGAGGTAGATAGGTGTTACGTGTTAGATATTGACATATCAACATATAAATAAATGATAGGGTTGTCTTACTTTTTGTACTAAAGATATTCTATCACATACTGAAGGACATGCACATGGTCTTTATTGCGACTCTCGCACATTAAATGGTTCCCTTTTCTAGCAAAATGTGCCAAGCAACCAATCATTGCTTGAAATATACTAACCTTCCTTCTGTAGATGGAGGATAAATTAATTTTCCCTCCCCCCTCTAGTCATTTGGAATTTTGTTTTTCGTCACATTCATGCCAATTATGGCTAATTCGTGACTAGCCAGTTGTAAGTAGTGGAAGAAACCGGAGTACCCAGCAAAAACCACCGCCTGACCCCAAGTCACTGGCAACTTTCACACATGCCCAGGCTGAGATTCGAACCCAGGCAGAGGTGAGAGACAGCGTGCAATCAGTGGCGGCGCCTTAGACCACAAGGCCGTCAGAGCAGGCCCCCTCCCTCTAGAGTGGTCAGGAAAAAAAATAAAGTTTTAATATTTCTCTTCCCCCCCCCCCATCCCCCCCCCCCCCCCCAACCCTGCAATCATGCTGTAAGCTCCAAAATGTCTATTAATTTCAACCTGCAAAACAGATATTTGAATGGCAAAAGCAGCTATCACCTGCACCTACTTAAATCTCTATATAGTCTTCATTTTGGGAATTAAATGGATACAAATATTGATTATTTATAAATGAACACATTCAGGCATAATATTCCAATAAGAGAGTACCTCTATTTCATCATATTCTGAGCTACGCACATATACTTAACGAGATATCAATTATTGATAACAAACATGCCCCTTGTATTCAAAGATGCTGAGGACCAGTTTGGTATGCACCGAAAAAAAGGTTTTGATAGAAAAATAAAACATTCCTATGATTTAAGTATCAATAATTGTATGATATCTCTCATATATGTAGGTTGCAACGGCTGTTTCATGGTGAGCGAGACGCTAAACTACCCACTAAACCTACCCCTTGGTAGGTTTAGCGAAAGCGGCTGATTTGGGCGCATTTACCCCATCGTTTAGGCTAACCCACCATCTTGCACTCTGTCCTCTAAACCTAGGTTAACGCTCACCCACTGTTTGGCTTGCACTGCCGTTATGCACCTCAACAGTGGGTTAAATGGAAGTTATTCCATGGGTTAGCTTAAACCACTGCTAAACCACCTTTATAATATCGGGCCCAGGAGTCTCAATTTATGTAACGTATATTTTGACTTAGTCAATTCATACTTAATAATTTCTCTAGAAATTGTTGTCTGGATCTGCGATACTTTTGACAAAAACTTGAGAATTAAGAAAGCTTTAATAGATTGTTTAAAGGAAAGCTGTTGGTAGTTTTTGATGAACCCATAAATGCTTGCAACAGCTAAAGAAGGCCTTACAATTTAACCCTTCCAATGTTGAGGCTACTTTCATCCAAAGCACAAGAACGCAATATTTTTTGAAACCTATCTAAACCCTGTCATATTGGTATTCATTGGAGAGCTCTCACTGAGTACTAGTACTTTTAGATAAGTACCCATATGCCAGGGTTTCAGTCATTTTTCAGTTTTTTTGCATCATTTTGTATTGGCCAAATTAGCCACCAGCAGCATAAGGGTTAAGGGGTTTCTTAACAAAAGCATAATTTGGAAAATATTTAAGGGAAAACTTTCATCAAGGTTTAATAAAAACCCTTCAAATATTGTTTGAATTCCTCCTTTATTTCTGAATTATTTTTTTAGAAAGTTTCATCAATTCAGACAACAATTTCAGGAAGTTTCCTTTGGCATGAGTGGGTTAACATTTCTCCTATGAATAATTTTTTGAAAATATATTTTATAACTATTAAGCAGCCTGGCTCGATCTTAATTGCTATAGTATCATAAAAAATATATTTTGCTGCTTAATGTTCGGGAAAAGTGCCTTCAACTTGCGGAAACCAGGGCTCTTTAAAAAGTTGTTTACAGATGGTTGCCATGACAACGCGCAAGGTGAACAAATGACACTAAAAACACTTTGTTCCAGCCCTGGTTGCACTGAGTGGCAAAGCAACTATATCTACACATTACTATAGCAATATGCCATATTTGTTATGTTCAATTTATGGGAGAGGTACATTTGATTATGAAAAAAGGTCTTATTAGGAAGTTGCTTACATTTGGTTGCCATGACACCGCGTGAGGGTAAAAAAAACGGATACACTTTGATATGCAATGTGTGGGCTAACATGTCTAGATATTACTATGGGAACTTGATATAATTACTTTTAATGTATCCGACTCTACTTGTTTTTGTAGGTCTACAAGACAGGCGTTACTCACTACTTCAGTGTAGGAAAAGCCAGTCGGCAGCTTGGCTACTCTCCGACCAAACAAAACGATCTCACCGAAGTAGTGCAACATTTCAAGAAGATGGGCCTTATGAAGCTAGAGAAGAAACAGCACTTTATTGTTAGGTTCTTAGTAGATCTCACTTTAGGACTCATATTTGCTTCACTAGTCCTCTCCTTTTTACCCATGGTCAAATAATAGGAAACACTTTACTTAGTTCATATTGAAATCAGAGGGAAATATACCAAAGAGCAGGGAATTTCAGGATGAAATATGCTAGTATTCTCCATAAGTACTCTCCTTGTGGTTATATATTAGGAAACAATTCATATAGGTTATATTTAAATCAGAAGGAAATATAACAAAGATCATGGAATTTCAGGAAGAAATATACAATTACTCTCCACAAGTTCTCTCCTTGTGGTCAAATAATAGGAAATAATTCACTTAGTTTCTATTGTAATTAGAGGGAAGTATACCAAAGAGCACATATTTCAGAAAAAAATATATTCAACTACTTTCCACAAGTACACTCCATCTAGTCTAATGTGGTCAAATAATAGAAAACAATTCACTTAGTTTACCAGGAAATCAGAAGAAAATATACCAAAGAGAATGGAAATCAGAAGAGAAGATTATATACCAAAGAGAATGAAATTTTAGAAGGATATACAACAGAGAGAATACATTTGTGGCTGATATTTTTGTATTGATAATGGTGAGTTATTGAAAATGTAATTATATTTAGGAGAAATTGTTCAAACAAAAATCATGCATGGAAGGTCAAAAGCATTTTTAAGGATCTAGTAAACCAAAATTTACATTGAATTTCAGGTGCTCAGATTTTAAAATCCACTTGAACATCGGAGTCATCCATAAAACAGGCTTAGATATAAGCTTATTTCAAGTATGTCATCAACAATTGTCAAGCAATTTTTGGCTCTTTTAATGAAGGTTTGCTGGTCCAGAGAATTAAGGATGTATATTTGAATGTTGTAGCTCAAACATGTAGCTGGAACATAACATGCATGGATTTTTGTATTGATAATACCCTTGTAATGGTCAATGATACTTTTGGTAACTGAAATTATCCATTCCAATCATATATGATTAGATCTAGATGACACATCGTTTTACAACTGGGTTGTTTTACCTGATTTTAAAAAGGACATTTGTATTTTTACATGTGTGGTGTTTATGTCTATTATATGGTTATCTTGTAATAAATGTAAAAGATCTAAAAGAATGTTTTTGTTTTTTCTGTTGAAATCACTAGGAAATAATTGCTCAGACAGCCACAGCCTGACAAGTTTGATGAAATCTTTCAAGCAAAAGCACAGTTGAGAAATTATCTAAAAAAGAAATGTCAATTAGAACAGTAGACACAACTTGCCCTCATTTAAAAACAAATGTTTACAATTCCAGATTTCTATTGTCAAAAGTATTAAAGATTTCGACAACAATTTCTAGGGAAACTCTTCAAGTATTTATGCGTTAAATGACTTAACTGGAAAGTCAAATAGAAATAGGTGTCCTACTATCTTTCTGTTCTTACAATATGCAAAATAGGGATGTGATTTGTTGAAAGATGATTTACATTGACGGGATATTTAATCATGCCTGGTTGATAAGTTCCTTGAAAAAAACAATCAAAAGAAAGCTGTTACTAAGAAAACCAAGTAGTTACATTTACATGGAATTCCCAAGAACACAACTAGTAGATTTACAGCATTTCAGCACTTTAAGGTTTATATGATATGAAGAAAAAGAGACCATTATTGAAAATTTGACAGGGTAATCAACATGGCAAATTAGTCAATTTTACTTAAGTCTAGACCAATTTAATTGTCTTATGTTTTTAGTCTCTAGAAAACCAGCTACCTCAAAAGAAAAAGATAAAATCTTCTCAAAATCACACAATAATCAATATCAATCTGGCATGATGTCGAATTTGTCAACAGATCTGTTTTTTCTTATTCAAAGGCCAGTTTTGCATTGATTTGATTTGTTTTGCATCATTCAACTGGAGAGGTTTACAGATTGAAGGAATTATAATTGAATTTTTTATTCTACTAATCATTGCCTGAAAAACAATAGAAAAAGATAAACTTTCGTGTTGCAACTCAATTTTTGCCAAGACAGTCGTCTGTGGGATCCTTAAATGAACAAAAATGATATACGTTCCTGCCTGATGCAAAGAATTACCAAAGAATTTGGAACTCAAGACATTCATACTCATTACTGTCAGTAAGTTGCAATTGTGACTGATCAATGGGGAAATTGGAGTACTAAGTGAAAAGCGCACCTAACAAATGAAGCAGGCAAAACCAAATACAAAATCAATTTGTTACTTATGTGTTGGGTCCGTTAGACCTGTTGGCCTTAGATTGTGTTTCTTGTGTATTTGTTCTTTACATAATTACTATTATTAGTAAGAGTATCAATAGTAAACATTGAAGTTGTATCACTATTCTTTATTTATTGGAATATGTTTACATTGGGTGCCTCTATGCACATAAAAGTTGTCAGCTTTGGTGATAATCAATATAGTTTTTTAACCATGTGTTTTCCTGTGCGTAGTGATAGGACGACATCTTTTTATATCAAATTATGGGGAAATATCTTATATTTCACAGTGGACTGAAATGAGGATTTGGAATTTGATTCAACGTGGCTTCCGCCATATTAAGATAAGGTGCTGCTGAGTCCAGTGGTTAGTGGCAGAGTAGTACCCGGCAAAACCACAGACAAAAACATTGGCAACTTACACACTTGTTAGATTAAAACCGTAGACCTTCAGAAGGGGCAAGAAAGCAAGCATTCTGTATGCAATACAGAAATGAATTACGAATATTCAAAAATAAATTACGAATATTCATAAATGAATTATGAATATTCGTTATTCATTTCTGATTATCTAAAATTGATCATGAATATTCAACATTGTCTTTTTATCCACTTCTACTTGCCATACCAGAGAAAAGATTTCGGTAATTTTGTCCGTGTTCTGTCATCATGAAGGTATTCCCCAACTTATATGTATAGAGGCCTCATGTATATTTATGTTACCATGCCGCATATGGTTATGATAAATAGTCTACTGAGTCAGATGCGCATTGCATGAAGGGAGCAATAAGGCATACAATGAGCCTGGTTGGAACCTGAAATGTCATATATATATATATATATATATATATATATATATATATATATATATATATATATATATATATATATATATATATATATATATATATATATATATATATATATATATATATATATATATTTGTTTATGTGTGTATATATTGTGTATCATTCTTTCATAACTGCCACACTTACTCCTGAGTGTGATGTTTCACACGTCTGGTGCGCTCTACTTTCAGTGAACTGTTTTGTATCACTCCTGCCCCTGCGTGCGGCCGGACAGGCAACAAGGCTTCATTAGTATATACTAACAGTAGGTCTGGGTCAAGATGCTCATTCATTTTCTTACAATACCGATGTCTTACTTGTCCTTACGATGTAAGTTATTCTTAGACCTTGCTGTAGCCTCAGTTGTAAGGCCAAGTGAGATTTCAAAGTCAAGATGTCCTGTGCCGAATTGATGATGTGGTGGTTCATTGTTTGGCATGATTGTGATTGATTTTCTGCGTGCATGGAAGAGGACATCTTGAATAATGGGATAACAATAGGATTTCATTGTTCTTGAATAATGGGATAATAGGATTTCATTGTTCTTGACTAATGGAATAACAATAGGATCTCATTGTTCTTGCTTTGAATACATCAGAGAAATATTCCACAGTTTGTATTGTCAAAAGTGATAAGTTAGGATGTTCAAAGGGCCATATCTGCAGCAAATACAGCAGTCCTTTCAAGGTGAAGGTTATTCAACCAATTTACTGGTTGCATAAGAAATGTTTTAAATTCCAAGCTTGCGTGTAAGGATTTTGGAGAGACTGTATTGTAATATGATGTTAGTTAATTGGTTGAATTAATCAATTAAATGATTTATTGATGATAATATTATTATTCAAGTGAAGATAGAAGTGAAATGAAGACTCCTTTATAGTGGTTCTTCTCAAGTGTAAGAAAATAAATAACATGCCACATAGTGGTCAATTGTCCTTCTTGTGTTTGTCATGATGTTACCCATTTTGAAGTGCACACATGGTGTGCTATTGTGATGTCATTGATATGAAATTTCATCGATTCGATTAATTGATATCATTTTTGATTCGACTCGATTCGATTCGATACGTCAGAACGTGCTCGTAGGGCACAATTATTTATAGGGATATCAGTGATATCCCTTTTTTTCGATTTGATTTTGAAATTGGTATACTCTTTCCGTTATATATCGATTCGATTTGGTTAGATAATTGGCCATGTGCCTGAGTAAAGTATACCATTACTTCCAATTTCTCTTACAAAAGCCATAGAAAATACTTCAATATTTAGTCAGAGTTTCACTTTGCGCTAGTTTAACAGGAAAATGTCTGTGAAAAGTGTATTTTTTATTAATTATCATACACCATTATTGGAGTACAGAATATCGATTATTTCGATGTTATACCCAACCATTCGATTCAATTTAATTGAAAAAGTGAAAATGTCGATTTATTGATTTGTCGACTATCGATGACATCCCTTGTGTGCTATATTGGATTGCAACTCATCATGTGTGGTGAAACCTCGCAAAAAATCTCATACTGTATACCGCTTAAATTTGGAGTGCTAAAATTTTTGCTTTACCGCCCTGCTGGAGGGTATTTGTGATTTTTTGAATTTGTGCATACAAGCACTCAGCAGAGCATTATAAGACACATTAAGGCTGTGATGCTGGTGACACACTCAAAATAAGGCAACTCCTAGTTTAGCACTCCTGTACCCTTTCTAACAATAGTTATCCAATCCCTGAGGTCTTGGTGTTTCAAATATAAGTTTTCTTTAACTTACCTGCTTGAGCTGACCTCAATATAAGTACAGTTTCAATTTTACAGTGTTTTACCTCAAATGAGGTTTTCTTGATCAATAAAGGTTCATTTGATTTATAAATACCATACATGTCTGAGAAATATACTAGGCTAGGGCAACTGAAAGGCAAATTTGGAGTTCCTGCAAGAGAATACCTTACAGCATGCGATTTTGGTGGAAACTTTTACTTGAGAAAGTAGGTCACTATGGTCAGACATGTTGACACAATGGTCAGACATGTTGACCTACTTTCGTAAGTAAAATTTCCACCAAAATCGCATGCTGTAAGGTATTCTCTTGCAGGAACTCCAAATTTGCCTTTCAGTTGTCCTAGCCTAGTATATTTCCCAGACATGTATGGTATTTATAAATCAAATGAACCTTTATTGATCAAGAAAACCTCATTTGAGGTAAAACACTGTAAAATTGAAACTGTACTTATATTGAGGTCAGCTCAAGCAGGTAAGTTAAAGAAAACATATTTGAAACACCAAGACCTCAGGGATTGGATAACTATTGTTAGAAAGGGTACAGGAGTGCTAAACTAGGAGTTGTCTTATTTTGAGTGTGTCACCAGCATCACAGCCTTAAGGGTATTTATTTGAAGGATGTTATTTTGTCGCTATCATGGGCAGCACAAAAATAGCAAAAATAAAAAGCCAATAAGATTACCAGTTATATGAACATCCCTTATTCTATTTGACAAACCCGACAATAACAACCACTTATGGGTATATATATATTTTTAAAGTTGCATTTTTGTACTATATTAATATATTTCCATATGTACTGGAACGTGTAGTCTCCAGTTGCGAATGAGAAAATAACCGTTGCAGGAGAACTACGTAATGGGAGTCACCAATACGATTCCAATGATTTCTTTCCAGTCCTGAAGTGATTTCTAGCGGTCTAATACATACACATTTTGAGAACTGGTCGTTTGTTGCATGTGTAACTGTTGTAATCCTGGGTAAATCTATCTTCTGTAAATAAAGAGAAAATGCAGGTATATTCCTGACTTTGTTGTTTTTCACGCCTGGAGCATACACTTGGTTGTACTTGTATGAAAATATCTTTATCTCTAAGTTACATCTTGAGGAATAGTTCAATGAAAGCTGTGGAATATGATGGTTTAAAAAATTCAGTTTCAAATATTTTTTGGATAATTCTCATTTAGTCAGGCGGATTTGTGAAAAATCGTGCACTTTGTATTAAAAGCGTGAAACTTGGTATGATGGTGCATATAACTAGACAACATTTTCAGATATGGAGGCGTCGCACCAGTGCCCTCTGGTGACAGGTGGCGCCACCTTCACTTTGGCTCACCTTCTAACCATATATGGCATATGAAACCAGAGTTTTTAATCAATCAAATTAACTTCAATAAGAATGTATGACAGGATATAAGTATATAAGTACCCTTAATTTGCAAAGAATAAGTGCCACAAATCTAAAGTAAAATCTAAAAAATTGGCTAAAAATGTTCATTCATGTAAAAAATATTTATAAGTTATGATATTTTCTAGAGAATACATAGACGGAAAGCAAGGTTGTTGCTGCCACCAAGTACTTTTTACTGAATGTGCCCCAGAAATGTTTCTTAGCCCCCCATTTTGATCCCCCCCCCCCCCCCCTAACTACTTGAACAGATATATGTGTAGGTACAAATTGAAGTTGACTATGCATCACACACATTGTAAATGATCACATCTTTATCAATACCCTGTTTCACTGACATCGAATATTATTTTTGAATGGTATATAATGAACATAGTCGAGAATTACCCCTTGGTGGAAGGTGGCGCCACCTGAAGCATGACCTTTCATCAGACGGATATATATGAATCTGTGAATATAATCCAATATCTGTGAAACTTCCAATATGTATTTCAGATAATAAAGTATGAAGGCCTTCCTTCAGTGCCTGTTATAATAATAATAATAATAATAATAAAAAAAAAATAATGATAATAGTAATAATAATAATAATAATCTTTATTTAAAGAGGGTAACTCAGTCCAATGGTAAGTGGAAGAGCTAATAGTGAGGAGGTTGCATTTTGAGTACCATAGCTGTGGTTTAGGAAGAAGTCAAGGATCTTGAGAAAATAAAAGTATGTGCCTGTGAGATTCGTTTTTCAAATGTGTTATATTTAAAGGCAAAGAACGGTATTCGACAAAACTTTGAAAAATACCCAACATAAAGAAATCCACGAAACTTTGCATAAGCTACCATTGTCAGATCATCTTTGGAAATCCGAGATAAAAAGGGGGGCTACCTGTCATCCTGCCCAGGTAGGTGGCGCCAAATTTGGCCCTAAATTTGCCAATTTCAAGTCTAAAAGTCCATTTAGAATTTCATCAAACCTTGCATATGCTTTCATTGTCAGGTCCCCTTTGAATATCTGAAATAAAAAAGGGGGATCACCAGTCATGCCATTACTACAGGTGGCGCTCCCAAAACAGCAACTGGATTTTCAAAGGGGATTTTGACAGTGATAGCTTATGCAAAGTTTCATGGATTTCTTAATGTGGGGCTATTTTTCAAAAGGACTAAGTTTAAGATGTCACTTCCAACTTGTAGAATATTGTGCTATGCCTTTAAATCTGTGATGCACTGCTTTATGTGAAAACAAATAGTAGAAAACTCGAATATTTCCCCCTGAACCCACTCTTCCCACCCAGCGGTCAGTTAAGAAGGAGGCGAGTGCCAGATGGAAATCTTATGTGAAAGTATTGTAATTAATACGCTTTCGTCTTTTGGACGATGGATTTAAGTGTGTTAACAATCCGCCAAACCTCACGTATTTACATACAAGAACTTTAGCTATATGGTGTGTACGTTTTTATGTTGATCTTCAACGAGAGACTCCGTGTTGCGCATCGGTATATTCGATATCACTGCTCGGTGCACTGAGCCAATATGAGGTAAACTGTCTTATCCTCGCCTATGCTATCATAGTATAATATACTTTTCCCTTATAGACTGAACACAGGAACTTGCTCCAGATCAGTAAATTAGTAGTTACTATAATATATAGTATATATATATATATATATATATATATATATATATATATATATATATATATATATATATATATATATATATATATATATATATATATATATATATATATATATATATATATATATATATATATTATATATATATATATATATATATATATATATATATATATACATATATATATATATATATATATATATATATATATATATATATATATGTATATACATATACAGTCAAACTTGCCTCAACGACCACTTCTCTTAAACGACCACTTGCCTTGAACGACCGTTTCAAATCCCCCCAAGGCTAATCGCTGTATATTTCACCTTGATTAAACGACCACTTGCTTGACGCGACCAACGACCATGAAATCTTATCCCTAAGAGTAAATGGCCCTTCATTCATCGGCCACTTGAATGCCTAGACGCCTTGTATATTGGAAAGGGCACAATAAAATAGCGAAATAATCTGTAAAATTGAAAGTATATCATTTCTGAGGGTCCTCAACTAATGTCGGAGTTCAACTTTTATTTTTCTGAATTGTTTATTCTTAAAATATTAATGAAGAAATTTCAGCAAACGCAGCTAAACATAAGAATCTCAATAATACCTGGTCAGTGTTAGAAATTCTTTGTATTTTCATTACCTCGCTCAGATCCTCAACCCCTTCTTAAGAGACAACCTCTTTAAAAGACCACTTTTGACATTTCCCTTGAGCGGTCGCTTAATAGAGGTTTGACTGTATATATATATATATACATATATATATATATATATGTATATATATATATATATATATATATATATATATATATATATATATATATATATATATATATATATATATATATATATATATGTATATATATATATATATATATAAAGGTGTGGAAGGGTCTTGATATCTGTAGTACATGGGAGTTTCACATATGTACTGACGGTTCTTAAGACCCTTCCTGGCCAACCTCGATCGGGAATGACGCTTGAATTGTCTGGAAAACAAAGAAAAAGAGAAAAATAATATCAAGTATATATTATAGACATTAAGTAATAGAAGTAGTAGTAGTAGTAGTACTTTTATTTGCTGTAACAGGGTTACAAAAGTTGTACATATACTTATACTTTATAAACAAACATAAATGAACAAAAAACAACAAAAATAGGAAAGGAACATAGGGTAAATAGAAAATAAGGGAACTAAAGCCATCTATGAGGTTATACATTTGTATTTCTAATACGCCCCTGGATTCATCAGAAATGCTGATGCCTCCAGTATACCTCACAAATGGTTCATTCAAGAAAGTCATTTTACTTGTTCTGATTACCAGATCCATTATGGTATGGGCCTAAGGGAAGCTCACACCTTTATTAACTTAAGGTAGCGTGCAAGCTAAAAGACCAGGTATTATATATACCTGGTATTATAAAGACCAGCTATTATATATACTTGATAGTAATTTTCTGGACTATATATATATATATATATATATATATATATATATATATATATATATATATATATATATATATATATATATATATATATATATATATATATATATATATGTATGAATATAATATATATATATATATATATATATATATATATATATATATATATATATATATATATATATATATATATATATATATATATATATAAACACACAAATTCTCAAAGATTCTATGACTGCTACAAATTATTTGTGGCCAGAGAACTAACTGTTTTGACCGATGAGGCCAAAGGATCGAATCATAGGGCCAAAGTCTACCAGCATGGTCTTTTTGCCCCATGTATGTGGACAAAGGATCCAGTGAGATGACTTGTACAGTTACTACTACTACTACTACTACTACTAGTACTACTAGTACAACAACAACAACTACTACTACTACTACTACTACTACTACTACTACTACTACTACTACTACTACTACTACTTCTACTACTGACAAATCCCTTCATAAAAGACGTTTCCCATAGTAAGGCCACTCCAATTTATTTTCTTGTCTTACGAGCTCAGGAGGTAGGAATTGAGCCATTTTGGAATTTAAAAAAAAGTTGAAAAATGTGACTTTTTTAATTTATTTTATTTTTTTAGAGTCTGCTGACTAGGACTGGTAGTGATATGTTTCTACCAGCCTATTCTCAACTAAATTAAATCAATCAATCAATTAATCCCTGTAACCTGAAGGGTGGGAGGTATACCTCCTCAAGTCTGAAGCTCTACTACAGCACTGATAGCTTCCTGTAGTTGATTGAATCTTGGATTAAGAAAAGAATGGATATGTAACGAGAGACCAATTACTATATGCCCCATAGTTACATGCTGGCCTCATGCCAGGACTACCAGATAAGGCAAGCATGGCGAGGTCACGTGGGAACAAGGACCAATCAGGGCTCTTGCATCGATTACATTACAGAGAAACCTTATCTCCACCACCAGCTGGGGGTGCCCAGAGCACCTATTAGCGGCTATTAGCTGACATTGGTTGAGGCTAGCATGTTCAGGTTGACCAGCTGGTTTCCATTCCAGTGGTTGGTCTTCTAAGATTGAATACAAAGAATATTCTTAAAACTTGCACTTTTATTTTTATTTTTTTTGGAGTCTGACAGAAAATTTCTAAACCACTTTCGTCCGTAAGACACCATAGTCGACTTTTATTATTATTATTTTTGGAGTCTGACAGACTTTTTTTCCAAAAAAAGCTCGTTAGACAAGTAATTAAATTGGAGTGGCCTAAGGGTATATTGCAAGTATAGGTGCAATTAGGTCTGAAGTCTGGAATTGCGCCGACAGTTGATAACAAGTGTCATCGTCGAGATCAGTAGACTCTAAATCCCCGCAGATGTCAGGAATCGACGCCATGGAAACTTATAATCTTAGAATACCCTACGTAGGTTTAGGGTTAAGAACCGGGTCCATGGTTAGGGTTAGGGTTAGGGTTGGATAACCCTAACCCTAACCATGGACCTGGTTCCAAGCCCTAACCCTAAACCTACACCTAGGTAGGGTATTCCAAGATCACAAGTTTCCATGGCGTCGATTCCTATGGCAAGCCGAAGTGCCCTAAAGTAAGCATTTATGGAATTCCATAAATGATTTATGGAATTCCATAAATCATTTATGGAATTCCATAAATCATTTATGGAATTCCATAAATCTGAGCATTTATGGAATTCCATAAATGATTTATGGAATTCCATAAATGATTTATGGAATTCCATAAATCATTTATGGAATTCCATAAATGTCATTTAATTATGGAATTCCATAAATGATTTATGGAATTCCATAAATCATTTATGGAATTCCATAAATCATTTATGGAATTCCATAAATGCTCACATTTATGGAATTCCATAAATGATTTATGGAATTCCATAAATGATTTATGGAATTCCATAAATCATTTATGGAATTCCATAAATGTCATTTAATTATGGAATTCCATAAATGATTTATGGAATTCCATAAATCATTTATGGAATTCCATTAATGTGCTTAATTATGGAATTCCATAAATGATTTATGGAATTCCATATATCATTTATGGAATTCCATAATTAAACAGCATTTATGGAATTCCATAAATGATTTATGGAATTCCATAATTAACCAGCATTTATGGAATTCCATAATTCTTTGTTTTGCTCAACAATGAAGGCTCCCCTTCCCTCTAAAAAGCTTTCTAACAGATGTAATAGTGTAACATGTAGAGACCACATTGAGCGATAATTGGGAGTATTGCATAGTTATGTAATCTTAGGACACCTCACTGAGCAATAAGCATGCAAAACCCACTTTGTGGGCTAAAAACAAAAACCCAGTCCCTCCACATTCAGAGAGCACCATATTTAATCATTGAATAAAGTTGTATATTATATATCTCCATTTATAGGCCCCCCAGTTTTCACTTGGGACCATGCAGATACACCCCAGGGACACATCATTTCGTTCACTGAGGCCATATGAGAAATCACCAAAACATCTTTTAGACTTAATAACACAAAAAAGGAGTTTGACATAGCTCTAAAGGATCTAACACATTAATATTTAGATCAGTTGCTGCAGTAGCTGCCATTTTAAAACAAGTGACCTTCAGGGATGTCCTCTATTGCTGGGGAGAAAGCATTATTTAGCATATTTAATTTTGAAAAAAGCCTATAGGTGTCACTTATTTATGGAATTCCATAAATACATACATTTATGGAATTCCATAAATGATTTATGGAATTCCATAAATGATTTATGGAATTCCATTAATGAGTGCAATTATGGAATTCCATAAATGATTTATGGAATTCAATAAATGATTTATGGAATTCCATAAATGTCATTTAATTATGGAATTCCATAAATGATTTATGGAATTCCATAAATGATTTATGGAATTCCATAAATGTGCATAATTATGGAATTCCATAAATGATTTATGGAATTCCATAAATGATTTATGGAATTCCATAAATGATTTATGGAATTCCATAAATGTCATGCAATCATGGAATTCCATAAATGATTTATGGAATTCCATAAATGATTTATGGAATTCCATAAATCATTTATGGAATTCCATAAATGTGAGCATTTATGGAATTCAATAAATGATTTATGGAATTCCATAAATCATTTATGGAATTCCATAAATCATTTATGGAATTCCATAAATACCATTCATTTATGGAATTCCATAAATGATTTATGGAATTCCATAAATGATTTATGGAATTCCATAAATGATTTATGGAATTCCATAAATACTTTTATTAATTATGGAATTCCATAAATGATTTATGGAATTCCATAAATGATTTATGGAATTCCATAAATCATTTATGGAATTCCATAAATGATTTATGGAATTCCATAAATGCTTACTTTAGGGCACTTCGGCTTGCCATAGATTCCTGACATGTGTGTGGATTTAGAGTCTACCTCACAACGCCTCGTCACCTCTTAACACCTACAAGGTCTAGTAGTCGTTGGACGTCACATGTGACGTCCACTGTGACAGTGCGGCTTGAGCTCGGGTGTCACTGTGACAGCTCGGGTGTCCCTGTGACAACGTAGTGTGTACCGGCGTCCACTGTGACACTGCGGCTGGAGCCCGGGTGTCACTGTGACGACGTAGTGTGTACCGGAAACGTCTGTCCAAGTGACAGGCTTCCAAATCGATACCCTACTGTAATGCGTCGAATTATACAAAATCTTGTTGTGCACAAACAATATCGGAAGATTCGACCACGCAAATTTGACATGTGTTGATCAGACAAATACTTGTACACTTTGTGTTTCCTTCTAAGTACCGTTTATACACTAGCTTTGTGTTCCTTGAAAGTCGGCCCCGGCTGCCACTGTGACGACACCGACTTCGCTAACGGAAGCGTCTGTCCAAGTGACAGGCCACTACCGGAAGCGTCTGTCCAAGTGACCGGCTTCCAAATTGATCCGCTAGGTGCAGCACTGTAATTCGACGAATTATACACAATCATGGCGTGTATAAACAATATCGTAGGATTCGCTCACGCAAATTTGACATGTGTTGATCAGACAAATACTTGTAGACTTTGTGTTTCCTTCTAAGTACCGTTTATACACTAGCTTTGTGTTCCTTGAAAGTCGGCCCCGGCTGCCACTGTGACAACGCCGTCTTCGCTACCGGAAGCGTCTGTCCAAGTGACAGGCCACTACCGGAAGCGTCTGTCCAAGTGACCGGCTTCCAAATTGATCCGCTAGGTGCAGCACTGTAATTCGTCGAATTATACACACACTTGGCTGATAGACAAAAGTGTATGGTTCAGTCAGTTTGTCAAGGGCTTACGATACTCTATACTGATACCTATTGGGTATTGGACAAACAAAAAGAAATATTACAATTTCCCTGACATCACTAGGGAAATTGAAAAGAAATTGATTTTTATTGAATATGTACCAATTATTATTTTACCTGCCGATTTTTCTTTGTTTTCGGCTAAAGTGAATTTGAAATTTAGTGGATTGTAAGGGGATTCTGACCCCCATACTTCGTACGTGGGTACACAAAAGTACCCTTCTTTTACAAAATCGCGGACATGTGGAGGTCTTAAAAAAAGACCCCTTCTTCTGCGAAATACGTAACGCGGGTCCGGCACCCCCCCCCGAGTGCCCCCCCCCCCCCCCCCCGGAGAACAACACAAATTTCAAAGGAGAAAAATAAATGAAAAATAATGAACTTAAGGAAATAAAAGGAAGAAAGAAGGTAATATATGTACAGCCATGTAGATTGAGAAGGACGCCGATAAAAAGTATCATCTAGTGTAATTTTGATTAATGATCGAAATTTTAACCGGAAATGGTGTACGTGTTCACATTATATTGGCTTTTTGTTTTTATTCTGGTGCCTTAGGCTGCAGTCATTAAGCACATACGTGCTGGCGGGGTTCGTTTGATTATACACATACGGTAGGAAACTTAGACTTAGACTTTGTTTTTTCCATAAAGGGGTAAATGAATTTTTTCCCGACCATCTGAGCTGAGCAAAAATTTAAAAAACACACTTTATTTTCACGACTGTTTTGGGGGGAAAGAAAATAAAACCGACCACTACAGAGCGAGGATAAATCCCGGGATAAATTAAACTTTTAATTATCATCCCTGTACAGAAGGAAGATATCTAACATATAACGTCATTCTACCCCTGTGTCTGTATTCATATATATATATATATATATATATATATATATATATATATATATATATATATATATATATTTATATATATATATATATATATATGTATATATATATATATATATATATATACATATATATATATTTATTTATATCCATCGTTCTATATGTGAGCGTACATACATACATACATACATACATACATATATGCATACATACTTACAAACTGCATACATACAAACATACATACGAACATATAGATAGATAGGTAGATAGATAGATGATGCAGTTCACAAACTACGTAATAATGTAGTCAATAAACTATATCATACTAAGGGCCTGTCGGTTCTTATTTCTATCTATCTATCTATTTTTATTATTCATCTTTCCTCTGGACTGGTCGGTAGAAATTGATTTTATTTACCCTACCCCTGGAATGGTCGGGAAAATATAAGGGTGAATAACCCTCCCTCTGTAGAAGAAGTGTAAATGAAGTTGTATCTATTCTACCACAGGAGTGGTCGGGAAAAATAAGACTCCATCTACCCATCTACCCCCAATAACGGTCTTGAAAACAAAGTTTTTGATTTTTTATTTCACGTGGTCGATAAAAAGTAGCTATACTTTCTCTTCCTTCCAAATGGTCCTGAAAATAAAAAGTTTATTGACTGTAATTTGAATTGCAAAAGCATACTCAAAGTACAAAAGGTTGTTATATACAATAAATAACAGAAACATGAAAAAGTTAATAAATATAGTACGATTAAACAAAATTAGGAAATATACTCGAGCACTGCCCGCTCACCATAAAATATTCTCTACTATATTTTACCTGCCATGCTCTTAGGGGTCGTTTTCCTAGCTAAAGATCGAAATATGAAGGTTTAAGTCGCTAGACTAGGGAATTTTTGCACCGGTAGACGCGAGCGTTGGAAATCTTACTGACGCACCTCGTTTAAGAGGGTTGTCCATATATTAAAATCAGACATGTATTTGTAATGATATACGGGCAGAAAATTTATCCAGGGTTGGGCTATATATTAAAAGGACAGCTTAACCAACACCATCCCTACCCTTAACCAGGACTGAATACATGAGATGAACACTAGAAGCTATCTTTCTATACATTTCAAATATTATATCATAGTTTACTCCTGGCGGTACTTTCCCCATTACAAGGGGAAAGCTATTCTCAGTGGGTGTAAAAACATTAATACCATGTGACCTTCCAATCTCACTGAGATCTAGAAATACGTGCTCCCTAATATTTTTGAAATAAGAGCAATGGATAACCAGGTGACCGGCATCTTCCAGAGCAAAATATTGGCCCATATCGCAGTAATGGCGGTTATCTCCATCATTTCTATCAAATTTACTAGATCTGCATACTAGTTTCGACATTGAATCAGGACTCTGCATGATATCCAGAGGCATGTCACCCAATTTATAAATAAAACTTTATTTGTTCCCGCCTACTCCAGAGGGAGCATAAGTACAGCTCTTTTAACTTTACAAAGACTTTAGGTAAATGAAACTTTATTTCTTTGCGACCACTCCAGACGGAGGATAAAGGAAACCTTTCTCCCCTCCTTCGATACAGGGATGGTATATACATTTTATTTTTGCCCGCCCACTCTAGAGGATAGATATCTAACAAAACATATCATCAATATACCTGTCTTTCTGTATTTCGCTCTATCCATGTCTCTATCTAATATATGTGTGGATGCTCTCACCTTAGATGAAGAAAAGAATTATATTTATCGATGGTTTGAACGATAGATAGGTAGATAGAAAGTAGACAGATAGATAGATAGACGGAAATACAGACAGACTGACAGGTAAGGGAAATAGATAGTAGATATTGATAGATATCTATCCTCTAGTGAGGCCGCGTAAAAATATTTTTTGTTTGCCTTATATATATATATAAATATATATATATATATATATATATATATATATATATATATATATATATATATATCAATTGCGCTGCTGGGGCGCGTTCCTCGGAGCATGAATTAGGAATTGTTCCTAAATTTACTATTTCTTAATTTACGAAGACCAGAAAATGCGTTTCTGGAAGATCTTTGTAAATGACCGTGTAATCCATGAATTTATGACGTCATTTACGAGAAAATGTTCCTCTTCCCTGCTTTTTTGACGGTTTAGCCTATACCATATCTTTAATCCCTGATAGTGTTTTGATTAGTAATATGTAAAGCATCACACAAATACCCTCCAAGGTTAGACTGAGAAACATTATGCGTATTATTTTCAAATTGAACTTCTACCCACAAGCATGAACCGGAGACCATCAAACGTTTTAAATATGGAGAATATAGATACACACACACACACACACACACACACACACACACACACACACACACACACATATATATATATATATATATATATATATATATATATATATATATATATATATATATATATATATATATATATATATATATATATATATATATATATATATATATATATAAATATTATATTTTATGTCTATATATATATATATATATATATATATCATATACATATATATATATATATATATATATATATATATATATATATATATATATATATATGTGTGTATATATATATATATATATATATATATATATATTTATATATATATATATATAGATATATAGATATATAGATATATATATATATATACACACACATATATATATATATATATATATATATATATATATATATATATATATATATATATATATATATGTGCATATATATATATATGTGTATATATATATATGTATATATATATATATGTATATATATATATATATATATTTATATATATATATATATATATATATATATATATATATATATATATATATATATATATATATATATATATTCTAAAGGGAAGGGGGTGTTGAACTCCTAATTTATTTGACCTCAGTGGGATTGAATTGAAACTAAACACTTTTCTCAAAAATATATGCGAAAATGATGTGATTTATCAAATATAAGGAATTATGAACAAAATATTAGTTCGGAGAAATTTTCTATCAAATACGCTTATCAGCATATATAAATATCTATAAAATAATATCTACAAATGTCTGTGAATGCTTTATAAATACTCATACAGCATTAATTAAAAAATAATAAACAATAAGTTAATATTTGTAAGTTATCTGAAATAAAGGTGAACTATATATGAATATCTACAAATCATTTAGATATCAATACATGATATATACATATGGATGGTTTAGATGTTAATAAATGGTTTTTACTGTACATATTGATTATAGAATCAAAAAATATGTATACATTATCTATATATAATTATATAAGCATATAATTCGACGAATCACAGTGCTGCACCTAGCGGATGGATTTGGAACGCTGTCACTTGGACAGACGCTTCCGGTAGCTAAGTCGGCGTTGTCACAGTGGCAGCCGGGGCCGACTTTCAAGGAACACAAAGCTATAGTGTATAAACGGTACTTAGAAGGAAAAACAAAGTCTACAAGTATTTGTCTGATCAACACATGTCAAATTTGCGTGATCGAATCCTACGATATTGTTTATACACGCCATGATTGTGTATAATTCGACGAATTACAGTGCTGCACCTAGCGGATCAATTTGGAAGCCGGTCACTTGGACAGACGTTTCCGGTACACACTACGTTGTCACAGTGACACCCGAGCTGTCACAGTGACACCCGAGCTCCAGCCGCAGTGTCACAGTGGACGTCACATGTGACGTCCAACGACTACAAGATACTTCTCCTTGCAGTGAGAAGGGTTTCCCCCTGTAGCCCATGGTCTAATAATATATACATCAAATAAATACCTACGATCAACATTTCCCATCACATTCGACACGTGCGCGTTCTCGGCCTCAGTGTTTATCTCAACTAAATGGGCGCCAAGGGACTTGCAGTAGTCAATGGCTTCCTGTGCGGTCAGTGGCTGTCCAATGTACTTGTGGCAGTATTTTTTGAAGACGTCCTCCTCAAAGTCATTTGGACACGCTATTCCTAAAAGGGTAATATATAAATGTATGCTATCATGTCAAAAACAGGGAAACACAGCATCACCACCACCACCAACAACCACTTCTACTACTACTACACCCCCCCCCCCCCCACCAAAAAGAAAATCCCAACTAACCACAAGTCACTGGTAAGTTTCTCGCACGACCCGCCCATAATTCAACCCGCGGTAATGGGGAAACACAAAGGGATGTCAGATGTAAGGTTTTAGACAACTCGGCTATCAGGGCAGCCCTCAATGGTGAGTATCAGTGAGCAGTATTCTATTGTATTGCATGTTTAGTGACTGTACGATACTGTACAAAATCATATCAAATACAAAAATTATATGAAAGTATAACATACAAATACGGACATGGTATTATTACAGAGAGAATATATAAACATAGCAGTGAGCAGTCAGTGGCAAGGCTTTTGGCCACTTGGCTATCAGGTCAGCCCATGAGACAGCAGGATAGGATAGCACAAGCTTACAATCATACCAATCATACACATACGGTTATACTTACTCTTTATATAAAAGCGTGTCTTTGGAGATGGTGAGAGCGCTGAAAGTTCTGCATCGCGGCTGGCAAAGGAACATATATGCCCATCATAGAAAACACCTTTACAGTTTGTATCCGAGTTACACTTGCTGAGACAGCGAAGCTTGGTAGAAGCAGAGAATGTATGGTAAGTTGCATTTGCCGAAACCAAGTCATCCAAAGATGGTATCCTGATGTACAATTGCTCACTGACTTCCCCTGCGCAAATCGGGAGGAAGAATCCCAAGGCAACGAATAGGTGTTTCAACAGCATAATGTAGCTGGTATGTACTCTTGGTATGTTATCCGCTTAATAGTATTATTTCACGTGTGTGCGCGCAAAAACCACTTAGGTAGAGTATGGGATAACCCATATTGGATAACTCATTACTACAAGGCTGGTCGCAGTAGAAATCAAATTTCATTTGTAGTCCCTTTTTCTGTCATTAAAGACATATAAGTTGGAAATCGTGATATAAACTAGTTTACTAATCTACCAACAGTCCATTGCTAAAGTTTAACGAATAGAGGAGCCTCAATCGTCTATATAGTACTATTAGTTACGCCTTGTTGGAAAGTGTAATCCGGCCTGATATCCAACAGAAGTCATCCAGATCTCACGAGGCGGAGCCGAGTCCGATCTGGATGACTGAGGTCGTAACGAATTTATCACCAGCTCTTTCATGCTAAGAAAAGATAACAAATGCATCTCAAATCTTTTTAAAATAACTTTGGAAGTCTGAACGAGGCTGCTGCCCAAGCGGTAATTTTGAATTTTGACGTTCGATATTGAATTCTGCCGTTCAATATTGAATCTACAAAGTGTGAACGGCTCCAGGTCTAACACCTATTGTCCAATCAGCATAGAGAATTAAAGATCAGCAGGTGATAAAATTTGATATCTGTACATTGAGTAATTGTGACACTCTTGTCAACATTGTACGTTTTAAAGGCGCAAATTCAAATATTAAATTAACAATATCATCAGTATGACCATCATCATTATTTATGGCAAGGAGTCAGTGGTATCTGAATACAAGCGGTCTGAATTAGTATGGGCCAAAGCAAGGTCTTATGAGGAGGACTACTGTGACAATATTAACATTAACTTCTCAATCAAGGAATGATACCGAAAATGTGTGAGACAGATATATGACAAAGTAGGACAAAGGGATATGTGTTTGACAAGGGACATGGTAGTTCAGTTGGTTAGGTGTCAGACTAGTGAACAGAGGGTCGCTGGTTCAATTCCCGGCCGCGGCACTTTGGTCTGTCCTTGGGCAAGACAGTTTATTCCATATTGCTTCAGTCTACCCAGCTGCAAAATAAGGCAGTGCTTACAGCGTGTGCGTTATATGCTGCCAGTTGCTCTGGAATATCCCCCGGGCGATTGAAATGGTTTCCGAGTGTACATGCCTGCTAGGGGAGGAAGGTCGTGCATGTGAGCACTTCGGTGGATACAAAACTATAAACCGAATACCTTTACCTTTATGATAGTCATTGTAAGATTTCAGATCTCGAGAAACTTTTCTTAGTTGCATGGGAAATACTAGTAGTCAGATCTAACAACTGATTATTATCCTAGAAAAAGATGTGATATATCATAAAAGAAAAAAAAGGAAAAATGTGACTTAAAGGGCAAATGCACCATCATGATGATTTAGGTTCAAAATGTGCCTATACGTGTCACCTTTCAAATAAGACCACCCGCAAGTCTGTCCTCCTCAGCACTCCTCAGATATGGCTTATGAAAGTTAGTAAAAAACTAGCCTGAGTCTGGGCATGGAGGCTGACATTGCAGGCCAATTAAGCACAATCAGTGGTATGAAGTGACTGCCAGTCCTGCTTCTGATTGGTTGAGAGATATCAGTGGCTGGAAGTGACTGCCACTGATATCTCTCGACCAATCAAAATTTGGCTTAAACTTGTGCCCTGGCCGGTAATGTCAGCCTCTATGCCCAGACTCAGGCTAGTTTTTTACTAACTTTCATAAGCCATATCTGAGGAGTGCTGACGAGGACAGACTTGCGGGTGGTCTTATTTGAAAGGTGACACATATAGGCACATTTTGAACCTAAATCATCATGATGGTGCATTTGCCCTTTAAGGTGACGTACAGAGAATTTTATTAGGAAATCTGAATGTTTCGGAACAGTAAAATAATGAAAAACAATAAAGACTTATTTATTCAAAATTTTGAAATATTTATTGGCACTTTTAAGGTGAACAATGATACAGCTCATAGTTGGTACAAATTGTAACACACATAGTATGAGGTTGAATGGAAGCATGATGAAAATATAAACGCGTCTGATTTCATTTCATATCACATTGATTTTGATCATATGCCAAAGAACTATTTGTAACATATCAGACACATTGCCAAATGCATGTATATGGAACATAGAATCCTGTTGCACATGTGTGCAATTTGAAATTTAAAATCAATCTTTAAGCAAGGAAAATTATCTACTTGTCAGTACTGTCAATACATTGATTCAACTCACTTGGTGGCACATAGCTGATTGAAATCCTGAATGTATAAACAAATGCAACATCTCTGTGGGGTTGCCAACATGCTTTTATCCCCCGCGGGAGCTTTGTCACCCGAGGGTGGAACTACTACTACTACTACTACTACTACTACTACTACTACTACTACAACTGCTACTGCTACTACTACTACCACTACTATACTACTACTACTACTACTAACAACAACAATAATAATAATAATAATAATAATAATAATAATAATAATGATAATAACACTAACAATAGTAATAATAATAATAATGATGATGATGATAATAATGATAATGATGATGATGATGATGATGATGATGATAATAATAATAATAATAATAATAATAATAATAATAATAATAAAAACAATAGTAATAAAGATAATTATGATAATGATTATGATAATGATAATGATAATGATAATAATGATAATAGTGCTACCACCATCCAATCATCGGGGCCAGGCTGGTTGCCCCTTTGCTCTCTGCTCAAACTGTTAGCCCTGCTGGAATCTGACATTTTCGCTATGGGAAACCCAGCATATATAGCCCAACCTGGCACATATCTCAGCAATTGTGGTATTATATGAAAGACACTAATAGAGGCATTGTTGAGACTACATATAAACATTTCGCAAAACTCGAACCAGCTCTCATTTTAGGACTATAGATAAGAAAAGATTCAACAAATTGCCTATAACCTTCATCAACCTGTTAATGGTACACCTAAGGTTGTATGAAACAGAATATCTCCTTTGTTGCCAGTAATGTGTTATTGTTTGCATATATAACGCAGCCTGTATACTGCGGTCCATACTTGGTGCTAGCAGATGTATAATCTTTGCTAATGTTCCATACCATCCCATTAGTAACATATTGAGTTACAATTTCTAATCACGGATAATGCACTCCATATGTTTCGTTTCAATCACTTAAACCAAAAAGAGAAAGATGATATTTCATGTTAATGCACCTTAATGCAAATCAATTAATGGGTCTCGCTATACTATTTCTGTTTACAAATGCAATACAAATAGCGATGACATTTTAACTATTAACCTTCTAATCTGTTCAATAGTACCACTTTCTGTCGTTTGTTAATGGCACGATTTCAAAAGTACTGATGTGAACTTTGGAATTATGCTTTTCGCTCTTTTTGCCATATATACGCTAGATTGTGACCAGTCAATTGTACGTGGTGGATGAAACCGGCTTACATGGGAAACCCCTGCATAACACAAAGTCACCAGTAATTGTCTCACATGCCTAAAGCAGTGATGAGAGACAGCAAGCAGATTGTGGCAACGCTTAAGCTAAACCAGACCTCATAAACAGCCCGTAAGTATGACATCTCTGTGGCATGGTTGAAACAATTTATTTTCTAACGCATATCTATACCATTTGGTAGAGCGCAAATATGCTATAATCAACTAATATAATAGAAGTAAAAGATAGTGATAAACATCGTAATTCTATCATATTTAGATTAGGATGAATTTTAGTGTTTTTAAGCTATTTATCGTCCATCCATCTCGACAAAAATAATACAAGAGCCATTAATTTTTTGAAAGCACTTTTTATTGACTTGCTTGTCAGAACAGACCACAAGAAGTACAGGGTTTGATATTCACAATTTATTAGATTCATAACATATATAGAGATTTAGCCCAGTGGGCATGGCAACATTCCAGTATTGTTTCGCCCAAACTATCCCCTGATAGTTCAGAATGAAAATAATATGAACGTTAAGGTAAGAATGTTTACAGAATTTTCGGAGCTGAATGCTAAATGAATCAAGATTTTTCATCTCCCAATAATGGCCACTTTTACTAAAAACATTCAAAAAGTCATAACCTATATGAAAACTAGATATATCTCAATTTAAAGTTAATATAATGTCAACTCTGAACATTCCAGGAATGTTTGGACCTAAAGGTTTCAGGAATGTTCATTATTGGTGCATGACGTACTGATTAAAAAAGAACATTAACCCTTATGCTGCTGGTGCCAGAAATCAGTGCATTGGGCCTTAGTGGTATTTTCAAATTTTGATAACTAGCGTTAATGTACCCCCCTATAAACCAAAGTGACCCTCCCCCCCCCCCCCCCCCCCCCCCCCCCCCTAGCACTACGGGTAGAAAATAGCAGCGATGTTATTGTTGAGCTTCGCTCGTCGTCGAGGCCGTGCCTCATCATATTAGTTGGGTTTTCAGTATGTAGATGGCGCCACCGTACAAACATCGCTTTCTTTTTTTTCTCGCGGGATTTGAGGCGACGCCTTCCCGCGTAAATGAATCCAAGACGACAGTAATACGCAATGGTCGCTCCTCAGAAGTGTTCTTAGAAATAGGTAAATATATCCATTGTCTGCAGGGCGGATCCAGTCTACAAATTTGACCTATGTACCTATATCACAATGGTGTTAGACATTGCTTTGTCGTCATATTATTTTGGACCAAAATCTAAGATATTGTGTGTAACATGTCAACCCACACGCCACACGCCACATGGGGATCCAGCAGACTCACGCCGGACATCGGCTATTTCGCAACCACGTGTACACGTAGTCAGCTGATCCCATCATTGATTGGAATCTTTCTCATTCACGAATCATAAATAAACCACTGAACGTGATACGAAATGTACGGACAAAAGTATTTGCAAGCTTATATTGATTGATCAGTTCTGTACAATTTTACATCGATTAGGGGAGCTTGTAGTAGTTCAACACTTACTCGAGTTTGGCAGCAGCTTTTCCCATTGTTTTGTGACGAAACGTTCGAGTTTGCCATCCAAACTTGGCAAACATCTTAGGAGCACTACTGACTAGTAACGGGCGGATCCAGGATTTGAGAAGGGGGGGTTCAACTTAGTTACGAAAAGTGGCACTGGTGGCGCCACTATCACTTATTTATGAAGACACCACCAGGAGTCATTACAGGATATGGCCACAGTACCAACCGTCCTGGCCACCACGGTACCGTGGTGGCCCGGACGGTTGGGAGCAATGCTTCCTATCATTCGCACTCCCTAGAGAACGCTACCCACCTGGCCGGCACTGGCGTGCAGGTCCTTATCTATATGGGTCAAATGCAGCCAGCTAGTAGCAGTATACGATGGAGTGTTGACGCTAGACGTGACAGCCATACAGATTTCCACTTGCAGCAGAAAATTGAGTATAAAAGCGGTTTTCATGGAAATGACTACAAGAAAGTGGTATATTTAGTTTAGGAAGTATACGATACTCTGGCGTGCAGCTTAATATAGGAGTTTTAGCATGCTCTTGAGGGTTGAAAGTTGTAACAAGTGACTTTAAAAAGTTCTGTGTGACCATATCCTGTCATGGTCCACTGCAGAGGACTAAAAAGAATAATTTCATAAAATATATAACCAAATAATAATGATAATCTCATAAGAGATATAACAAAATATATTATGGAGTAAGAGTGAAATTTTAATTGAAACGCATATTTCATAAATATTATGATATGCAAAATCGGATTTGGTGATGGCCAAATTGTCCTATTTTTCGGTGCAAGATTTAATGCACCTCTTGCACTTTCAAACTTTTAAAGATTGTAGTTTCCCCTTTGGAGAGGTTTAACAATGTGAACATCCTGGAGATGAGGGAAGAACTTTCGCCTACTATGCTTAATTGATGTTAGCATGATTGCAATACATGCATCTGGGGGAGGGGGAGGGGACCAAGGAATCAAGTGATCTAGAAGTTTGAGAATCAATGAAACCCCCCCCCCCCCCCCCTCCCTCACTTAACACACTTCAGGTTTTGCAACTGAAGCTATGCATAGTCTGCAAATGATTGGAGTGTAATTATGTGTCCGCCGGTTAACGGCAGATAATCCCGTCAGGCAGGATGTTCATCCACTCGCGCTTATCGTTGGCTGACACCAATCTAATCAGCCTATTGTCCCGGCCTATTGTCTACCTGGGAGTAGGGGATGGATCTCTCTTGTCTACTCGAGGTCTGGGGAAACGAAAGAATTCAGTGGCCAGGAGAGAAAAACTATTAGTTTTGATGTTGGTCCACAGGTGGCGTGGTGGTGCAAAGTGACTCACCAGCCAGGGGGGGGGGGGGGGTTCGGACGAACCCCTCGAAGCCCCCCTGGGTCTGCCCCTGAGTAACTATGTGTATGTATAAATATACTTTTTGTCTCAACTCCGCAAAATGTTGATTTTGCTAATTGGGTGCCATTGTAAAATATGCCCATTGCCAACAATTGCCAAGTATTCAGTTGCCAAACTCTCATCATGCAGACTATAGTAATTGGAGTTTATGTAAGCAAAGGCCATAGCATGTTAAACTTGTCAGGCGCATTTATTACTCTTCGCTCCATAGCATTGAGAGTTCACTCAGCCCTCCAGGCTTTGCTCTCACTCAGGACTGTCATTGCAAGTGAAACTGAAACATTTTTGGGGGGTTTGTGTTGATTGTTTGATGATTCCTATACTGATTTTAGTGTCAATTTTGGACATGACTGGCCAACACTAACTGCATGCAAATCATTTCTTTTCGGTCACAGGTGTCAATCTTATGATGTAATTTGTATGGTGCAATCTGCATTCAGTCTCTTCAGTGTTTTATCGTGAAACCTTAGAGACATACCATTTCCTTATGGATTTACCGCTTTTGTGCTTTAGAAATGAATGTGAATTGACTGTCAGCATACCGATAGAGAAAGGAGGCTATATTATAATGTATATCCATTCCAATCCAGCATCTTTGACTTGATTTATGGCCATAAGTTTGCCCTCTAGGGCATAGTCTTAGCCAGCTGGGCATCATTTGGATGCCCAAGCCCTCAAAAATCACGCTAAAGGGGTCTGTTTCACGAAAGTTGGATAATCAGTAAGCTAGCTAAGTTTATCCTAGATATTTCTTATCCTGTAAATTCGGTTTCACAAAGAAAAAGTTAGCTTAGCCAGCATGAGACCGCTTATGTGCTTGTTCAACAATCATAATCTGCATCATGACAGGAATTGCGCACATACTAAAGGAAGTCAATAAATGCCACTTTCTGACTACTAAAGGGCCCTAGAAGCCCTACATCAAGTTGCTAACTATTGTATCATATAATTCCTTAAATAAATATCCCACTTTTGTGCAGCCATTTCCAATAAAGCTGCTTTTATACTCAATCTTCTTCAACGAGTGGAAATCTGTAAAGCTGTCACTCCTTGTGTTGACACCCCCGCCAATACACATAACAACCAGAACGTCCGGGCCTGCCAGAGGCAGCGTTCCCAAGGGGGTCGACTAAACAGGAAGCACGGCTGTATCACAGTGTGCCTTCGTCCTGCAGACTACACAAGTGTAGTTTCCAGGACAGTAGCAGTGTGGCCATATCATGTAATGATGTGACGTGCACTGCCTGTTTTCCTGAGAAGCTGGAGCCAGATCCGCTATGTGACACTGCCTGATGGCACGTGCACCATTGTTAGGTGACTAATAGGTCTGTTGTTTTGAGCAGCAGAAGATAGTCTGTGTTTAACATAAGATAGATAGAAAAGGGCCGTCTTTAATGCTCTCGTAAGCACCTTTAAAAATATGCAAAGAGTTCACTTTTGGTGTCACCTTAAAGGAAAACTCTCGAATTTTATGGTACATGTTTTGCTTTTATGTTTCGCTAATGTTTATCATGAATTTCGAAGTATTTAGTGCAGCCTACACATTTCTTCATGGCAACAGGATAACCGCTGGCTAAGGATTCTTTGTGAAACCAAAGTTAGCTGGCTAGCCTATGGTAAGCTTGCAGGTAGCTAGATAACCCATTATCCGACTATGTGAAATAGGCCCCAGGACACCCAAATGTGGTTGTGGAATTTCTTGGAATGTCAATTTCAGGCATATAAGTTTTTCCACCTAAATATAATTCCCATGACATTGAATAAGAATAATATGCTTGATTTTAACAAGTAAACACATGTTTATGGTTAAAATCTCAGTTTATTGTGATCTCCCTTGAAAAATAGGATGCCCCCTAGAATTTACAATTGCCAATTTTAGGCAGCCAGTTTCTAATTATTTTGCTAAGACTGATCCAGGGTATCTTATAGTAGCCATGATAGTCCTTACTAATGTGACAAAAAGTGAATAAGCTTAAGTTATAAGTTATTGTTTGGGAAACAAAACCTTATATAAAGATATATATATATATAGTTGTACTTCTATTCTTTTCACGTTTTATTATGTGTGATTTTGAAAGACAGGTTGCTATGTGTTCAATATGATTGTACTGAGATGTCCACATTTTACAGTTTTGGCTAGGATTAAGTTTGTGTCATCGGGTATATGACTGACATTGACAGCACTTTTAGATATCATGAACCTATTAATGGCAACTTGTAGGGAAATGAATGCTCTTCCTTCTCTAAACCAAGACAGATATCTGAACCTAATAAAGTGCATTATTGATAAAATAATATGAAGGCTATAGGGATTAAGATCTGCTGCTGATGATTGGTGCAGATTTGTAGCTGAGACGTAGGTGTTTGTTGCCAAAGCTGAGGCTGCCAAGGCCCAAGCTTTGCGACAAACACCCTCAACGAGGCTATTAATTTGCACCAATGTTCAGTGGCGGATCTTAATGGCTATTATAGAGGGTTTGAGTGACAAAAATGTATCTTACAGCTCTGTAAAAATGACACAAAAATCATGTTTTCTAATGGTTGCTGAGCCGGCACAGTGTGATGAACCGGGATCACTTTTGAGTAGGGATGGGGATCGTTGAGAATTCTACGGTTCGGTTTCGGTTCTCGGTTTTGCTTCTACGGTTCGGTTTTAACACGGTTTCCTAAACGGTTTATTAATGACATTTCTTGGATACGAAACTACGCAATGGAATGCGTGGCTGAACTTGCCTGAACTGAAAAGTTCTTGAAAGTTCCTATATACTAGCTCCCTGGGCACTTTCTCTACGCTCAGAAGGCTTCTGAGCATAGTGAAAGTGGGGTACCAGACTTGAGAGATTTTGAAATGGCTGTTTAATCGTCGCGCTTGGCAGACATTGTGGGGCCAGCGAGGAGGTAGGTGCTGACAGTTTTATTACGCCTCCAGGAACCCTGTGCATGCATAGAAAACTGAACCGTTTAGAGGGAGGTCCGGTTTTGACTGGTTAACCGCAATGCTCAGACCGGTATGAACCAGTTTCCGGTTCCCGGTCCCCATCCCTACTTTTGAGCCACAGAAACAGCTTCTCACTGAACTTAGGCCAATCCAATTTAATTACTTGTCTTACGAGCTCCGGCGCCAGGAAAAGGGCCGTTATGAAAAAAAAAAATTGATTATTATTATTTTTTTAAGCGTCTGCCGACTCAGACTGAGACTGGTATCAAGATGTTTTGATCACCCCAGTCTTGACATGATCATCTTAAGGCAAAGGCTTATCTTTCATTTAAGCCTTTGTAGTCAGATAATAAATGCTCGTAAAACACTAAAACTCCCATTACCAGAACACTTCTCTGGGAGAGGCACGATGTCATTGTTATCAGCGTTCAATTACAAAGACCGGCCAGCCTATCATCGTCAGGCAGTTAATGGTTTTCACACATAAAAGGCACATGCCGTACAAAGGAGAATGTTTAACAAACGCTCTCTATATCTTTACGGTGTGCCGAGTGCGTACTGCTGTGAAGTGGACATTGGTTGTCTCTGGTGTTTGACCACTCATTCAATAAAGCTTCAACAATACACAATTGATAGGGCTGGCACTTGACCTGTGTCATAAAGAGTATTCAAGTGCCAGCCAAAGGTCAGGTTTCTTGTAAAGTCTGCTTGTCAAGTACGTACTGGTCTGGTGTACACCAGTTGGTTTAGCTGGGTTTTTTTTCATTTTTTCTCAGTCAAAATTCCTAGCAACTATAGATACCAGTTAACCAAGAAGGTATACAGATTACTTGCAATTGCTTTTGTGAACCAAGGAGGACTGTCCCTGTTTTGATCTGAGAAGTGTATTTCCCCAGCAGAAAACTATTAGAACTTATCTCAGATTCTTTATCCAAGAAGTCCAGTGTTTTATCAGAAATGGACTGATAAAAAATTCTTCATTCATACATGTGTGTGTAATGCGCAGGTAATAATAAAATATTTAATTATAGGAGCCCCTACTTAGATCTTGGTGTTGTTTTAATGTAGAGTGATTTTGTCATTTTTTATTGCACTCATATATATTCACTTATCAATACATAGTAGTAACATCAATTCATAGAACTTTGCCTTTGAATATGAAAATTAGAATAATTTGAAAAAGGATTTATATCCCTGTAGCCTTAAGGGTGGGAGATATACATCCTCGAATCTGAGGCTCTGCTACAGCATTGTTAAATGCTTGTAGTTGATTGAACCACCCTCATGAAAAAATAGTATTATTATAATTGTTATAATTCCTCATTTGTGTTTCAAATGTTTCTGCAACAGTATTTTTCTTGGTGATAATAGCAAAATATGTGGTTTTGGGTGGGACAGGCATAAATAGTACATATTAGGCTGCAGGTTGTTGAGTGAACTCAGGTACAGCTTGATTGATTTTTTTGCTGGTAGAATTCAAAGTATTTTGCTTATTTTAAATGCACTCTCCTTATTAAAAACAACAACATATATGTATGTGTACCCTAGGGTTGACATGCCCCTTTTTATTTGTAATTAGTCTATGTATTCTTATTTCTTAGTATGCTGTGCTATTAGTTCTTAATAATTGAAACTCTGAATACAACTGGGTGAGCTATTTTGTTTTCTATAAATATGGTAGTGATAGATTAAAAATATATACATATGTGAAATAAACTGGTGTTTATATTTGCTTTCTCTATTTAATTTTTATGGCAATGAATCATGACAATGAGCCAGGGCTCAACACTAGCACTAGCCCCGGGCTGGTGAAAGTCCCAAAAACCTAGATGAGGGCTAGTCCATGAAACCATTGCTAGCCCCACTTGTTGTTCATATCTTAAACCATTTGGGATAGGGCTATTTGAAGTTAAGATGGGTTAACTTACTTAACTTGTATAACTCATGATGATGAGGATGATGACTAGAGTTGGTATTCATGAATCTTGGTGCTTTATTTGAAAGTTTACAATTTATTTCATTCGGAATACTTGGTTCTTACAATAAATATTTCTAAAGCTTGCACTTTTTTTTTTTATTGGAGTCTGACAGAAAATTTCTCAACCACTTTCATCCGTAAGACACCGATGTCAACTTTTTCTTTTTTTTTTTTGGAGTCTGACAGGATTTTTTTTTCCGAAAAAGCTCGTAAGACAAGTAATTAAATTGGAGTGGCCTTAATGAGTTTTCCAAGCCCAAGTATTGCTATAGCAACACGCTATAATAACCATTATTGCAAAGGAAGTAGTTTATAATTGAAAAGGAGTTCATATATTTAGATCGGGTACTCCTACTATGACTGTGATATCTTTATCTGACATAATATATTTTAGCTGGATATTTGAAGAAGAATGTTAGAAATGCTTTTTTTTTTTGCAATATTCATAAGGTCTATATTAGTGTCTGTGTCCTTAGTGTATCCATACCTAAATGATAATTATCCTGAGTGACCTTGAAGTTTTGTTGTGTTGAACATGTCTAATGCAGTCGTAGGTAGATACTGGTAGTTCAAACAATTTTTGGTAAGACAGTTTTTACCATTGATTATATGGTATAATAATATGATAGTATCATAAGTTTTGATGTGTTCTCACAGGCACAATGTTTTTTAAGTGGTTTGATAATGTGAACTTATGAATTGATCATACCAACCTGGGTGCAAAGTGTGAATTAGTCTGTTCAGGGTTAGGAATTGAGTATATTGTTGTCGCAGGTATCACTAGTTAGTAGTAGTGTTCGGAATCGGTCACAATTTTCAAGATCGATCATCGGTCCATTAATAATCGAAGTTGTGTACATGGTTTTCCGTGTCGCCATTGCTGTTTACTTTAGTCACAAGGTACCGCGACACCTAGCGGTATCAACACACACTAGCGTAATTGCGTCATGCACATTTACGCTATGGTGTGCCGAAAACCACAACAACAATGGTGGCATCGTAACATCGCCTCAGCACGCTCAGAGAGGTGGATCAGGAGCGGTCCATCAGTGTTTCCTCTTTGGTGGGGCAATAAATAGGTAACCAAACTTTTTTTCTCAGATTTTCTGACAGGCAGGACTACCGAAAGTCCAGCTATTTCTTTAAATGGAATTTTTATCCATTAGTCCGTGGGATAGACGGGTTGACTGGTACCAGTCAGAGGTACAAAACGTAACCTATGTTTTTGAATGGCCATGAGTCCCTACTTTGAGAATATGCATGATGGACCGCTTGAAGTGGTAGCTTATACTGAGAAAACTGGCGCTTCTTATATCACGATTTTACCTTTTTTATGCCAAATTGGACAATTCACAGATTTCAGGGCCTTGTATTTCCTTAACTAATAATCATATATCAGTTAAATCCACAGGTCTTAATAAATATGTTACATAGATGCTGTAAACAGAAAATATAATTTGAATATTGACCCTTTGGTGAAATAAGGTCATTTGAAAATGGCCATTTGACCTCCAATAAGAACCGTTTGGTTATTCACATCACTGATTTCAGGGCCTTGAATTTCCAGATTTGACAATCACACAGCAATCAAATCCCCAGGTCTGAATAAGTATGTTACAGAGATACAGCAAAAAGAAAGAAATGATTTTAATATTGACCCTTTGGTCAAATAAGGTCATTTGAAAATAGCCATTTGCCCTTAGATAAGGACATAATGGTTATTTGGTACCAGTTGGGGGGACCGCATAAATTGGTACCAGTTGGGGGGACCTCCAATAACCCATATACTTTGAAAGCCCTTGAACCCCTCTTCAAATCCCTGCATGATGGACTTCTGCATCTAGTAGCTGTTTTTGAATATTGACCTCCAAAAGAACCGGGTATGTCCCTTTTTATGCCAAAATGGACAATTCACAGATCTTAGGCCCTTGTATTTCCTGAGCTAACAATCATATAGCAATTAAATCCTTAGATCTGTTTAAGTATGTTACATAGATGCTGTAGAAAGAATTTATATATCTAATAATGACCCTTTGGTTAAATAAGGTCATTTGAAAATGGCCATTTGACCTTCACTGAGGAGAGTTTTGGTTACTAGTATTCACATCACAGATATGGCCTTATCCGTTCTAATGCTGATGATGCTACTTTCGACCAAAGCATGAGCATGCAAAGATTTTTTAAAACCATTAAAACCCTGCCATGTTGATATTCATTGGATAGCTCGAGCTGAGTATTCTCAGATGAGTACCCATGTGCCAGGGTATCAATCATTTTAGAGGTTTTGGGCATCTTGTATCGGCAAAATTGGCCATCATCATTTCCTGAACGAAAAATCATATAGCAGTTAAAACCTTAGGTCTGAATAAGTATGTTAAGTATCTTACATAGATGCTGTAGAAAGAAAGTATGATTTTAATATTGACCCTTTGGTCGAATAAAGTCATTTGAAAATGGCTGTTTGACCTTCGCTGAGGAGAGTTTTGGTTATTCAAATCACAGATATTGCCGTTTATTTCCTGAACTTATCATATTGCAGTTCAATCCTTAGGTATGAAAAAGTATGTTTCATAGATGCTGTTGAAAGAAAATATAGTTTTTCATTGACCTTTGGTCAAACAAGCTCAATTAAAAATGGCTATTTGACCTTAGATACAGGGCTTTTTGGTTATTTTTTTCAATTTCCAAAGGTTAATTTCTCTAAATATACTATACCTAGATCAACACTATTTTCAGGGCTAGGCAAGTATACAGTAGGGATACTGTTCAGGGGAGATGACCTTTTCTTGCCGATTTGTTAGTCAAATAGGGCCATTCATATGTACCTGTTTTATCATATGAGAGATGTGTTTTGGTTAATTTTCTCAGCTTTTGGATATCAATAGATCATAACTTACTCAACTCTCTACAACCATATCTTTCAGGGCTATAAAGGTATATAACAAGTATTCTCTACTATGAAGTATGTTTTTTTCTTGTCATTCTTTTTGTCAAGAATAGAATCTGAAAGCAACTCCATGGACGAGGTCCAAAATTCTACAACCATTTCTTTCAGGGTTATAAAGGTAATATACTGTATAACAAATATTCTCTACTATGAAGTATGTTTTTTTCTTGTCATTCTTTTTGTCATGGGCGAGGTCCAAGATTTTGACCAATTTGTTACATTCACTGAGGAGGCAAATAAATCTACTTCTAACTGTGGAATTGTAATATATTTGATACTGTTTCTACCCTCGCATAATGTATGGTACCTGTTTAAAAAGGCAAAGTTCTGACAGCAAACTACTTTGTATGAAAGTCCAAAAATTAAATTAAATGCTTTGTTTGCAGGCTTGTTGAATGGTACCAATTGGTCAAAAATTTGAATCCGGTCCATAGTGTTACCTTCATATTTTATTTTTGAAAAGAAGATAGAATAAAAAGAAAAAATCATACATCATTATACAGCATCCTTTTTAAATATACCTTTTATAGCCCTCAAAAACTTATTAATAGCAAAGTTTCAGTAAGTTGTAAGATATTGATCTGCAAAAACTGAGAGAATGACCACAACATACCTATTTTATGGTCAAACAGGTACTTTTAAATGGCCCTATTTCAAATGAAATATTTGAAGGAAATGAATGACTTTGTATCATGTTCATTCTTTCATTCCTTATAATAGTCACCTTTAATTGCACCTATTAAAATAAAAGAACACATTTTTATTTAGATATAGTTTTGTTTACTGGAAGTGCATTTTGTTGTTGGGAATCATGTAAACTCCATGATATTGAATTGATTATTTATTTCACTTGTACATTACGGGGTTAAGGAGACCCTCTGTGCCTGAGTGAGTGTTGGTCTTAACCCTTAGGCCTAAACAAAAAATGTTTGTTTCCTATTACATGCTAGAAAAAAAAAGGGTAGGTACTAGGTAGGTAGGGAATTTATTTTATTTTATGATGTATTTTTTTCTCATCTCCATGCTGTATTAGATGTAAATGTAAAGCAAAATAGCAACATTTAAAGTAGTGGGTACTATCTACTTATATTTAAATCCACTAAACTAGTATTATATGCTGATATTTGATGTTTTCTTCTTTCTTTTTTCAATTTCTTTTGGATGCCATGCATGAAATATGAAGCAATTACAAACTTTTACCTTGCTTTAGAAAAAAATAATATTTTGGGCAATAAAAAGATTAGGGTAGGGGCCAAAAATTAGGGTAGGTACTAGACCCACCCCGGCATCAGACGTGCTGTAGGGTAGCATGTCGTCCGTAGGACATTAATAGGTTCAGCATTCTGCCACTTGCCAAGTTGGCAATATTCTAGGTGTATAGGGAAAAGTGCCAGAACAAAATTCTTCGTAATAACGGTTTATGGCAGCGAGTTTATTGATGAAACTGAGCGGCCAAAAAATCAAGTCATGCGTGCGATTGAAAGATTGTCTAAAGCTTATATATGGGAAAACTTTTGAGATATTTTCGCGCCCGTGTACTTTTAGCTAATCTGTCGAAAAAGGGGAACGATTTTACGGTAAGTGATTGAATAGCGAAATATGTATAGGACGTACACCTACGGTATACTTAATGCTAGTCTACGCGACGGAGATGCCTCATTCTGAGAATATCGCTAAAATAGCCATAAGTTCTAAAACCATGGTACGTGTGTGTTATGAATTGTTCAATTGATATTGTGCACGTACGTTGGCATACCCGTCATCATTCAAGAATCCAAAATCAGGATATATCACTTATCAGGCAGTTTACTATACTGCGGCGTCTTTTGGTTTCATTTTGTTTAGTTCCAATTCTGGGAGGGGCCAGGTTAGTACTTTGCTTATAAGGAGCGGGCCTTTAGAATTGATAATCATGGAAACATATGTTAAAAGGATAACTTTAATTTCAGTTTATGTAGCAGATCACAATTGCTGCATGATAATATACCCACAGTTTTCAAAAACACGCAGATAGCTTTGGAACTGAAAATGTCTTCATCAATAACATTTACATTGTGTGATCTTTCCAGACATTGTGTGATCTTTCAAGATCAAATACTTACTATGTTCAGCATATTATGAAATTCCTGGCTCTTGGCTAGAAAATAAATTTATTCTTGAGGAATGGTGGATGATTTTTGAAAGTTGGCAAATCAGTAGCTAATCTGAAGATTTCTGACCAAGTTATATAATTCATACCTGTTAACATTCAACCATCCAAAATCAGGAGATTTTATGCGGTTCCAATCCTGGCCACCAGGGGTCAGATTAGTTTATTAGTTTAGGAGTGGGCTATTATATTTTACAGGTGTTGGCAAATTGATAACTATACAAGTATGATTATGAAATAACTTTAATTTTATGTAGCAGATCACACTTGCAGCATAATGACAAATTCCCAGTTATGAGAAAGACAGAGAGATTGCCTTTGAACTGAATAGAATACATCATAATAGTCCATGACCCAGAGGGTTGGTCACTATCATATTGGGGGGGGGGGGGGCAAATTCTGATTAATGTTTCTGAATTCCCCATAGTCTCAGCTTCATGGTATTTCAGTAACAAATATTTTCCAAATCAGACCTTTTTTTCCCAGGTGAACTTCGCTTTATATATTTACACGATCACTAATTTGCTTTTACTCATTCCCCATATTCCTCATATTTCATAACTATTACATCTCTATCCATTCCCCTTGAGACATGGGTCCGTGCGCCGGCCTACATATTTTGGCGCACGGATCCATTCCTCTACCATACCTGCCTAACGTTTGTGCTGTGTTGCGCCCAGCGCCACTAGCTTCATACTACTTTCCATTCCTTTCATTTCCACTCCTATCACCTTGTATCAGACTTTCTCTGGGTAGGTTTTTTTAGGCCTTATGCTGCTAGTGGCTAGTTTAGCTGTTGCCCGATACATTTAAAAAATGATGCAAAAAACCTGAAAAATGATTGAAACCCTGGCAAATGGGTACTTTTCTGAGAGTCCTCAGTGAGAGCTTTGCAATGAATACCAATATGACAGGGTTTAAATGTTTTTCAAAAATCTTAGCATTTTTTTAAACTTTGGATGAAAGTAGTCTCAGCATTGCAAGGGTTAATATATATCAGAGAAAGTATACATCCATGCAATTACTCAGGCTTTTCTGTGTTACCAAGAGAGTCTAAAACATGGAAATACAGGGAGGAAAGCTCTCATGTTCCATAAATCTTACACCTAAAATTCAAGCTTAAGGTATGTCAATTACCTTTAGGTTTGAGCAACTGTATTTTGTGGAGATTATCCTACTTTCTCAATTTACCATGTATAGTTGTTAACTATGAAAATAGGATATTGACAGTCCAGTAAGAGCAAAGGGGATGTGAGCAGGGACTTAGCCAAACCCGTCCTGCCTGTCTTTTGGACAGGCAGTTTCCTGAAAACCTCCTTTTTGAACAGGCAAAACATTCTGTAAAGAATTTTCAATTTTGACTTTTTGGGGGTAATAACCAAATATCTTCCTAACAAACTATCTTTTAGGACAAAGTTGAAGTGTAAATTGCCCTTCGTGATACATATAGGCTATAAAATGTAATATAAGGATTTAAAGTAGATTGGTAAATTAATCCGGACGGGCAGAAATTATGGATTTGCTGATTTGGACAAGCAATTTTGAAAACCTGGCTAAGACCCTGGGTGTGAGTCCCCACTGCAGGTTGACCTGGTTGCTATATAAATGTGGGATGTTATGAAGGGCCGTCCATGGTGCCTTCACAACTGAAAGGCCCTTGGAACTGTTGGTAAAGAGAAGGGAATATGGTTATTGGTTTAATCTCATTTTAATATGACCTAAAGTTTGAAAGCTCTTCTAATCCTAATTCTCCTCCTCTAGGTAAGGCTAATTTCAGTATTTTACATAGGATGGCTGTTAGAATCTTTGAAGATTCCTGCAAGTTGTTCTGACCTGATTGAAATGACAAATGGCCATAGCCCTTGATGCAGGGACTTGGTCGATCAGGACCCGTCCAGTCTGTCTTTTGGGCAGGCAGTTTCCTGAAAACCACCTTTTTTGGACAGGCAAAAATGTCCATAGAGATTTTGACTTTTTTGAGGTAATAATAACTAAATATTTGCCCAGCAAACCATGTTCTAGGACATGACTGAAGTGTAAACTGCCCTTCTTGACACAAGTTAGTATAAGGATTGGTATAAGGTATAAGGATTTGAAGTAGCTAAATCTGGACCCACTTCGGCATCAGACGTGCTGTAGGGTAGCACGTCGTCCGTACGACATTCATAGATTCAGCATGCTGCCACTCGCCAAGTTGGCAATATACTAGGTGTATAGGGAAAAGTGCCAGAACAAAATTCTTCGTAATAACGGTTTGTGGCAGCGAGTTTATTGATGAAACTGAGCGGCCAAAAAATCAAAAACATTGTCTGAGGCTTATATATGGGAAAATCTTTGGCATATTTTCGCGCCCGTGTACTTTTAGCTAATATGTCGAAAAAGGGGAACGACTTTACGGTAATCCTATGAATTGCGAAACAGCGAAATATGTATAGGACGTACACCTACGGTATACTATTATACTACGGAGATGCCTCATTCTGAGAATATCGCTAAACTGGCCATACGTTCTTAAATCATGGTACGTGTGTGACTGTGTGTTATGAATTGTTCAATTGATATTGTGCACGTACGTTGGCATACCCGTCAGCATTCAACAATCCAAAATCAGGATATATCACTCAGGCGGTTTACTATACTGCGACGTCTTTTGGTTTCATTTTGTTTAGTTCCAATTCTGGGAGGGGCCAGGTTAGTACTTTTGCTTAAGTAGCGGGCCTTTAGAGTTGGTAATCATGGAAACATATGTTAAAAGGATAACTTAAATTTTAGCAGATCACAATTGCTGCATGATAATATACACACAGTTTTCAAAAACACGCAGATAGCTTTGGAACTGAAAATGTCGTCATCAACAACATTTACATTGTGTGATCTTTCCAGACATTGTGTGATCTTTCAAGATCAAATACTTACTATGTTCAGCATATCATGAAATTCTTGGCTCTTGGCTAGAAAATATATTTATTCTTGAGGAATTGTGGATGATTTTTGAAAGTTGGCAAATCAGTAGCTAATCTGAAGATTTCTCACCAAGTATAATTCATACCTGTTAACATTCAACCATCCAAAATCAGGAGATTTTATGCGGTTCCAATCCTGGCCACCAGGGGTCAGATTAGTTTATTAGTTTAGGAGTGGGCTATTATATTTTACAGGTGTTGGCAAATTGATAACCATACAAGTATGATTATGAAATAACTTTAATTGTATGTAGCAGATCACACTTGCAGCATGATGACAAATTCCCAGTTATGAGAAACACACAGAGATTGCTTTTGAACTGAATACATCATAATATATATAGTCCATGACCCAGAGGGTTGGTCACTATCATATTGGTGGCGGGGGGGGGGGGGGGGGGGGGCAAATTCTGATTAATGTTTTTGAATTTCCCATATTCTCAGCTTCATGGTATTTCAGTAGGGCTGTACACCGGTACCCGGTACCAGCACCGTACCGAATACCGTCTCGCAAAATACCGGGGAATACTCGTTTCAATATTTAACGGTATGCCTATCGGTATTTTGCAAAACACAAACCCATGTCAAACATTCAATACTACGAAATAATTCAGTAAAAAGTTATACTTACGGTTGCCGAACTTGTAAACTTGGAAGGTACGATATAGCGGCGATAGTTCCATCGCCGCTACCATTAGTGAACTTGTGATTCTTTTTGTTGCCGCGTAGTGGCGCTGCTGATATACAGCGCCACTACGCGGTAGCGTTAAGAATCACAAGTTCACTAATGGTAGCGGCGATGGAACTGTAGCGGTGATGGAACTATCGCCGCTATATATCGTACCTTCAAGCAGAATGTTGATCTATTCAAGTTAACAAGGTTTGGCTGCTATGGGGTTTGACTTTTACACTGTGCCCAGCAACTCGAAACAAATAGGGGTCCATACCATTAAAATTATACGGTATGGTACGGGTACGGTATATTTTATACGGTTCCGGTATGCTAACGGTATCGATACTGGTTACTTTCTTTACTTTGTCGATGTTTTCGAAATTCTGTCGCTAGGGAACGGGACCGGAGCTCGATACGGTATATATATCGAGGCCGCTCATCTAAAAAAGATCGTATCATTTAATTTCTTGATACCGGTAATCCTTATCTATATCAATCAACACTAACCAGCTTCCAGAGTCAACCCAGCCGGCTTCGCCTGCCTAATTAGGACGAAAAGCAGCTGTGACACAGCATGCCGTGTCTTTCAAAACTTACTCCATTACCACTGCCAGCACTGGTTCCGTTGATCACTTCACCTCTCAAGTTACGGATAATTGTTTTTTAATGGGGAAGTGAACAGACAACAGACAACTGGGGGTCACGACTGGGGTCACGCTACATTTACAGACACATTTTCGTATGGAAATAAATATGATTTTATTCACAATTTCTCAATCAATATTTGACATAATTTCTTTTGCAATATATTTGATTGAATATTTTTATTTCCTCAACATTTATTGACACAACAGTCAATTTAGAGCAGAATTATGGATACTAAACTGTGGATGGAAAGTGAGATTTTTACATGTGACCAAGCTACTGCTACTAACCTTAGAAGCTACTCTGTAATAATTCTGGATCAACAAGTTATCAACTGGAATACCTAGGCCTAAAAGAGCTAGTGTTTGGCTAAACTACACAACACTAAATACACACCTGAAAAGGGAATAAAAGTGTGATCAAATCTAATACATGAATCCAGGAGCACGGTAATATCGTTAAAAATATCGTTTAAATATCGTATCGTTTAAAAAATATTGATATCGGATCGTATCGTGAAAATCTTAAAGGTCCCTATCCCTATCTGTCGCGCGCGTTAGTGCTTGGAAAAGTGTGGTGGGGCTGGACTAGCACCATGTAAAATACATAGCGTGGCCCTCTCCACACTTTTCCAAGTACTACTGCGCGCGTTAGTATCTATCGTGGTGCAGTTAAAATGGCGGCCGGCACTGGATGACGCGATCGCGATGTACTTTCCCGCTGATCCCGCGTCTCTGCACTCTTTTGCGCCTTGCCTGCTATATCAGCAGCGACGCATTTTATTCATAGTACCGGTAAAAAAGTACCGGCTACTATTTATACGGTTTATCACCAGTATTTTCGGGCGGGGTATCGGTACCCTCACGGTACGGGTATACCGGTGTGGACCCCTAGAAACAAACCTGAGCAAATTGATTTTTGTGTAGGTCTATCAGATGGGATTTTGTCAGAACTTCGAACCTATTCTCTATCTGTAGAATAGGAGTTATGAGAAGACCCCCAATTGTTCGCAAAAGATGTTCAGAATGATTTGCCCTTTTCCCCTCTGGCTTAGCAGTTTTCTCAGGTTAAATATTTGGGAGTGGAGCCAAATATCTGTTGTCTTCCTGGCACTCCAGTCCAGGCAAATGTTCTGTTACACTGGTCCTGAAAGCCATGTGATCCTAGGTATTGCTACTGACTGTTTTCTGACTCACCAGTGTCAGGGCTGAATCACACTCAGGGTATGTGATAAAGTTGCCATTGATTTGAGGGGGATTCGGTGGTATTCCCTGGGTACTTCGGTTTCCTCCACCCCTTTAAACTGGCAGTCATGACTTTGTTGCATTATAGCAGAAAATGTGATGTTGAATGAAATGCCAGCCCCTGAACAGATAGGCTAATAGTACAAAGCTTATAACTAGCTCCAGCCTGCATGAAAATTTAATTTTTATGTCATTAAAAAAGATGAAAAAATATTCAATTATCTCTGGACAATGTCATATGAAAATGTTCTTTTGGGTTAAAATGACATTTTCGTAAATTGCTTATGAAAAATGGGTGTCCTGAATTTGGGATTGTTTTTTGGGGTGTTGGGATGTTCAGAATTTGCAGAGATACCTTGCTGACAAAGGCCCTGTATACACGAATATTCAAAAATATTAACATATTAGAGTACTTAGCCCCTTTATGCAAATGGTCATCAGCACACCTAGTGGAGGCTGTGGTAACTAAATTGGATCCACAAGATTAATACCATCACTTTCCTGAAATGAAAAAATCAGCTAGAACATTGGTATTGTATAAGAAGTGTAAGAAATCTGAAATAAACTAAATCTAACACAATTTCCTTTTATCCTGAATACCACACCTCCTAGGTAAAAAAATTCAAACATATTCAGCCGCAGTCTACTAATGCTGAATCCATCCAGACACCAATGCTGCCATGACTAAATTGCCGACCTGACTTATTCACAAATCATGGTCTTGAAATCTGATAGATATTACATTTTCTTTGATTGTGCAAAAGAATAGTAATACCAATTGATGAGAATAACATCTCTGAAAAATGATGGAGAATAGTTATCACGGTTTATTAATAATTGGACAATTGAAGAAAATGTAATATTTATCACATATCAAGACCATGATTTGTGAATAAGTCACAGTAGTAGTAGTAGTAGTAGTAGTAGTCGGCTAGTGCACAATCAGGGGTACCTTTTGTGTTTCACTTTGGGTGAAATTTTTTTTTCCAAATATTAGGTATATCAATGTGTCATGTCATAGGAAAACTTGTCTAGTAATCACATGCGAAATATTTCTAAGTAGACATGTGTCGTTCTCATTTTATCACAGTTTGAACAACTGATAGTCAGTGAGGGAAAATGATACTACGGAGACTACATACTATTTCCTATTACTGTGCATACCACAAAAAATCAAGAGAAAAGGTATTCTTTTTTTGTGAAAAATTGTTTATTTGTCATGGTACAACATAAATAAAATGCTTTTGTTAACTGTTGCTCGGCTTTTTACAACTGCTGACCTCCTATGTGTACTACTCTAACAACACAGTTTTTAAACAAATTGATGCCTTTGTCTGCAAATGCTGTGTTTGAAAAAATAGGCCTCATATGAAAATGAAAATATATTTCTGGCACTATTCTTGATACACTTCTTGTAATAAAACAGTCATTTGATAGTCTAGCATTAGCACATTCTGCCTACAACACCTGAAACTTAACATGTAAAATGGCAGAGCAGGGCTACTACGGAGACTACATTGTTGGTTTCTTTCACATTTTGCTTTACAACAGTTTAAAAGTTTATCTTTGACAAAATACAATAGGAAACACACTTAAACTCTTAAGGATTCAAACATTTTAAACTTTGACATCTTAAGTAGTGCATTGTAGTGGTAATACACTAGTGTTTAGATCAAACAAATGCTTCACCATTTTTGGTGCAAAGGAATTTGATCAATTTAGGTACATCTTCCAGAGATCATATGACAATTAAGTTCGGTGCTTGAATATATAATCATTTATAAGTCATTCTTACTGAACAACATAACCTTTTCTCAAAATTAGTGATGAAACAGGTTTTATCTTTGATTATATGTAGCTACTACGGAGACTACATGAATAAAACTTATGATTCTCCATTTACTAAAATATAAAAAAATGACCAACAAACTATTTCAAAGAGTCCTTTACATGTATACGTCATCTAGGATGACATCTGGCCTATAGTTAAGGCAGGTTTCCCTGAAAGTGTCCCTCAGACTCGAAATACACCTTTTTACTTGAAATACACCTTTTTGAACATAGTTTTGATATTGTTCAAGTCTGATTGAGTAAATTGAAACTGGAAGCGTTGGTTGATGAGCTGGGGTGGTTCCATAGTACACACAATATCTTCTATTGGTTGCCATGACAAATCATCCCATGGCTGCTCTGAGGTCATTATACATGTTCCCCAAAAATATACATCCTTCCTGAGCTGTATGATATATTTCTAAAAGTTGCACCATATTTTGAGAGTTGCATGATATATTTAACAAAGTTGAACAATATTTTGAAAGTTGCATGATATTTTGAGAGTTGAATAAATATCATTTTGGCATGCCATAGTTATTCAGTATAGAAAAAATGTTAGGAAAGAACCCCGGTGTTTGTTCCCTTGCATTCACATGGTTTAGAAAATGTTCCACCTCGGGGGTCTGCTATACATTTGACAATAAGAGAGTACATGTAGCTTAAGGCAGGCTTCTTGAAAACTTAAAGCCTACAAGTGTTTAAATTAAAGAGATATTGAAAAATACCAAACCCACAATACTTAATACAGTATAATCTGATAATGTGATAAACAACTCGCTCACCGAAACCAAAAGCCTTTCAAATGAGCATAACATTTGGTCTCCTTGAGTTCAGAGTATGCTCCAAAATCCTCATGTACATGTATGTGCAGGTGAGGATTGACAGTGTCTGTAGCTACAGGAAGTTACAATTGCAATTTGAATCACCTGGGGTTTCATTGACCTAGATCATTCATGGAAATGATGATACCCCTAAGTCTTGAATTCAACCAGTTCCAACTGGAAGTCCACATATAATTATTTTTATCTTATAATAACTATTTGTCACATACATATAGTCAGAAATAAGCTGAAATGTATGTTGAGAAAGTTCCATTGGGAAAACATTGCTTGTAAGAGACCATCTAGTCAATCTAGTATTAAATAACACAATATGACAAAGGGATCATTACAAAATCACCATGATTAGGGCATAACTGCTGAAATGTGCCTAATGAAGTTTGATAATATTCTTTAAAAGGTTAATATGAAGGCTATTAAACAGAGGCTTCCAGGTAGCCTTTAAAGTTTCAAGTACAACCATTCTGAGAAATCACTCAAACATTTTTGGGATGTCCTGAGGGGTGATTTTTGAGGGTCAGGGTGTCCAAATGACTCCCAGACACCCTGCTGTCTTAAACCCTTCAGACAACTGGCATCTATACTTATCCTATGAGAGGAATTGAGAATAAGGATGGGCAGCTAATCTCAGCGCCTTCTTGTTCTCATGTGGGATTCTACAATACTGTGCACTCAGTTACATTGTACACCTAATGGCAGCTACGCTTATCTTCATCAAATTGCAATTAAATCAACTTCCCTTGGCCTCTGACCTAGATTGATGTACCTAGACACAATTACTCTTTAGGAGACACAGTGAATGAATTCTCCTGCCGTTCAGATGATTCACAAAACCTTTTCCCAGACTTATCACTGAAATCAATCCTTCAAATTCAAGGTATTTGAGACAAGGAGTGACATGATGGAGTCATATGTAAAAGTGACTTGTTTACTACATACAGTTGATTTTTGGTCATAAATGGGAAAAGTAATAGAAAAGTAATAGAAAATTACTTATTACTTTTGGGGCCAGTCTATTACAATTACTTATTACTTGAGGATTTTGACTATCTATTACTTATTACAGGATAGTATTACTTTGAAAATCAGTCTATTACCTATTACTTTTCTATTACCTATTACTTATTACCCCATGTCTGGTACTTAGACAATGTCTATCGCCTATGTAGTCTCCGTAGTAGGCAGCTAATGGTATAAAATCATCCTGTTCATTTATTAATGCAACAGTAAATGAATGTTATGCTACATTTTTATATCTTATAAGGTTGGCGTAAAAACAGCAATGATGTAAAAGTTCCATTATTTCAAGACAGAAAAAAATATTCAGCCAATGTCTTTAAATTTATTCTAAATTGCTATCATCCTTGCCATCTTTACCAGATATGATGTCATTGGTATCAATGTAATTTGATGATTTGTGTTCAACTGCATCTATTTGTGATAATTAATACAAAAGAAGTGAATGTGATGCAAATTAGAGCAAGCACACTACATGCTGATCAATGGAAAAGCTAAGGTACTACGGAGACTACGCTACTACGGAGACCCCATTATGCCTGTGCCTTCTCTCACTAAAAGCAGATGGAATGAATACTTTCAATTATATAGCACCTGCTGTGGACCAGCTATGTGTATCTAGGCAGTGTACATATCTTACAACTTTTTACTACCTGTAAGCTTGCTACTACGGAGACTACACATTTTGGGGGACAACAGACAAGGTGCAGACTTATGATGGTTGTATAACTGAACTTCTGTGCCAGTGTGATTTTGATTATTTTTATGACACATTATGTCCATAAGTATCTTATAAGTAGAAGAAATACAACTAAACAAGTAAACTACATTATTTTCAAAGTTGCATAAAATCATGTATTGCTTTTTTTCAAAAGTGATCACATGGATGTCATTTTACTGATTTACCCATTTTGGCATGAGTTGTTCACCAATTTTGATGGGGTAAAAAGTTATAAAGTGTGAACTTAACTAGCATCAGGGGTAAATCAAGAAAAAACACTTGAAAGTTGAAACATATTTTGAAAATTAGCATCAAAAATGTGTATTTTTTGAGTGAAACGCGATAACGCTGAAAATATGCCCCAAAACACACATACTATCGCCATTTTCTTGTTAAATATCATAATGATGTCATTCAAAAAGTGTTGCACACCTGAAACTAGTGACCCTTTGCATGTGTGAATAGTTGAGAGCATCTGAAATAAGTGAATTATTTATCTATAGACAGATAACATTGTCTAACATGAAAAGGTACCCCTGATTGTGCACTAGCCGAGTAGTATAGGCATTATTATTATTATTATCATCTTTTTTGTTGTCATCATTAAAAAATAATGATAATGATAGTAGTAGTCGTCGTCGTAGTAGTAGTAGTAGTAGTAGTAGTAGTATAGGCATTATTATTAATATTATTTTTATTGTCATCTTTTTTGTTGTCATCATTAAAAAATGATAGTTATAGTAATAGTAGTAGTAATATAAGAGGAACATTATCATTAATATTATTATTACTATTATTAGTAGAGCTGCACTCACCACTCACAAACTCGAGTGGCTCAAGCCCTGGGGCAAACTCGCCGAGCTTGAGCTGAAATGTTCAAATCGTCAGCTCGTCTATGTTGGGAATACAAACGTAACACAAAGCACCTAACACACATTATAAATATACATAACTGCTTATCGCTGTTATGTCTTCTTTACAATCTCCAATGTATACATTCAAGCGGTGTTGAGTGTTATACTGACCTTTTACCCCGTCAGCTTGTTTCAAAATTAGATAAACTTGGCAATCCTAATAAATTTCTGCCAATAAATATTGATTTCTTAATAGCGGGGCTGGAAAATAAGTATTTCTTTGGAAAAAACGGAACTACCGTGAGCTCACGAGTCAAACGGGTGGTGAGCTCATGAGTTAATCTCCCTCCGTGAGTGCAGCTCTAATTATTAGTGCTCGGACTTGGCTGAATTTTTTTAATCGATACATCGACCCAGATAACAATAGATTATCGATAAAAATTGATAAATTGGTAACTTCAAAATTGATAAGTTGGTAACTTCACTCACCACAACTTAACCTCCCATAGATTTTTTTACTGGCAATCCCTCCAGACAATTGTTATCATTATTGTTATTGTTATTACAATTGTCCATAATAGTAATAATAATATTAATGATAATGTTCCTCTTATATTTCTACTACTATTACTATAACTATCATTTTTTAATGATGACAACAAAAAAGATGACAATAAAAATAATATTAATAATATTAATGGACAATTGAAAATAAGTTAATATTTATCACATATAAAGACCATGATTTGTGAATAAGTCACAGCAGTAGTAGTAGTATAGGCATTATTATTATTATTGTTATTTTTATTATCATCTTTTTTGTTATCATCATTAAAAAATAATGATAGTAGTAGTATATAGGCATTATTATTATTGATATTATTTCTATTGTCATCTTTTTTTGTCATCATTAAAAAAAATGAAAATGGTAGTAATAGTAGTTGTAATATAAGAGGAACATTATCATTACAGCTAATTCAAGCTAACAATGAGCGATAGTACAAGTTCAGGAGTATAGTCCATTCCCTCTGCACAAAAGATTGATAGACCCTACAGGTGGACGTGTGACCTCTACATGTCCACTTGTAAAGTAGACAGATGGGTTTTGCCAGTAGACAAGTAGGTTTTCGGGGTCACAGAGTAGCGAGGCTCTCCAGGGGTACCATATCTCAAGAACCACAATATCTACATCTTAATTTAGACTACTAGTGTCCTATGTACCAATTGCCCCTTTAGCTCCCCTTATGTCCAAGGTCACCACACTCAGAGACTGCTAACCACAAACTGACCCAGATTTCCAGAAGTGGACAGGTGGGTTTGGCCTTAGCATCAATAGAAATCAAACCTGATCTTACAGGCACACAGTTGAAACTTACAAACCCATTCGCTTTGCTCATTGTTAGCTTGAATTAGCTATAATATTATTATTATTATTACTATTATTAGTGCTCAGACTTGGCAGAATTTTTTTTATCGATACATTGTCCCACATGACGATAGGTTATCGATAAAAATTGAAAAATTGGTAACTTCAAAATTGATAAATTGGTAACTTCACCACAACTCAGCTTTTTGGAAAGACATCTTTTTACATCTGAGAACATCATTAAAGTTATATATTGGTTCCTAAAGGACTCCTGGATCTTTTGTTACTCATTCACTCACCATTTCTGTTTTCTTGTAGATGGAAATTACAGCCAAAGTGGACCTTAAGCCTTCAAGATTGGAAGATCTGAAATTTAGCTCATACTGCTCAACTGTCAGCATGAACAGCCTTGCTGATATAGCCACAGTGAATCTAGGTAAGCAGGACCCCATACCAGTAATAATTGTTTACATGCCAGGGTGCAGCATAGGTTCCAGAACTTTACTTGCCGAGCGGGGCAAGCTGCCCGTAAAGTTAACTTGTTTCGCCGGCACTTCACAATTTGACTACTAATTTCAAGAATAATAGTTATGAATTCACGCAGAAATTTGTGGTGAAACTGGGGCTAATGTATGGTAAATTTCTGATATTTCTATCAAAGTACACTCAAATCTAGCCTGCTGCCAGCAAAACTAATGTTTACATCTAAAATTCAATATTTTTATTTGAAATATCTTCAAAATATACATACTTGGAGAGAACAAGAACTCTAGTTTCAGGTTTCTAGTGCCATATTTTTATTTCAGAATAACAGCCTATTTTCTTCATATCAAAAGAAAAACCTACAACCCACCCATAGAGCAAAAGCAGCAATCTAGCTAATATATAGCTATATAAGTAATCTTATGAGCATTGCATTGATCTACCCAGTTATGATAGACCAAGTGTGAAGTGTCAAGAGAACTTATGGCATTGTCGTATGTGGGCATATTTTAGTTTCTTAGTATTTGCTACTTTAATCGGTTTTCTACCTGCACTGCCTGTTTTTAATGTATTTTATGAATAAGTCAATCTATTTAGAACTGGTTTTCAATTGAATTAATATGCTCTGAATTTTAAAATTTTGAATAAGCATAAGGAAATAGTGAATTTTATTGAAACAACCCTCTTTCGCCTCTCTCCACAGTTTATATCATAGAGCTCTCTATGTTCCTGATGCCAGCAATTTGTTTTATCAATAATCTGTATTTCAGGGCCTGACTCTGTCGCCTCTTCTTAGGATTAAGAACTTCCTTCGCATAGGCCTGCCACCACAGTTTTTATCATCCACCGCTATGAGTACATAATGCTGGCATTTTTTAAAATCATTAATCTGTATATTTGTGACTGACACCGGTACCTCCTCATAGCATTTGACTGGGGCACCTCATAGCCTAAAGAACCGCCTTTGGATAACCCCATGGTTATACCTAAACATTCCATACATCTCCCATCTATTAATTTTCTACCATCTTCTTATAGATAGATAGATGGTTCGATAGATAGATGGTTCAATAGATAGATAGCTGGTTCGATAGATAGATACATGGTTCGATAGATAGATGGTTCAATACACAGATAGCTGGTTCAATACATAGCTGATTTGACGCATAGATAGCTGGTTAGATAGTCCTCCAAAGCGTCAAAAAGTGCAGAAGACAGATCTTTCCAGCTATGAGGATGAGAGGACACTCGTTGGGCTCTGCCCCATGTTGGCTACTGCCTAAGCACAATCGTCTGAGAAGAGGCTGGAAGGTCCCCCAAGCCTCCTGCATGCTGTCCAGATATTTCACGGCCCCGAGCGGCCTCTTTCACTCTTGGCATTGTAGTGGCTGCCCGGCTGTGAGGCCCCAGTGCCTCCTGCATGCGGTCCAGATGTATCACGGCCCCGAGCTGCTTTGAACGATTGGTCTCTGTGAAGGCCGTCCTTGTCCCGCAAAATGATAAATAGCAATCCTTGCTCAAGTATGGCCTCCGCTCCCGAGTGAGCGTGCAAGCCAGGCACTCGTCCTCAGGTGCTGTCAATGATGCCTCTGGAATGATTCGTACTATTATTCCTCATAGTCTTGTGAAGGCCATCCTTGCCTCACACAATGAAACAAAAGAGCAATCGTTGCTCAAGTATGGCCTCCGCTTCCGAGTGAGCATGCAAGCCAGGCACTCGTCCTCAGGTGCTGTCAATGATGCCTCTGGAATGATTCGTACTATTATTCCTCATAGTCTTGTGAAGGCCATCCTTGCCTCACACAATGAAACAAAGAGCAATCGTTGCTCAAGTATGGCCTCCGCTTCCGAGTAAGCATGCAAGCCAGGCACTCGTCCTCGGGTGCTGTCAATGATGCCTCTGGAATGATTCGTACTATTATTCCTCATAGTCTTGTGAAGTCTTGTGAAGGCCATCCTTGTCTCACACAATGAAACAAAGAGCAATCGTTGCTCAAGTATGGCCTCCGCTTCCGAGTGAGCATGCAAGCCAGGCACTCGTCCTCAGGTGCTGTCAATGATGTCTCTGGAATGATTCGTACTATTATTCCTCATAGTCTTGTGAAGGCCATCCTTGCCTCACACAATGAAACAAAGAGCAATCGTTGCTCAAGTATGGCAATCTTTGTTCAAGTATGGCCTCAGCTTCCGAGTAAGCATGCAAGCCAGGCACTCGTCCTCGGGTGCTGTCAATGATGCCTCTGGAATGATTCGTACTATTATTCCTCATAGTCTTGTGAAGGCCATCCTTGCCTCACACAATGAAACAAAGAGCAATCGTTGCTCAAGTATGGCCTCCGCTTCCGAGTAAGCATGCAAGCCAGGCACTCGTCCTCAGGTGCTGTCAATGATGCCTCTGGAATGATTCGTACTATTATTCCTCATAGTCTTGTGAAGGCCATCCTTGCCTCACACAATGAAACAAAGAGCAATAGTTGCTCAAGTATGGCCTCCGCTTCCGAGTAAGCATGCAAGCCAGGCACTCGTCCTCGGGTGCTGTCAATGATGCCTCTGGAATGATTCGTACTATTATTCCTCATAGTCTTGTGAAGGCCATCCTTGCCTCACACAATGAAACAAAGAGCAATCGTTGCTCAAGTATGGCCTCCGCTTCCGAGTAAGCATGCAAGCCAGGCACTCGTCCTCAGATGCTGTCAATGATGCCTCTGGAATGATTCGTACTATTATTCCTCATAGTCTTGTGAAGGCCATCCTTGCCTCACACAATGAAACAAAGAGCAATCGTTGCTCAAGTATGGCCTCCGCTTCCGAGTGAGCATGCAAGCCAGGCACTCGTCCTCAGGTGCTGTCAATGATGCCTCTGGAATGATTCGTACTATTATTCGTCATAGTCTTGTGAAGGCCATCATTGCCTCACACAATGAAACAAAGAGCAATCGTTGCTCAAGTATGGCCTCCGCTTCCGAGTAAGCATGCAAGCCAGGCACTCGTCCTCGGGTGCTGTCAATGATGCCTCTGGAATGATTCGTACTATTATTCCTCAGTCTTGTGAAGGCCATCCTTGCCTCACACAATGAAACAAAGAGCAATCGTTGCTCAAGTATGGCCTCCGCTTCCGAGTAAGCATGCAAGCTAGGCACTTGTCCTCAGGTGCTGTCAATGATGCCTCTGGAATGATTCGTACTATTATTCCTCATAGTCTTGTGAAGGCCATCCTTGCCTCACACAATGAAACAAAGAGCAATCGTTGCTCAAGTATGGCCTCCGCTTCCGAGTGAGCATGCAAGCCAGGCACTCGTCCTCAGGTGCTGTCAATGATGCCTCTGGAATGATTCGTACTATTATTCCTCATAGTCTTGTGAAGGCCATCCTTGCCTCACACAATGAAACAAAGAGCAATCGTTGCTCAAGTATGGCCTCCGCTTCCGAGTAAGCATGGAAGCCAGGCACTCGTCCTCGGGTGCTGTCAATGATGCCTCTGGAATGATTCGTACTATTATTCCTCATAGTCTTGTGAAGGCCATCCTTGCCTCACACAATGAAACAAAGAGCAATCGTTGCTCAAGTATGGCCTCCGCTTCCGAGTAAGCATGCAAGCCAGGCACTCGTCCTCAGGTGCTGTCAATGATGCCTCTGGAATGATTCGTACTATTATTCCTCATAGTCTTGTGAAGGCCATCCTTGCCTCACACAATGAAACAAAGAGCAATCGTTGCTCAAGTATGGCCTCCGCTTCCGAGTGAGCATGCAAGCCAGGCACTCGTCCTCAGGTGCTGTCAATGATGCCTCTGGAATGATTCGTACTATTATTCCTCATAGTCTTGTGAAGGCCATCATTGCCTCACACAATGAAACAAAGAGCAATCGTTGCTCAAGTATGGCCTCCGCTTCCGAGTAAGCATGCAAGCCAGGCACTCGTCCTCGGGTGCTGTCAATGATGCCTCTGGAATGATTCGTACTATTATTCCTCAGTCTTGTGAAGGCCATCCTTGCCTCACACAATGAAACAAAGAGCAATCGTTGCTCAAGTATGGCCTCCGCTTCCGAGTAAGCATGCAAGCTAGGCACTTGTCCTCAGGTGCTGTCAATGATGCCTCTGGAATGATTCGTACTATTATTCCTCATAGTCTTGTGAAGGCCATCCTTGCCTCACACAATGAAACAAAGAGCAATCGTTGCTCAAGTATGGCCTCCGCTTCTGAATGAGCATGCAAGCCAGGCACTCATTCTCAGGTGCTGTCAATGATGCCTCTGGAATGATTCGTACTATTATTCCTCATAGTCTTGTGAAGGCCATCCTTGCCTCACACAATGAAACAAAGAGCAATCGTTGCTCAAGTATGGCCTCCGCTTCCGAGTAAGCATGCAAGCCAGGCACTCGTCCTCGGGTGCTGTCAATGATGCCTCTGGAATGATTCGTACTATTATTCCTTAAGTCTTGTGAAGGCCATCCTTGCCTCACACAATGAAACAAAGAGCAATCGTTGCTCAAGTATGGCCTCCGCTTCCGAGTAAGCATGCAAGCCAGGCACTCGTCCTCAGGTGCTGTCAATGATGCCTCTGGAATGATTCGTACTATTATTCCTCATAGTCTTGTGAAGGCCATCCTTGCCTCACACAATGAAACAAAGAGCAATCGTTGCTCAAGTATGGCCTCCGCTTCCGAGTGAGCATGCAAGCCCGACACTCGTCCTCAGGTGCTGTCAATTATGATAGATAGATAGCTGGTTTGATAGATAGCTGGTTCAAACGATAGATAGGTGGTTCAATAGCTAGATGGATAGTTTGATAGATAGCTGATTCAATACATACCCAGATAGCTGGTTTATTTGATAGATAGATAGCTGGTTTCAATAGATAGAAAGATGGTTCAATAGATAGATGGTTTGATAGATAGATAGATGGTTCAATAGAAAGATGTTTGAAAGATTATTTTGAAAATTTGCTTATGTCAGGGGGCAATCATCAAATGATGTCAGGCTCTTAAGGCTGCTGTTTTTATCATCCACCACTGAGTACATTATGCTGGGATTTTTTTTTGATCATTAATCTGTATATCAATGACTGACACCAGTACCTCCTCATAGCATTTGACTGGGGCACCTCATAGCCTAAAGAACCTCCTTTGCATAGGCATCCCTTCACATTTTTTTATCATACACCTCTATACGAATACCTGATGCCGGCAATTTTTTTAATCATTAATCTGTATGTCAGGGCCTGACACTGGCTCCTCATCATAGCGTTTGGCCTCCTCAGCAGAGTTGTTTTTATAATTTATTCTCATTCATGTGCTTTACCGGTACTCTCTGTCAGTATGCTTCATTCACTGCCCAATAGTTCTTTTAAAATGCAGACTTACTGTTTAGAAATCATCACAAATGAATACTGAACGTAAATTGTAACTGGATTTCCTCATACGTCGCGCATGAAACCCCTTGTGACGTTTTTATGCAAGTATTCTCACTCCCAATCACTGGTGCGCTGACGATGCACCTATATCATGGTTTCAAGACTAAATACCACAAAGCTGTCATGTGCATTTTACTCATCAATTCCCTGCACTCACAACCCAATATTCTTTTAAAGTGCAGGTTACTTTCTATATGTATAGTGAATGCAAATTGTTACCATATTTGCCCATGTTGTGCGCTTAAAACCCCATCCAATTTTTTTTATGCAAGTATTTTTGCTCCAGTGAGTGCTTGATGCCAGGTCTGCGTTGGTGTGGCACCCTGCTCGCCTTATAAGAGGGGGATGTTTAAATCATTCTATGATTACCATGCATTTTTTTTATTATTAATCTGTATATTAGTGGCTGACACGGCTCCTCATAGCATTTGTCCACGTCTGCATTTATATGATGGCTGTTGTTAAGTGATGTATCTCAATTGTCAGCAGCATGTGATGGCGATAACAAAGGAAGCGATCGTCATTTTATTTTCATATGAAGCAGATGCCTGTATTTTTTTATCATTAATCTGTATTTCAGGGCCTGACTCCGTTACCTCCTAATAGGATTAAGAACTTCCTTCGCATAGGGCCCCCCCCAGTTTTTATCATCCACCGCTATTTGTACATTGTTCTGGCATATTCTTTAATCATTAATCTGTATATCAGTCACTGACACCGGTACCTCCTCATAGCATTTGACTGGGGCACCTAATAGCCTAAGGAACCTCCTTTGCATAGGCATCCCTTCACATCTTTTTATCATCCACCTCTATACGAATACCTGATGCCGGCAATTTTCTTATCATTGATCTGTATGTCAGGGCCTGAGACTGGCTCCTCATCATAGCGTTTGTCCTCCTCAGCAGAGTTGGGAACTTCATAGGCTTCCGTCCATGTTTTTATAATTTATTCTCATTCATGTGGTTTACCGGTACTCCCTGTCAGTTCGCTTCATTCACTGCCCAATAGTTCTTTTAAAATGCAGACTTACTGTTTAGAAATCATCACAAATGAATACTGAACATAAATTGTAACTGGATTTCCTCATACGTCGTGCTAGAAACCCCTTGCAACGTTTTTATGCAAGTATTCTCACTCCAATCACTGGTGCGCTGACAATGCACCTCTATCAGGGTTTCAAGACTAAATCCCACAAAGCTGTCATGTGCATTTTACTCATCAATTCCCTGCACTCACAACCCAATATTCTTTTAAGGTGCAGGTTACTTTCTATATGTATAGTGAATGCAAATTGTTACCATATTTGCCTATGTCGTGTGCTTAAAACCCCATCCAATTTTTTTTATGCAAGTATTTTTGCTCCAATGAGTGCATGATGCCAGGTCTGCGTTGGTGTGGCACCTTGCTTGCCTTATAAGAGGAGGGGGATGTTTAAATCTTTCTATGATTACCATGCATTTTTTAAATTATCTGTATATTAGTGGCTGACACGGCTCCTCATAGCATTTGACCACGGCACCTCATAGCATAAAGAACCTCCTTTACATAGGCCTTCTTCCATGGTTTTTATCATTCACCTCTGAATACCTGATGTGCTGGCATATTTTTATCATTAATCTATGTTTTGCTTGACACTGGCACCCAACTCATAGCTTTTAGCCTCACTCAGCAGCTGTGGGAACCTCCTTTGCCAAGGACTCTGTTCACGGTTTTTATCATCTGTCTTGAATTATATTATTGCTTGGCGTCGTTTTGTTCATGGGTCGTTTCTTTGTTTTCGATTTTTGGTTTTTATTGTTCGGTAGTTTTTAGCTGTTTTGTTCGCTAGCAAAATCTCATTTTCGTTCTGGTTTCTGGTATTTCTGTCTGTCATTGATCACAGGTTGGGGGTCTCTTTGGTCATGTTTTATTGGTTTGATTGTGTCTGCGGTTTCATTTTACATTCAATCCATTTCTATGTGCACGCTTTTAGACAATGGTTTCAATTTGTTTATTTTTGTTTTACCTTCTTTGTCTTTATGTAAGTATTTATAGAGAATGGTGATAATATAATTTTTTTTTCATCTTACCTAAGAGTTTGTTTAAACAGAGTTACTCCGTGACTGTGTTTTCTAACTCATAAGAGTTTGTTTAAACAGTGTTACTCAGTGACTGTGTTTTCCAACTCACAAGAGTTTGGTTGAACACAGTTACTCAGTGACTGTGTTTTAGAACTCGCGAGTGCCAATATAATGTTTTATGTCTTTGGTAATATTTATTGGTGCTGTAAGAATTCCAAACAATAAGCGTTAATATTCTCAAACCATTCAACTAAATTAATTGTTCTGCAGTTCCAAATCTAAGGAATGGTTTTCTTGAAGCTGTTGCTAAATCTTCTGTTTTGGCAAAGAAGATAAGTTGGTATATGTTTAGTTTCCAAAACTACTGCAGAATGATAACAGGTACTTTACATGTAAGCTACTCACAGAAATTTAATTCACCATTTGGCTCTTGAAGTGACTGTTAGATCCCAGAGATTTGCTGGTCGCACAATATGTGCAGTTACCGAAAGGAATTAAGAAGGAACTGGCCTTTTCTTTTCAGCCTTAAAGGATGTGATAGCTTTGTAGAGCACCTGCCAACCACATTTTTGAGGAGCGAAATGGGAAGATGAAGCGGAAAATAGAGCCTCTCATCTTTCAAGTCTTGCAGGAATCCTCCACGTGGACTCCTTGGGCATAACTGAAAATGTTATGGCAGAATCCTGCAAGGCAAATTTTTAGTGTGCAATAGGAGTTTAGCACCTCCCGGGGAACCCAGCTAAGCTGGTTTGGAACCCAGCTCTCCTTCTAAAGGAAGGGGGATGTTTAAACTGGTTAAGATTACCATGCACCTAAACGATCCCGGATCCGCCGTGGCCTAGTGGTTACGATGCCTGGCTCCCAAGCATGAGTTCGCAGGTTCGAGTCTCTGCTGGATCCCCAAGCGGGTTGGCCTGGTCGCTATATAAATGTTCGGCGTTGTGGAGGGCTGTCTATGGTCTTTCTGCAACAGAAAGACCCCTTGGAACTATTCGTGAAGAGCAGGGAATTTCTTCCCGGTTCCGGATTTCTATCTTATGACCTAAGCTGTGAAAGCGACGTAAAACCCAATTCCTTCCTTCCTTCCTTTGGATGATAAGTATCTGATGTTGCATTTTGGGACCCTTGTTTGATCTAGGTCGGACTGTGGGTGTTTTATGTTTTTTTTTTTATCTTCATTTTCTCTGCATTTATATGATGGCTGTTAAGTGGTGCATCATAATTGTCAGCAGGGTCTGATAGTGATAACAAAGCAAGCGATCGTCATTTTTTTTCATATAAAGCAGATGCCGGTATTTTTTTTATCATTAATCTGTATTTCAGGGCCTGACTCTGTCACTTCCTCATAGAATTAAGAACTTCCTTCGCATAGGCCTGCCACCACAGTTTTTATCATCCACCGCTATGAGTACATTGTGCTTGCATTTTCTTTAATCATTAATCTGTATATCAGTGACTGACACCGGTACCTCCTCATAGCATTTGACTGGGGCACCTCATAGCCTAAAGAACCTCCTTTGCATAGGCATCCCTTCACATCTTTTTATCATCCACCTCTATACGAATACCTGATGCTGGCAATTTTTTTACCATTGATCTGTATGTCAGGGCCTGAGACTGGCTCCTCATCATAGCGTTTGGCCTCCTCAGCAGAGTTGGGAACTTCATAGGCTTCCCTCCATGTTTTTATCATTTATTCTCATTCATGTGCTATACCGGTCAGTTCGCTTCATTCACTGCCCAATAGTTCTTTTAAAATGCAGACTTACTGTTTAGAAATCATCACAAATGAATACTGAACATAAATTGTAACTGGATTTCCTCATACGTCGCACATGAAACCCCTTGTGACGTTTTTATGCAAGTATTCTCACTCCCAATCACTGGTGCTCTGACGATGCACCTATATCATGGTTTCAAGACTAAATACCACAAAGCTGTCATGTGCATTTTACTCCTCATTAATTCCCTGCACTCACCACCCAATCTTCTTTTAAAGTGCAGGTTACTTTCTATATGTAAAATGAATGCAAATCCAATTTTTTGTTATGCGAGTACTTATGCTCCAGTGAGTGCTTGATGCCAGGTCTGCGTTGGTGTGGCACCCTGCTCGCCTTATAAGAGGAGGGGGATGTTTAAATCTTTCTATGATTACCATGCATTTTTTTTATTATTAATCTGTATATTAGTGGCTGATACGCCTCCTCATAGCATTTGTCCACGTCTGCATTTATATGATGGCTGTTGTTAAGTGGTGTATTAAAATTGTCAGTAGCATGTGATGGCGATAACAAAGGAAGCAATCGTCATTTTTTTTCATATGAAGCAGATGCCGGTATTTTTTTATCATTAATCTGTATTTCAGGGCCTGACTCCGTCACCTCCTCATAGGATTAAGAACTTCCCTCGCATAGGCCTGCCACCACAGTTTTTATCATCCACCGCTATGAGTACATTATGCTGGCATTTTTTTTAATCATTAATCTGTATATTTGTGACTGACACCGGTACCTCCTCATAACATTTGACTGGGGCACCTCATAGCCTAAAGAACCGCCTCTGGATAACCCCATGTTATACCTAAACATTCCATACATCTCCCATCTATTAATTTTCTACCATCTTCTGATAGATAGATAGATGGTTCGATAGATAGCTGGTTCGATAGATAGATAGATGGTTTGATAGATAGATGGTTCAATACACAGATAGCTGGTTCAATACATAGCTGATTTGACGCATAGATAGCTGGTTAGATAGTCCTCCAAAGCGTCAAAAAGTGCAGAAGACAGATCTTTCCAGCTATGAGGATGAGAGGACACTCGTTGGGCTCTGCCCCATGTTGGCTACTGCCTAAGCACAATCGTCTGAGAAGAGGCTGGAAGGTCCCCCAAGCCTCCTGCATGCTGTCCAGATATTTCACGGCCCCGAGCGGCCTCTTTCACTCTTGGCATTGTAGTGGCTGCCCGGCTGTGAGGCCCCAGTGCCTCCTGCATGCGGTCCAGATGTATCACGGCCCCGAGCTGCTTTGAACGATTGGTCTCTGTGAAGGCCGTCCTTGTCCCGCAAAATGATAAATAGCAATCCTTGCTCAAGTATGGCCTCCGCTCCCGAGTGAGCGTGCAAGCCAGGCACTCGTCCTCAGGTGCTGTCAATGATGCCTCTGGAATGATTCGTACTATTATTCCTCATAGTCTTGTGAAGGCCATCCTTGCCTCACACAATGAAACAAAAGAGCAATCGTTGCTCAAGTATGGCCTCCGCTTCCGAGTGAGCATGCAAGCCAGGCACTCGTCCTCAGGTGCTGTCAATGATGCCTCTGGAATGATTCGTACTATTATTCCTCATAGTCTTGTGAAGGCCATCCTTGCCTCACACAATGAAACAAAGAGCAATCGTTGCTCAAGTATGGCCTCCGCTTCCGAGTAAGCATGCAAGCCAGGCACTCGTCCTCGGGTGCTGTCAATGATGCCTCTGGAATGATTCGTACTATTATTCCTCATAGTCTTGTGAAGTCTTGTGAAGGCCATCCTTGTCTCACACAATGAAACAAAGAGCAATTGTTGCTCAAGTATGGCCTCCGCTTCCGAGTGAGCATGCAAGCCAGGCACTCGTCCTCAGGTGCTGTCAATGATGTCTCTGGAATGATTCGTACTATTATTCCTCATAGTCTTGTGAAGGCCATCCTTGCCTCACACAATGAAACAAAGAGCAATCGTTGCTCAAGTATGGCATCGTTGCTCAAGTATGGCCTCCGCTTCCGAGTGAGCATGCAAGCCAGGCACTCGTCCTCAGGTGCTGTCAATGATGCCTCTGGAATGATTCGTACAATTATTCCTCATAGTCTTGTGAAGGCCATCCTTGCCTCACACAATGAAACAAAGAGCAATCGTTGCTCAAGTATGGCCTCCGCTTCCGAGTGAGCATGCAAGCCAGGCACTCGTCTTCAGGTGCTGTCAATGATGCCTCTGGAATGATTCGTACTATTATTCCTCATAGTCTTGTGAAGGCCATCCTTGCCTCACACAATGAAACAAAGAGCAATCGTTGCTCAAGTATGGCCTCCGCTTCCGAGTAAGCGTGCAAGCCAGGCACTCGTCCTCGGGTGCTGTCAATGATGCCTCTGGAATGATTCGTACTATTATTCCTCATAGTCTTGTGAAGGCCATCCTTGCCTCACACAATGAAACAAAGAGCAATCGTTGCTCAAGTATGGCCTCCGCTTCCGAGTGAGCATGCAAGCCAGGCACTCGTCCTCAGGTGCTGTCAATGATGCCTCTGGAATGATTCGTACTATTATTCCTCATAGTCTTGTGAAGGCCATCCTTGCCTCACACAATGAAACAAAGAGCAATCGTTGCTCAAGTATGGCAATCGTTGCTCAAGTATGGCCTCCGCTTCCGAGTGAGCATGCAAGCCAGGCACTCGTCCTCAGGTGCTGTCAATGATGCCTCTGGAATGATTCGTACTATTATTCCTCATAGTCTTGTGAAGGCCATCCTTGCCTCACACAATGAAACAAAGAGCAATCGTTGCTCAAGTATGGCCTCCGCTTCCGAGTGAGCATGCAAGCCAGGCACTCGTCCTCAGGTGCTGTCAATGATGCCTCTGGAATGATTCGTACTATTATTCCTCATAGTCTTGTGAAGGCCATCCTTGCCTCACACAATGAAACAAAGAGCAATCGTTGCTCAAGTATGGCCTCCGCTTCCGAGTGAGCATGGAAGCCAGGCACTCGTTCTCAGGTGCTGTCAATGATGCCTCTGGAATGATTCGTACTATTATTCCTCCTAGTCTTGTGAAGGCCATCCTTGCCTCACACAATGAAACAAAGAGCAATCGTTGCTCAAGTATGGCCTCCGCTTCCGAGTGAGCATGCAAGCCAGGCACTCGTCCTCAGGTGCTGTCAATGATGCCTCTGGAATGATTCGTACTATTATTCCTCATAGTCTTGTGAAGGCCATCCTTGCCTCACACAATGAAACAAAGAGCAATCGTTGCTCAAGTATGGCCTCCGCTTCCGAGTGAGCATGCAAGCCAGGCACTCGTCCTCAGGTGCTGTCAATGATGTCTCTGGAATGATTCGTACTATTATTCCTCATAGTCTTGTGAAGGCCATCCTTGCCTCACACAATGAAACAAAGAGCAATCGTTGCTCAAGTATGGCAATCGTTGCTCAAGTATGGCCTCAGCTTTTGAGTGAGCATGCAAGCCAGGCACTCGTCCTCAGGTGCTGTCAATGATGCCTCTGGAATGATTCGTACTATTATTCCTCATAGTCTTGTGAAGGCCATCCTTGCCTCACACAATGAAACAAAGAGCAATCGTTGCTCAAGTATGGCCTCCGCTTCCGAGTGAGCATGCAAGCCAGGCACTCGTCCTCAGGTGCTGTCAATGATGCCTCTGGAATGATTCGTACTATTATTCCTCATAGTCTTGTGAAGGCCATCCTTGCCTCACACAATGAAACAAAGAGCAATCGTTGCTCAAGTATGGCCTCCGCTTCCGAGTAAGCATGCAAGCCAGGCACTCGTCCTCGGGTGCTGTCAATGATGCCTCTGGAATGATTCGTACTATTATTCCTCATAGTCTTGTGAAGGCCATCCTTGCCTCACACAATGAAACAAAGAGCAATCGTTGCTCAAGTATGGCCTCCGCTTCCGAGTAAGCATGCAAGCCAGGCACTCGTCCTCAGGTGCTGTCAATGATGCCTCTGGAATGATTCGTACTATTATTCCTCATAGTCTTGTGAAGGCCATCCTTGCCTCACACAATGAAACAAAGAGCAATCGTTGCTCAAGTATGGCCTCCGCTTCCGAGTGAGCATGCAAGCCAGGCACTCGTCCTCAGGTGCTGTCAATGATGCCTCTGGAATGATTCGTACTATTATTCCTCATAGTCTTGTGAAGGCCATCCTTGCCTCACACAATGAAACAAAGAGCAATCGTTGCTCAAGTATGGCCTCCGCTTCAGAGTGAGCATGCAAGCCAGGCACTCGTCCTCAGGTGCTGTCAATGATGCCTCTGGAATGATTCGTACTATTATTCCTCATAGTCTTGTGAAGGCCATCCTTGCCTCACACAATGAAACAAAGAGCAATTGTTGCTCAAGTATGGCCTCCGCTTCCGAGTGAGCATGCAAGCCAGGCACTCGTCCTCGGGTGCTGTCAATGATGCCTCTGGAATGATTCGTACTATTATTTCTCATAGTCTTGTGAAGGCCATCCTTGCCTCACACAATGAAACAAAGAGCAATCGTTGCTCAAGTATGGCCTCCGCTTCCGAGTGAGCATGGAAGCCAGGCACTCGTCCTCAGGTGCTGTCAATGATGCCTCTGGAATGATTCGTACTATTATTCCTCCTAGTCTTGTGAAGGCCATCCTTGCCTCACACAATGAAACAAAGAGCAATCGTTGCTCAAGTATGGCCTCCGCTTCCGAGTGAGCATGCAAGCCAGGCACTCGTCCTCAGGTGCTGTCAATGATGCCTCTGGAATGATTCGTACTATTATTCCTCATAGTCTTGTGAAGGCCATCCTTGCCTCACACAATGAAACAAAGAGCAATCGTTGCTCAAGTATGGCCTCCGCTTCCGAGTGAGCATGCAAGCCAGGCACTCGTCCTCAGGTGCTGTCAATGATGCCTCTGGAATGATTCGTACTATTATTCCTCATAGTCTTGTGAAGGCCATCCTTGCCTCACACAATGAAACAAAGAGCAATCGTTGCTCAAGTATGGCCTCCGCTTCCGAGTGAGCATGCAAGCCAGGCACTCGTCCTCAGGTGCTGTCAATGATGCCTCTGGAATGATTCGTACTATTATTCCTCATAGTCTTGTGAAGGCCATCCTTGCCTCACACAATGAAACACAGAGCAATCGTTGCTCAAGTATGGCCTCCGCTTCCGAGTAAGCATGCAAGCCAGGCACTCGTCCTCAGGTGCTGTCAATGATGCCTCTGGAATGATTCGTACTATTATTCCTCATAGTCTTGTGAAGGCCATCCTTGCCTCACACAATGAAACAAAGAGCAATCGTTGCTCAAGTATGGCCTCCGCTTCCGAGTAAGCATGCAAGCCAGGCACTCATCCTCTGGTGCTGTCAATGATGCCTCTGGAATGATTCGTACTATTATTCCTCATAGTCTTGTGAAGGCCATCCTTGCCTCACACAATGAAACAAAGAGCAATCGTTGCTCAAGTGTGGCCTCCGCTTCCGAGTGAGCATGGAAGCCAGGCACTCGTCCTCAGGTGCTGTCAATGATGCCTCTGGAATGATTCGTACTATTATTCCTCATAGTCTTGTGAAGGCCATCCGTGCCTCACACAATGAAACAAAGAGCAATCGTTGCTCAAGTATGGCCTCCGCTTCCGAGTAAGCATGCAAGCCAGGCACTCGTCCTCAGGTGCTGTCAATGATGCCTCTGGAATGATTCGTACTATTATTCCTCATAGTCTTGTGAAGGCCATCCTTGCCTCAAACAATGAAACAAAGAGCAATCGTTGCTCAAGTATGGCCTCCGCTTCCGAGTAAGCATGCAAGCCAGGCACTCGTCCTCAGGTGCTGTCAATGATGCCTCTTGAATGATTCGTACTATTATTCCTCATAGTCTTGTGAAGGCCATCCTTGCCTCACACAATGAAACAAAGAGCAATCGTTGCTCAAGTATGGCCTCCGCTTCCGAGTGAGCATGCAAGCCAGGCACTCGTCCTCGGGTGCTGTCAATGATGCCTCTGGAATGATTCGTACTATTATTCCCCATAGTCTTGTGAAGGCCATCCTTGCCTCACACAATGAAACAAAGAGCAATCGTTGCTCAAGTATGGCCCTTGCTTCCGAGTGAGCATGCAAGCCAGGCACTCGTCCTCAGGTGCTGTCAATGATGCCTCTGGAATGATTCGTACTATTATTCCTCATAGTCTTGTGAAGGCCATCCTTGCCTCACACAATGAAACAAAGAGCAATCGTTGCTCAAGTATGGCCTCCGCTTCCGAGTAAGCATGCAAGCCAGGCACTCGTCCTCAGGTGCTGTCAATGATGCCTCTGGAATGATTCGTACTATTATTCCTCATAGTCTTGTGAAGGCCATCCTTGCCTCGCACAATGAAACAAAGAGCAATCGTTGCTCAAGTATGGCCTCCGCTTCCGAGTAAGCATGCAAGCCAGGCACTCGTCCTCAGGTGCTGTCAATGATGCCTCTGGAATGATTCGTACTATTATTCCTCATAGTCTTGTGAAGGCCATCCTTGCCTCACACAATGAAACAAAGAGCAATCGTTGCTCAAGTAGGCCTCCGCTTCTGAGTGAGCATGCAAGCCCGACACTCGTCCTCAGGTGCTGTCAATTATGATAGATAGATAGCTGGTTTGATAGATAGCTGGTTCAAACGATAGATAGGTGGTTCAATAGCTAGATGGATAGTTTGATAGATAGCTGGTTCAATACATACCCAGATAGCTGGTTTATTTGATAGAAAGATAGCTGGTTCGATAGATAGAAAGATGGTTCGATAGATAGATAGATAGATGGTTTGATAGATAGATAGATGGTTCAATAGAAAGATGTTTGAAAGATTATTTTGAAAATTTGCTTATGTCAGGGGGCAATCATCAAATGATGTCAGGCTCTTAAGGCTGCTGTTTTTATCATCCACCACTGAGTACATTATGCTGGCATTTTTTTTTATCATTAATCTGTATATCAATGACTGACACCAGTACCTCCTCATAGCATTTGACTGGGGCACCTCATAGCCTAAAGAACCTCCTTTGCATAGGCATCCCTTCACATTTTTTTATCATACACCTCTATACGAATACCTGATGCCGGCAATTTTTTTAATCATTAATCTGTATGTCAGGGCCTGACACTGGTTCCTCATCATAGCGTTTGGCCTCCTCAGCAGAGTTGTTTTTATAATTTATTCTCATTCATGTGCTTTACCGGTACTCTCTGTCAGTATGCTTCATTCACTGCCCAATAGTTCTTTTAAAATGCAGACTTACTGTTTAGAAATCATCACAAATGAATATTGAACATAAATTGTAACTGGATTTCCTCATACGTCGCACATGAAACCCCTTGTGACGTTTTTATGCAAGTATTCTCACTCCCAATCACTGGTGCGCTGACGATGCACCTATATCATGGTTTCAAGACTAAATACCACAAAGCTGTCATGTGCATTTTACTCCTCATTAATTCCCTGCACTCACCACCCAATCTTCTTTTAAAGTGCAGGTTACTTTCTATATGTAAAATGAATGCAAATCCAATTTTTTGTTATGCGAGTACTTATGCTCCAGTGAGTGCTTGATGCCAGGTCTGCGTTGGTGTGGCACCCTGCTCGCCTTATAAGAGGAGGGGGATGTTTAAATCTTTCTATGATTACCATGCATTTTTTTTATTATTAATCTGTATATTAGTGGCTGATACGCCTCCTCATAGCATTTGTCCACGTCTGCATTTATATGATGGCTGTTGTTAAGTGGTGTATTAAAATTGTCAGTAGCATGTGATGGCGATAACAAAGGAAGCAATCGTCATTTTTTTTCATATGAAGCAGATGCCGGTATTTTTTTATCATTAATTTGTATTTCAGGGCCTGACTCCGTCACCTCCTCATAGGATTAAGAACTTCCCTCGCATAGGCCTGCCACCACAGTTTTTATCATCCACCGCTATGAGTACATTATGCTGGCATTTTTTTTAATCATTAATCTGTATATTTGTGACTGACACCGGTACCTCCTCATAACATTTGACTGGGGCACCTCATAGCCTAAAGAACCGCCTCTGGATAACCCCATGTTATACCTAAACATTCCATACATCTCCCATCTATTAATTTTCTACCATCTTCTGATAGATAGATAGATGGTTCGATAGATAGCTGGTTCGATAGATAGATAGATGGTTTGATAGATAGATGGTTCAATACACAGATAGCTGGTTCAATACATAGCTGATTTGACGCATAGATAGCTGGTTAGATAGTCCTCCAAAGCGTCAAAAAGTGCAGAAGACAGATCTTTCCAGCTATGAGGATGAGAGGACACTCGTTGGGCTCTGCCCCATGTTGGCTACTGCCTAAGCACAATCGTCTGAGAAGAGGCTGAAAGGTCCCCCAAGCCTCCTGCATGCTGTCCAGATATTTCACGGCCCCGAGCGGCCTCTTTCACTCTTGGCATTGTAGTGGCTGCCCGGCTGTGAGGCCCCAGTGCCTCCTGCATGCGGTCCAGATGTATCACGGCCCCGAGCTGCTTTGAACGATTGGTCTCTGTGAAGGCCGTCCTTGTCCCACAAAATGATAAATAGCAATCCTTACTCAAGTATGGCCTCCGCTCCCGAGTGAGCGTGCAAGCCAGGCACTCATCCTCAGGTGCTGTCAATGATGCCTCTGGAATGATTCGTACTATTATTCCTCATAGTCTTGTGAAGGCCATCCTTGTCTCACACAATGAAACAAAGAGCAATTGTTGCTCAAGTATGGCCTCCGCTTCCGAGTGAGCATGCAAGCCAGGCACTCGTCCTCAGGTGCTGTCAATGATGTCTCTGGAATGATTCGTACTATTATTCCTCATAGTCTTGTGAAGGCCATCCTTGCCTCACACAATGAAACAAAGAGCAATCGTTGCTCAAGTATGGCATCGTTGCTCAAGTATGGCCTCCGCTTCCGAGTGAGCATGCAAGCCAGGCACTCGTCCTCAGGTGCTGTCAATGATGCCTCTGGAATGATTCGTACAATTATTCCTCATAGTCTTGTGAAGGCCATCCTTGCCTCACACAATGAAACAAAGAGCAATCGTTGCTCAAGTATGGCCTCCGCTTCCGAGTGAGCATGCAAGCCAGGCACTCGTCCTCAGGTGCTGTCAATGATGCCTCTGGAATGATTCGTACTATTATTCCTCATAGTCTTGTGAAGGCCATCCTTGCCTCACACAATGAAACAAAGAGCAATCGTTGCTCAAGTATGGCCTCCGCTTCCGAGTAAGCATGCAAGCCAGGCACTCGTCCTCGGGTGCTGTCAATGATGCCTCTAGAATGATTCGTACTATTATTCCTCATAGTCTTGTGAAGGCCATCCTTGCCTCACACAATGAAACAAAGAGCAATCGTTGCTCAAGTATGGCCTCCGCTTCCGAGTAAGCATGCAAGCCAGGCACTCGTCCTCAGGTGCTGTCAATGATGCCTCTGGAATGATTCGTACTATTATTCCTCATAGTCTTGTGAAGGCCATCCTTGCCTCACACAATGAAACAAAGAGCAATCGTTGCTCAAGTATGGCCTCCGCTTCCGAGTGAGCATGCAAGCCAGGCACTCGTCCTCAGGTGCTGTCAATGATGCCTCTGGAATGATTCGTACTATTATTCCTCATAGTCTTGTGAAGGCCATCCTTGCCTCACACAATGAAACAAAGAGCAATCGTTGCTCAAGTATGGCCTCCGCTTCCGAGTGAGCATGCAAGCCAGGCACTCGTCCTCAGGTGCTGTCAATGATGCCTCTGGAATGATTCGTACTATTATTCCTCATAGTCTTGTGAAGGCCATCCTTGCCTCACACAATGAAACAAAGAGCAATCGTTGCTCAAGTATGGCCTCCGCTTCCGAGTGAGCATGCAAGCCAGGCACTCGTCTTCAGGTGCTGTCAATGATGCCTCTGGAATGATTCGTACTATTATTCCTCATAGTCTTGTGAAGGCCATCCTTGCCTCACACAATGAAACAAAGAGCAATCGTTGCTCAAGTATGGCCTCCGCTTCCGAGTAAGCGTGCAAGCCAGGCACTCGTCCTCGGGTGCTGTCAATGATGCCTCTGGAATGATTCGTACTATTATTCCTCATAGTCTTGTGAAGGCCATCCTTGCCTCACACAATGAAACAAAGAGCAATCGTTGCTCAAGTATGGCCTCCGCTTCCGAGTGAGCATGCAAGCCAGGCACTCGTCCTCAGGTGCTGTCAATGATGCCTCTGGAATGATTCGTACTATTATTCCTCATAGTCTTGTGAAGGCCATCCTTGCCTCACACAATGAAACAAAGAGCAATCGTTGCTCAAGTATGGCCTCCGCTTCCGAGTAAGCATGCAAGCCAGGCACTCGTCCTCAGGTGCTGTCAATGATGCCTCTGGAATGATTCGTACTATTATTCCTCATAGTCTTGTGAAGGCCATCCTTGCCTCGCACAATGAAACAAAGAGCAATCGTTGCTCAAGTATGGCCTCCGCTTCCGAGTAAGCATGCAAGCCAGGCACTCGTCCTCAGGTGCTGTCAATGATGCCTCTGGAATGATTCGTACTATTATTCCTCATAGTCTTGTGAAGGCCATCCTTGCCTCACACAATGAAACAAAGAGCAATCGTTGCTCAAGTAGGCCTCCGCTTCTGAGTGAGCATGCAAGCCCGACACTCGTCCTCAGGTGCTGTCAATTATGATAGATAGATAGCTGGTTTGATAGATAGCTGGTTCAAACGATAGATAGGTGGTTCAATAGCTAGATGGATAGTTTGATAGATAGCTGGTTCAATACATACCCAGATAGCTGGTTTATTTGATAGAAAGATAGCTGGTTCGATAGATAGAAAGATGGTTCGATAGATAGATAGATAGATGGTTTGATAGATAGATAGATGGTTCAATAGAAAGATGTTTGAAAGATTATTTTGAAAATTTGCTTATGTCAGGGGGCAATCATCAAATGATGTCAGGCTCTTAAGGCTGCTGTTTTTATCATCCACCACTGAGTACATTATGCTGGCATTTTTTTTGATCATTAATCTGTATATCAATGACTGACACCAGTACCTCCTCATAGCATTTGACTGGGGCACCTCATAGCCTAAAGAACCTCCTTTGCATAGGCATCCCTTCACATTTTTTTATCATACACCTCTATACGAATACCTGATGCCGGCAATTTTTTTAATCATTAATCTGTATGTCAGGGCCTGACACTGGTTCCTCATCATAGCGTTTGGCCTCCTCAGCAGAGTTGTTTTTATAATTTATTCTCATTCATGTGCTTTACCGGTACTCTCTGTCAGTATGCTTCATTCACTGCCCAATAGTTCTTTTAAAATGCAGACTTACTGTTTAGAAATCATCACAAATGAATATTGAACATAAATTGTAACTGGATTTCCTCATACGTCGCACATGAAACCCCTTGTGACGTTTTTATGCAAGTATTCTCACTCTTAATCACTGGTGCGCTGACGATGCACCTATATCATGGTTTCAAGACTAAATACCACAAAGCTGTCATGTGCATTTTACTCCTCATTAATTCCCTGCACTCACCACCCAATCTTCTTTTAAAGTGCAGGTTACTTTCTATATGTAAAATGAATGCAAATCCAATTTTTTGTTATGCGAGTACTTATGCTCCAGTGAGTGCTTGATGCCAGGTCTGCGTTGGTGTGGCACCCTGCTCGCCTTATAAGAGGAGGGGGATGTTTAAATCTTTCTATGATTACCATGCATTTTTTTTATTATTAATCTGTATATTAGTGGCTGATACGCCTCCTCATAGCATTTGTCCACGTCTGCATTTATATGATGGCTGTTGTTAAGTGGTGTATTAAAATTGTCAGTAGCATGTGATGGCGATAACAAAGGAAGCAATCGTCATTTTTTTTCATATGAAGCAGATGCCGGTATTTTTTTATCATTAATTTGTATTTCAGGGCCTGACTCCGTCACCTCCTCATAGGATTAAGAACTTCCCTCGCATAGGCCTGCCACCACAGTTTTTATCATCCACCGCTATGAGTACATTATGCTGGCATTTTTTTTAATCATTAATCTGTATATTTGTGACTGACACCGGTACCTCCTCATAACATTTGACTGGGGCACCTCATAGCCTAAAGAACCGCCTCTGGATAACCCCATGTTATACCTAAACATTCCATACATCTCCCATCTATTAATTTTCTACCATCTTCTGATAGATAGATAGATGGTTCGATAGATAGCTGGTTCGATAGATAGATAGATGGTTTGATAGATAGATGGTTCAATACACAGATAGCTGGTTCAATACATAGCTGATTTGACGCATAGATAGCTGGTTAGATAGTCCTCCAAAGCGTCAAAAAGTGCAGAAGACATCTTTCCAGCTATGAGGATGAGAGGACACTCGTTGGGCTCTGCCCCATGTTGGCTACTGCCTAAGCACGATCGTCTGAGAAGAGGCTGAAAGGTCCCCCAAGCCTCCTGCATGCTGTCCAGATATTTCACGGCCCCGAGCGGCCTCTTTCACTCTTGGCATTGTAGTGGCTGCCCGGCTGTGAGGCCCCAGTGCCTCCTGCATGCGGTCCAGATGTATCACGGCCCCGAGCTGCTTTGAACGATTGGTCTCTGTGAAGGCCGTCCTTGTCCCACAAAATGATAAATAGCAATCCTTACTCAAGTATGGCCTCCGCTCCCGAGTGAGCGTGCAAGCCAGGCACTCATCCTCAGGTGCTGTCAATGATGCCTCTGGAATGATTCGTACTATTATTCCTCATAGTCTTGTGAAGGCCATCCTTGTCTCACACAATGAAACAAAGAGCAATTGTTGCTCAAGTATGGCCTCCGCTTCCGAGTGAGCATGCAAGCCAGGCACTCGTCCTCAGGTGCTGTCAATGATGTCTCTGGAATGATTCGTACTATTATTCCTCATAGTCTTGTGAAGGCCATCCTTGCCTCACACAATGAAACAAAGAGCAATCGTTGCTCAAGTATGGCATCGTTGCTCAAGTATGGCCTCCGCTTCCGAGTGAGCATGCAAGCCAGGCACTCGTCCTCAGGTGCTGTCAATGATGCCTCTGGAATGATTCGTACAATTATTCCTCATAGTCTTGTGAAGGCCATCCTTGCCTCACACAATGAAACAAAGAGCAATGGTTGCTCAAGTATGGCCTCCGCTTCCGAGTGAGCATGCAAGCCAGGCACTCGTCCTCAGGTGCTGTCAATGATGCCTCTGGAATGATTCGTACTATTATTCCTCATAGTCTTGTGAAGGCCATCCTTGCCTCACACAATGAAACAAAGAGCAATCGTTGCTCAAGTATGGCCTCCGCTTCCGAGTAAGCATGCAAGCCAGGCACTCGTCCTCGGGTGCTGTCAATGATGCCTCTGGAATGATTCGTACTATTATTCCTCATAGTCTTGTGAAGGCCATCCTTGCCTCACACAATGAAACAAAGAGCAATCGTTGCTCAAGTATGGCCTCCGCTTCCGAGTAAGCATGCAAGCCAGGCACTCGTCCTCAGGTGCTGTCAATGATGCCTCTGGAATGATTCGTACTATTATTCCTCATAGTCTTGTGAAGGCCATCCTTGCCTCACACAATGAAACAAAGAGCAATCGTTGCTCAAGTATGGCCTCCGCTTCCGAGTGAGCATGCAAGCCAGGCACTCGTCCTCAGGTGCTGTCAATGATGCCTCTGGAATGATTCGTACTATTATTCCTCATAGTCTTGTGAAGGCCATCCTTGCCTCACACAATGAAACAAAGAGCAATCGTTGCTCAAGTATGGCCTCCGCTTCCGAGTGAGCATGCAAGCCAGGCACTCGTCCTCAGGTGCTGTCAATGATGCCTCTGGAATGATTCGTACTATTATTCCTCATAGTCTTGTGAAGGCCATCCTTGCCTCACACAATGAAACAAAGAGCAATTGTTGCTCAAGTATGGCCTCCGCTTCCGAGTGAGCATGCAAGCCAGGCACTCGTCCTCGGGTGCTGTCAATGATGCCTCTGGAATGATTCGTACTATTATTTCTCATAGTCTTGTGAAGGCCATCCTTGCCTCACACAATGAAACAAAGAGCAATCGTTGCTCAAGTATGGCCTCCGCTTCCGAGTGAGCATGGAAGCCAGGCACTCGTCCTCAGGTGCTGTCAATGATGCCTCTGGAATGATTCGTACTATTATTCCTCCTAGTCTTGTGAAGGCCATCCTTGCCTCACACAATGAAACAAAGAGCAATCGTTGCTCAAGTATGGCCTCCGCTTCCGAGTGAGCATGCAAGCCAGGCACTCGTCCTCAGGTGCTGTCAATGATGCCTCTGGAATGATTCGTACTATTATTCCTCATAGTCTTGTGAAGGCCATCCTTGCCTCACACAATGAAACAAAGAGCAATCGTTGCTCAAGTATGGCCTCCGCTTCCGAGTGAGCATGCAAGCCAGGCACTCGTCCTCAGGTGCTGTCAATGATGTCTCTGGAATGATTCGTACTATTATTCCTCATAGTCTTGTGAAGGCCATCCTTGCCTCACACAATGAAACAAAGAGCAATCGTTGCTCAAGTATGGCAATCGTTGCTCAAGTATGGCCTCCGCTTCCGAGTGAGCATGCAAGCCAGGCACTCGTCCTCAGGTGCTGTCAATGATGCCTCTGGAATGATTCGTACTATTATTCCTCATAGTCTTGTGAAGGCTATCCTTGCCTCACACAATGAAACAAAGAGCAATCGTTGCTCAAGTATGGCCTCCGCTTCCGAGTGAGCATGCAAGCCAGGCACTCGTCCTCAGGTGCTGTCAATGATGCCTCTGGAATGATTCGTACTATTATTCCTCATAGTCTTGTGAAGGCCATCCTTGCCTCACACAATGAAACACAGAGCAATCGTTGCTCAAGTATGGCCTCCGCTTCCGAGTAAGCATGCAAGCCAGGCACTCGTCCTCGGGTGCTGTCAATGATGCCTCTGGAATGATTCGTACTATTATTCCTCATAGTCTTGTGAAGGCCATCCTTGCCTCACACAATGAAACAAAGAGCAATCGTTGCTCAAGTATGGCCTCCGCTTCAGAGTAAGCATGCAAGCCAGGCACTCATCCTCTGGTGCTGTCAATGATGCCTCTGGAATGATTCGTACTATTATTCCTCATAGTCTTGTGAAGGCCATCCGTGCCTCACACAATGAAACAAAGAGCAATCGTTGCTCAAGTATGGCCTCCGCTTCCGAGTAAGCATGCAAGCCAGGCACTCGTCCTCAGGTGCTGTCAATGATGCCTCTGGAATGATTCGTACTATTATTCCTCATAGTCTTGTGAAGGCCATCCTTGCCTCAAACAATGAAACAAAGAGCAATCGTTGCTCAAGTATGGCCTCCGCTTCCGAGTAAGCATGCAAGCCAGGCACTCGTCCTCAGGTGCTGTCAATGATGCCTCTTGAATGATTCGTACTATTATTCCTCATAGTCTTGTGAAGGCCATCCTTGCCTCACACAATGAAACAAAGAGCAATCGTTGCTCAAGTATGGCCTCCGCTTCCGAGTGAGCATGCAAGCCAGGCACTCGTCCTCAGGTGCTGTCAATGATGCCTCTGGAATGATTCGTACTATTATTCCCCATAGTCTTGTGAAGGCCATCCTTGCCTCACACAATGAAACAAAGAGCAATCGTTGCTCAAGTATGGCCTTTGCTTCCGAGTGAGCATGCAAGCCAGGCACTCGTCCTCAGGTGCTGTCAATGATGCCTCTGGAATGATTCGTACTATTATTCCTCATAGTCTTGTGAAGGCCATCCTTGCCTCACACAATGAAACAAAGAGCAATCGTTGCTCAAGTATGGCCTCCGCTTCCGAGTAAGCATGCAAGCCAGGCACTCGTCCTCAGGTGCTGTCAATGATGCCTCTGGAATGATTCGTACTATTATTCCTCATAGTCTTGTGAAGGCCATCCTTGCCTCGCACAATGAAACAAAGAGCAATCGTTGCTCAAGTATGGCCTCCGCTTCCGAGTAAGCATGCAAGCCAGGCACTCGTCCTCAGGTGCTGTCAATGATGCCTCTGGAATGATTCGTACTATTATTCCTCATAGTCTTGTGAAGGCCATCCTTGCCTCACACAATGAAACAAAGAGCAATCGTTGCTCAAGTAGGCCTCCGCTTCTGAGTGAGCATGCAAGCCCGACACTCGTCCTCAGGTGCTGTCAATTATGATAGATAGATAGCTGGTTTGATAGATAGCTGGTTCAAACGATAGATAGGTGGTTCAATAGCTAGATGGATAGTTTGATAGATAGCTGGTTCAATACATACCCAGATAGCTGGTTTATTTGATAGAAAGATAGCTGGTTCGATAGATAGAAAGATGGTTCGATAGATAGATAGATAGATGGTTTGATAGATAGATAGATGGTTCAATAGAAAGATGTTTGAAAGATTATTTTGAAAATTTGCTTATGTCAGGGGGCAATCATCAAATGATGTCAGGCTCTTAAGGCTGCTGTTTTTATCATCCACCACTGAGTACATTATGCTGGCATTTTTTTTGATCATTAATCTGTATATCAATGACTGACACCAGTACCTCCTCATAGCATTTGACTGGGGCACCTCATAGCCTAAAGAACCTCCTTTGCATAGGCATCCCTTCACATTTTTTTATCATACACCTCTATACGAATACCTGATGCCGGCAATTTTTTTAATCATTAATCTGTATGTCAGGGCCTGACACTGGTTCCTCATCATAGCGTTTGGCCTCCTCAGCAGAGTTGTTTTTATAATTTATTCTCATTCATGTGCTTTACCGGTACTCTCTGTCAGTATGCTTCATTCACTGCCCAATAGTTCTTTTAAAATGCAGACTTACTGTTTAGAAATCATCACAAATGAATACTGAACATAAATTGTAACTGGATTTCCTCATACGTCGTGCTAGAAACCCCTTGCAACGTTTTTATGCAAGTATTCTCACTCCAATCACTGGTGCACTGACAATGCACCTATATCAGGGTTTCAAGACTAAATCCCACAAAGCTGTCATGTGCATTTTACTCATCAATCCCCTGCACTCACAACCCAATATTCTTTTAAGGTGCAGGTTACTTTCTATATGTATAGTGAATGCAAATTGTTACCATATTTGCCTATGTCGTGCGCTTAAAACCCCATCCAATTTTTTTTATGCAAGTATTTTTGCTCCAGTGAGTGCATGATGCCAGGTCTGCGTTGGTGTGGCACCTTGCTTGCCTTATAAGAGGAGGGGGATGTTTAAATTTTTCTATGATTACCATGCATTTTTTAAATTATTAATCTGTATATTAGTGGCTGACACGGCTCCTCATAGCATTTGACCACGGCACCTCATAGCAATAAGAACCTCCTTTACATAGGCCTTCTTCCATGTTTTTTATCATTCACCTCTGAATACCTGATGTGCTGGCATATTTTTATCATTAATCTATGTTTTGCTTGACACTGGCACCCAACTCATAGCTTTTAGCCTCACTCAGCAGCTGTGGGAACCTCCTTTGCCAAGGACTCTGTTCACGGTTTTTATCATCTGTCTTGAATTATATTATTGCTTGGCGTCGTTTTGTTCATGGGTCGTTTCTTTGTTTTCGATTTTTGGTTTTTATTGTTCGGTAGTTTTTAGCTGTTTTGTTCGCTAGCAAAATCTCATTTTCGTTCTGGTTTCTGGTATTTCTGTCTGTCATTGATCACAGGTTGGGGGTCTCTTTGGTCATGTTTTATTGGTTTGATTGTGTCTGCGGTTTCATTTTACATTCAATCCATTTCTATGTGCACGCTTTTAGACAATGGTTTCAATTTGTTTATTTTTGTTTTACCTTCTTTGTCTTTATGTAAGTATTTATAGAGAATGGTAATAATATAATTTTTTTTTCATCTTACCTAAGAGTTTGTTTAAACAGAGTTACTCCGTGACTGTGTTTTCTAACTCATAAGAGTTTGTTTAAACAGTGTTACTCAGTGACTGTGTTTTCCAACTCACAAGAGTTTGGTTGAACACAGTTACTCAGTGACTGTGTTTTAGAACTCGCGAGTGCCAATATAATGTTTTATGTCTTTGGTAATATTTATTGGTGCTGTAAGAATTCCAAACAATAAGCGTTAATATTCTCAAACCATTCAACTAAATTAATTGTTCTGCAGTTCCAAATCTAAGGAATGGTTTTCTTGTAGCTGTTGCTAAATCTTCTGTTTTGGCAAAGAAGATAAGTTGGTATATGTTTAGTTTCCAAAATTACTGCAGAATGATAACAGGTACTTTACATGTAAGCTACTCACAGAAATTTAATTCACCATTTGGCTCTTGAAGTGACTGTTAGATCCCAGAGATTTGCTGGTCGCACAATATGTGCAGTTACCGAAAGGAATTAAGAAGGAACTGGCCTTTTCTTTTCAGCCTTAAAGGATATGATAGCTTTGTAGAGCACCTGCCAACCACATTTTTGAGGAGCGAAATGGGAAGATGAAGCGGAAAATAGAGCCTCTCATCTTTCAAGTCTTGCAGGAATCCTCCACGTGGACTCCTTGGGCATAACTGAAAATGTTATGGCAGAATCCTGCAAGGCGAATTTTTAGTGTGCAATAGGAGTTTAGCACCTCCCGGGGAACCCAGCTAAGCTGGTTTGGAACCCAGCTCTCCTTCTAAAGGAAGGGGGATGTTTAAACTGGTTAAGATTACCATGCACCTAAACGATCCCGGATCCGCCGTGGCCTAGTGGTTACGATGCCTGGCTCCCAAGCATGAGTTCGCAGGTTTTCGAGTCTCTGCTGGATCCCCAAGCGGGTTGGCCTGGTCGCTATATAAATGTTCGGCGTTGTGGAGGGCTGTCTATGGTCTTTCTGCAACAGAAAGACCCCTTGGAACTATTCGTGAAGAGCAGGGAATTTCTTCCCGGTTCCGGATTTCTATCTTGATATGACCTAAGCTGTGAAAGCGACGTAAAACCCAATTCCTTCCTTCCTTCCTTTGGATGATAAGTATCTGATGTTGCATTTTGGGACCCTTGTTTGATCTAGGTCGGACTGTGGGTGTTTTATGTTTTTTTTTTTTATCTTCATTTTTCTCTGCATTTATATGATGGCTGTTAAGTGGTGCATCATAATTGTCAGCAGGGTCTGATAGTGATAACAAAGCAAGCGATCGTCATTTTTTTTCATATAAAGCAGATGCCGGTATTTTTTTATCATTAATCTGTATTTCAGGGCCTGACTCTGTCACTTCCTCATAGAATTAAGAACTTCCTTCGCATAGGCCTGCCACCACAGTTTTTATCATCCACCGCTATGAGTACATTGTGCTTGCATTTTCTTTAATCATTAATCTGTATATCAGTGACTGACACCGGTACCTCCTCATAGCATTTGACTGGGGCACCTCATAGCCTAAAGAACCTCCTTTGCATAGGCATCCCTTCACATCTTTTTATCATCCACCTCTATACGAATACCTGATGCTGGCAATTTTTTTACCATTGATCTGTATGTCAGGGCCTGAGACTGGCTCCTCATCATAGCGTTTGGCCTCCTCAGCAGAGTTGGGAACTTCATAGGCTTCCCTCCATGTTTTTATCATTTATTCTCATTCATGTGCTATACCGGTCAGTTCGCTTCATTCACTGCCCAATAGTTCTTTTAAAATGCAGACTTACTGTTTAGAAATCATCACAAATGAATACTGAACATAAATTGTAACTGGATTTCCTCATACGTCGCGCATGAAACCCCTTGTGACGTTTTTATGCAAGTATTCTCACTCCCAATCACCGGTGCGCTGACGATGCACCTATATCATGGTTTCAAGACTAAATACCACAAAGCTGTCATGTGCATTTTACTCCTCATTAATTCCCTGCACTCACCACCCAATCTTCTTTTAAAGTGCAGGTTACTTTCTATATGTAAAATGAATGCAAATCCAATTTTTTGTTATGCGAGTACTTATGCTCCAGTGAGTGCTTGATGCCAGGTCTGCGTTGGTGTGGCACCCTGCTCGCCTTATAAGAGGAGGGGGATGTTTAAATCTTTCTATGATTACCATGCATTTTTTTTATTATTAATCTGTATATTAGTGGCTGATACGCCTCCTCATAGCATTTGTCCACGTCTGCATTTATATGATGGCTGTTGTTAAGTGGTGTATTAAAATTGTCAGTAGCATGTGATGGCGATAACAAAGGAAGCAATCGTCATTTTTTTTCATATGAAGCAGATGCCGGTATTTTTTTATCATTAATCTGTATTTCAGGGCCTGACTCCGTCACCTCCTCATAGGATTAAGAACTTCCCTCGCATAGGCCTGCCACCACAGTTTTTATCATCCACCGCTATGAGTACATTATGCTGGCATTTTTTTTAATCATTAATCTGTATATTTGTGACTGACACCGGTACCTCCTCATAACATTTGACTGGGGCACCTCATAGCCTAAAGAACCGCCTCTGGATAACCCCATGTTATACCTAAACATTCCATACATCTCCCATCTATTAATTTTCTACCATCTTCTGATAGATAGATAGATGGTTCGATAGATAGCTGGTTCGATAGATAGATAGATGGTTTGATAGATAGATGGTTCAATACACAGATAGCTGGTTCAATACATAGCTGATTTGACGCATAGATAGCTGGTTAGATAGTCCTCCAAAGCGTCAAAAAGTGCAGAAGACAGATCTTTCCAGCTATGAGGATGAGAGGACACTCGTTGGGCTCTGCCCCATGTTGGCTACTGCCTAAGCACAATCGTCTGAGAAGAGGCTGAAAGGTCCCCCAAGCCTCCTGCATGCTGTCCAGATATTTCACGGCCCCGAGCGGCCTCTTTCACTCTTGGCATTGTAGTGGCTGCCCGGCTGTGAGGCCCCAGTGCCTCCTGCATGCGGTCCAGATGTATCACGGCCCCGAGCTGCTTTGAACGATTGGTCTCTGTGGAGGCCGTCCTTGTCCCACAAAATGATAAATAGCAATCCTTACTCAAGTATGGCCTCCGCTCCCGAGTGAGCGTGCAAGCCAGGCACTCATCCTCAGGTGCTGTCAATGATGCCTCTGGAATGATTCGTACTATTATTCCTCATAGTCTTGTGAAGGCCATCCTTGTCTCACACAATGAAACAAAGAGCAATTGTTGCTCAAGTATGGCCTCCGCTTCCGAGTGAGCATGCAAGCCAGGCACTCGTCCTCAGGTGCTGTCAATGATGTCTCTGGAATGATTCGTACTATTATTCCTCATAGTCTTGTGAAGGCCATCCTTGCCTCACACAATGAAACAAAGAGCAATCGTTGCTCAAGTATGGCATCGTTGCTCAAGTATGGCCTCCGCTTCCGAGTGAGCATGCAAGCCAGGCACTCGTCCTCAGGTGCTGTCAATGATGCCTCTGGAATGATTCGTACAATTATTCCTCATAGTCTTGTGAAGGCCATCCTTGCCTCACACAATGAAACAAAGAGCAATCGTTGCTCAAGTATGGCCTCCGCTTCCGAGTGAGCATGCAAGCCAGGCACTCGTCCTCAGGTGCTGTCAATGATGCCTCTGGAATGATTCGTACTATTATTCCTCATAGTCTTGTGAAGGCCATCCTTGCCTCACACAATGAAACAAAGAGCAATCGTTGCTCAAGTATGGCCTCCGCTTCCGAGTGAGCATGCAAGCCAGGCACTCGTCCTCAGGTGCTGTCAATGATGCCTCTGGAATGATTCGTACTATTATTCCTCATAGTCTTGTGAAGGCCATCCTTGCCTCACACAATGAAACAAAGAGCAATCGTTGCTCAAGTATGGCCTCCGCTTCCGAGTGAGCATGCAAGCCAGGCACTCGTCCTCAGGTGCTGTCAATGATGTCTGTGGAATGATTCGTACTATTATTCCTCATAGTCTTGTGAAGGCCATCCTTGCCTCACACAATGAAACAAAGAGCAATCGTTGCTCAAGTATGGCAATCGTTGCTCAAGTATGGCCTCCGCTTCCGAGTGAGCATGCAAGCCAGGCACTCGTCCTCAGGTGCTGTCAATGATGCCTCTGGAATGATTCGTACAATTATTCCTCATAGTCTTGTGAAGGCCATCCTTGCCTCACACAATGAAACAAAGAGCAATCGTTGCTCAAGTATGGCCTCCGCTTCCGAGTGAGCATGCAAGCCAGGCACTCGTCCTCAGGTGCTGTCAATGATGCCTCTGGAATGATTCGTACTATTATTCCTCATAGTCTTGTGAAGGCCATCCTTGCCTCACACAATGAAACAAAGAGCAATCGTTGCTCAAGTATGGCCTCCGCTTCCGAGTAAGCATGCAAGCCAGGCACTCGTCCTCAGGTGCTGTCAATGATGCCTCTGGAATGATTCGTACTATTATTCCTCATAGTCTTGTGAAGGCCATCCTTGCCTCACACAATGAAACAAAGAGCAATCGTTGCTCAAGTATGGCCTCCGCTTCCGAGTAAGCATGCAAGCCAGGCACTCGTCCTCAGGTGCTGTCAATGATGCCTCTGGAATGATTCGTACTATTATTCCTCATAGTCTTGTGAAGGCCATCCTTGCCTCACACAATGAAACAAAGAGCAATCGTTGCTCAAGTATGGCCTCCGCTTCCGAGTGAGCATGCAAGCCAGGCACTCGTCCTCAGGTGCTGTCAATGATGCCTCTGGAATGATTCGTACTATTATTCCTCATAGTCTTGTGAAGGCCATCCTTGCCTCACACAATGAAACAAAGAGCAATTGTTGCTCAAGTATGGCCTCCGCTTCCGAGTGAGCATGCAAGCCAGGCACTCGTCCTCAGGTGCTGTCAATGATGCCTCTGGAATGATTCGTACTATTATTCCTCATAGTCTTGTGAAGGCCATCCTTGCCTCACACAATGAAACAAAGAGCAATTGTTGCTCAAGTATGGCCTCCGCTTCCGAGTGAGCATGCAAGCCAGGCACTCGTCCTCAGGTGCTGTCAATGATGCCTCTGGAATGATTCGTACTATTATTTCTCATAGTCTTGTGAAGGCCATTCTTGCCTCACACAATGAAACAAAGAGCAATCGTTGCTCAAGTATGGCCTCCGCTTCCGAGTGAGCATGGAAGCCAGGCACTCGTCCTCAGGTGCTGTCAATGATGCCTCTGGAATGATTCGTACTATTATTCCTCCTAGTCTTGTGAAGGCCATCCTTGCCTCACACAATGAAACAAAGAGCAATCGTTGCTCAAGTATGGCCTCCGCTTCCGAGTGAGCATGCAAGCCAGGCACTCGTCCTCAGGTGCTGTCAATGATGCCTCTGGAATGATTCGTACTATTATTCCTCATAGTCTTGTGAAGGCCATCCTTGCCTCACACAATGAAACAAAGAGCAATCGTTGCTCAAGTATGGCCTCCGCTTCCGAGTGAGCATGCAAGCCAGGCACTCGTCCTCAGGTGCTGTCAATGATGTCTGTGGAATGATTCGTACTATTATTCCTCATAGTCTTGTGAAGGCCATCCTTGCCTCACACAATGAAACAAAGAGCAATCGTTGCTCAAGTATGGCAATCGTTGCTCAAGTATGGCCTCCGCTTCCGAGTGAGCATGCAAGCCAGGCACTCGTCCTCAGGTGCTGTCAATGATGCCTCTGGAATGATTCGTACAATTATTCCTCATAGTCTTGTGAAGGCCATCCTTGCCTCACACAATGAAACAAAGAGCAATCGTTGCTCAAGTATGGCCTCCGCTTCCGAGTGAGCATGCAAGCCAGGCACTCGTCCTCAGGTGCTGTCAATGATGCCTCTGGAATGATTCGTACTATTATTCCTCATAGTCTTGTGAAGGCCATCCTTGCCTCACACAATGAAACAAAGAGCAATCGTTGCTCAAGTATGGCCTCCGCTTCCGAGTAAGCATGCAAGCCAGGCACTCGTCCTCAGGTGCTGTCAATGATGCCTCTGGAATGATTCGTACTATTATTCCTCATAGTCTTGTGAAGGCCATCCTTGCCTCACACAATGAAACAAAGAGCAATCGTTGCTCAAGTATGGCCTCCGCTTCCGAGTAAGCATGCAAGCCAGGCACTCGTCCTCAGGTGCTGTCAATGATGCCTCTGGAATGATTCGTACTATTATTCCTCATAGTCTTGTGAAGGCCATCCTTGCCTCACACAATGAAACAAAGAGCAATCGTTGCTCAAGTATGGCCTCCGCTTCCGAGTGAGCATGCAAGCCAGGCACTCGTCCTCAGGTGCTGTCAATGATGCCTCTGGAATGATTCGTACTATTATTCCTCATAGTCTTGTGAAGGCCATCCTTGCCTCACACAATGAAACAAAGAGCAATCGTTGCTCAAGTATGGCCTCCGCTTCCGAGTGAGCATGCAAGCCAGTCACTCGTCCTCAGGTGCTGTCAATGATGCCTCTGGAATGATTCGTACTATTATTCCTCATAGTCTTGTGAAGGCCATCCTTGCCTCACACAATGAAACAAAGAGCAATCGTTGCTCAAGTATGGCCTCCGCTTCCGAGTGAGCATGCAAGCCAGGCACTCGTCCTCAGGTGCTGTCAATGATGTCTCTGGAATGATTCGTACTATTATTCCTCATAGTCTTGTGAAGGCCATCCTTGCCTCACACAATGAAACAAAGAGCAATCGTTGCTCAAGTATGGCAATCGTTGCTCAAGTATGGCCTCCGCTTCCGAGTGAGCATGCAAGCCAGTCACTCGTCCTCAGGTGCTGTCAATGATGCCTCTGGAATGATTCGTACTATTATTCCTCATAGTCTTGTGAAGGCCATCCTTGCCTCACACAATGAAACAAAGAGCAATCGTTGCTCAAGTATGGCCTCCGCTTCAGAGTGAGCATGCAAGCCAGGCACTCGTCCTCAGGTGCTGTCAATGATGCCTCTGGAATGATTCGTACTATTATTCCTCATAGTCTTGTGAAGGCCATCCTTGCCTCACACAATGAAACAAAGAGCAATCGTTGCTCAAGTGTGGCCTCCGCTTCCGAGTGAGCATGGAAGCCAGGCACTCGTCCTCAGGTGCTGTCAATGATGCCTCTGGAATGATTCGTACTATTATTCCTCATAGTCTTGTGAAGGCCATCCGTGCCTCACACAATGAAACAAAGAGCAATCGTTGCTCAAGTATGGCCTCCGCTTCCGAGTAAGCATGCAAGCCAGGCACTCGTCCTCAGGTGCTGTCAATGATGCCTCTGGAATGATTCGTACTATTATTCCTCATAGTCTTGTGAAGGCCATCCTTGCCTCAAACAATGAAACAAAGAGCAATCGTTGCTCAAGTATGGCCTCCGCTTCCGAGTAAGCATGCAAGCCAGGCACTCGTCCTCAGGTGCTGTCAATGATGCCTCTTGAATGATTCGTACTATTATTCCTCATAGTCTTGTGAAGGCCATCCTTGCCTCACACAATGAAACAAAGAGCAATCGTTGCTCAAGTATGGCCTCCGCTTCCGAGTGAGCATGCAAGCCAGGCACTCGTCCTCAGGTGCTGTCAATGATGCCTCTGGAATGATTCGTACTATTATTCCCCATAGTCTTGTGAAGGCCATCCTTGCCTCACACAATGAAACAAAGAGCAATCGTTGCTCAAGTATGGCCTTTGCTTCCGAGTGAGCATGCAAGCCAGGCACTCGTCCTCAGGTGCTGTCAATGATGCCTCTGGAATGATTCGTACTATTATTCCTCATAGTCTTGTGAAGGCCATCCTTGCCTCACACAATGAAACAAAGAGCAATCGTTGCTCAAGTATGGCCTCCGCTTCCGAGTAAGCATGCAAGCCAGGCACTCGTCCTCGGGTGCTGTCAATGATGCCTCTGGAATGATTCGTACTATTATTCCTCATAGTCTTGTGAAGGCCATCCTTGCCTCGCACAATGAAACAAAGAGCAATCGTTGCTCAAGTATGGCCTCCGCTTCCGAGTAAGCATGCAAGCCAGGCACTCGTCCTCAGGTGCTGTCAATGATGCCTCTGGAATGATTCGTACTATTATTCCTCATAGTCTTGTGAAGGCCATCCTTGCCTCACACAATGAAACAAAGAGCAATCGTTGCTCAAGTAGGCCTCCGCTTCTGAGTGAGCATGCAAGCCCGACACTCGTCCTCAGGTGCTGTCAATTATGATAGATAGATAGCTGGTTTGATAGATAGCTGGTTCAAACGATAGATAGGTGGTTCAATAGCTAGATGGATAGTTTGATAGATAGCTGGTTCAATACATACCCAGATAGCTGGTTTATTTGATAGAAAGATAGCTGGTTCGATAGATAGAAAGATGGTTCGATAGATAGATAGATAGATGGTTTGATAGATAGATAGATGGTTCAATAGAAAGATGTTTGAAAGATTATTTTGAAAATTTGCTTATGTCAGGGGGCAATCATCAAATGATGTCAGGCTCTTAAGGCTGCTGTTTTTATCATCCACCACTGAGTACATTATGCTGGCATTTTTTTTGATCATTAATCTGTATATCAATGACTGACACCAGTACCTCCTCATAGCATTTGACTGGGGCACCTCATAGCCTAAAGAACCTCCTTTGCATAGGCATCCCTTCACATTTTTTTATCATACACCTCTATACGAATACCTGATGCCGGCAATTTTTTTAATCATTAATCTGTATGTCAGGGCCTGACACTGGTTCCTCATCATAGCGTTTGGCCTCCTCAGCAGAGTTGTTTTTATAATTTATTCTCATTCATGTGCTTTACCGGTACTCTCTGTCAGTATGCTTCATTCACTGCCCAATAGTTCTTTTAAAATGCAGACTTACTGTTTAGAAATCATCACAAATGAATACTGAACATAAATTGTAACTGGATTTCCTCATACGTCGTGCTAGAAACCCCTTGCAACGTTTTTATGCAAGTATTCTCACTCCAATCACTGGTGCACTGACAATGCACCTATATCAGGGTTTCAAGACTAAATCCCACAAAGCTGTCATGTGCATTTTACTCATCAATCCCCTGCACTCACAACCCAATATTCTTTTAAGGTGCAGGTTACTTTCTATATGTATAGTGAATGCAAATTGTTACCATATTTGCCTATGTCGTGCGCTTAAAACCCCATCCAATTTTTTTTATGCAAGTATTTTTGCTCCAGTGAGTGCATGATGCCAGGTCTGCGTTGGTGTGGCACCTTGCTTGCCTTATAAGAGGAGGGGGATGTTTAAATATTTCTATGATTACCATGCATTTTTTAAATTATTAATCTGTATATTAGTGGCTGACACGGCTCCTCATAGCATTTGACCACGGCACCTCATAGCAATAAGAACCTCCTTTACATAGGCCTTCTTCCATGTTTTTTATCATTCACCTCTGAATACCTGATGTGCTGGCATATTTTTATCATTAATCTATGTTTTGCTTGACACTGGCACCCAACTCATAGCTTTTAGCCTCACTCAGCAGCTGTGGGAACCTCCTTTGCCAAGGACTCTGTTCACGGTTTTTATCATCTGTCTTGAATTATATTATTGCTTGGCGTCGTTTTGTTCATGGGTCGTTTCTTTGTTTTCGATTTTTGGTTTTTATTGTTCGGTAGTTTTTAGCTGTTTTGTTCGCTAGCAAAATCTCATTTTCGTTCTGGTTTCTGGTATTTCTGTCTGTCATTGATCACAGGTTGGGGGTCTCTTTGGTCATGTTTTATTGGTTTGATTGTGTCTGCGGTTTCATTTTACATTCAATCCATTTCTATGTGCACGCTTTTAGACAATGGTTTCAATTTGTTTATTTTTGTTTTACCTTCTTTGTCTTTATGTAAGTATTTATAGAGAATGGTAATAATATAAATTTTTTTTCATCTTACCTAAGAGTTTGTTTAAACAGAGTTACTCCGTGACTGTGTTTTCTAACTCATAAGAGTTTGTTTAAACAGTGTTACTCAGTGACTGTGTTTTCCAACTCACAAGAGTTTGGTTGAACACAGTTACTCAGTGACTGTGTTTTAGAACTCGCGAGTGCCAATATAATGTTTTATGTCTTTGGTAATATTTATTGGTGCTGTAAGAATTCCAAACAATAAGCGTTAATATTCTCAAACCATTCAACTAAATTGATTGTTCTGCAGTTCCAAATCTAAGGAATGGTTTTCTTGTAGCTGTTGCTAAATCTTCTGTTTTGGCAAAGAAGATAAGTTGGTATATGTTTAGTTTCCAAAATTACTGCAGAATGATAACAGGTACTTTACATGTAAGCTACTCACAGAAATTTAATTCACCATTTGGCTCTTGAAGTGACTGTTAGATCCCAGAGATTTGCTGGTCGCACAATATGTGCAGTTACCGAAAGGAATTAAGAAGGAACTGGCCTTTTCTTTTCAGCCTTAAAGGATGTGATAGCTTTGTAGAGCACCTGCCAACCACATTTTTGAGGAGCGAAATGGGAAGATGAAGCGGAAAATAGAGCCTCTCATCTTTCAAGTCTTGCAGGAATCCTCCACGTGGACTCCTTGGGCATAACTGAAAATGTTATGGCAGAATCCTGCAAGGCGAATTTTTAGTGTGCAATAGGAGTTTAGCACCTCCCGGGGAACCCAGCTAAGCTGGTTTGGAACCCAGCTCTCCTTCTAAAGGAAGGGGGATGTTTAAACTGGTTAAGATTACCATGCACCTAAACGATCCCGGATCCGCCGTGGCCTAGTGGTTATGATGCCTGGCTCCCAAGCATGAGTTCGCAGGTTTTCGAGTCTCTGCTGGATCCCCAAGCGGGTTGGCCTGGTCGCTATATAAATGTTCGGCGTTGTGGAGGGCTGTCTATGGTCTTTCTGCAACAGAAAGACCCCTTGGAACTATTCGTGAAGAGCAGGGAATTTCTTCCCGGTTCCGGATTTCTATCTTGATATGACCTAAGCTGTGAAAGCGACGTAAAACCCAATTCCTTCCTTCCTTCCTTTGGATGATAAGTATCTGATGTTGCATTTTGGGACCCTTGTTTGATCTAGGTCGGACTGTGGGTGTTTTATGTTTTTTTTTTTTATCTTCATTTTCTCTGCATTTATATGATGGCTGTTAAGTGGTGCATCATAATTGTCAGCAGGGTCTGATAGTGATAACAAAGCAAGCGATCGTCATTTTTTTTCATATAAAGCAGATGCCGGTATTTTTTTATCATTAATCTGTATTTCAGGGCCTGACTCTGTCACTTCCTCATAGAATTAAGAACTTCCTTCGCATAGGCCTGCCACCACAGTTTTTATCATCCACCGCTATGAGTACATTGTGCTTGCATTTTCTTTAATCATTAATCTGTATATCAGTGACTGACACCGGTACCTCCTCATAGCATTTGACTGGGGCACCTCATAGCCTAAAGAACCTCCTTTGCATAGGCATCCCTTCACATCTTTTTATCATCCACCTCTATACGAATACCTGATGCTGGCAATTTTTTTACCATTGATCTGTATGTCAGGGCCTGAGACTGGCTCCTCATCATAGCGTTTGGCCTCCTCAGCAGAGTTGGGAACTTCATAGGCTTCCCTCCATGTTTTTATCATTTATTCTCATTCATGTGCTATACCGGTCAGTTCGCTTCATTCACTGCCCAATAGTTCTTTTAAAATGCAGACTTACTGTTTAGAAATCATCACAAATGAATACTGAACATAAATTGTAACTGGATTTCCTCATACGTCGCGCATGAAACCCCTTGTGACGTTTTTATGCAAGTATTCTCACTCCCAATCACCGGTGCGCTGACGATGCACCTATATCATGGTTTCAAGACTAAATACCACAAAGCTGTCATGTGCATTTTACTCCTCATTAATTCCCTGCACTCACCACCCAATCTTCTTTTAAAGTGCAGGTTACTTTCTATATGTAAAATGAATGCAAATCCAATTTTTTGTTATGCGAGTACTTATGCTCCAGTGAGTGCTTGATACCAGGTCTGCGTTGGTGTGGCACCCTGCTCGCCTTATAAGAGGAGGGGGATGTTTAAATCTTTCTATGATTACCATGCATTTTTTTTATTATTAATCTGTATATTAGTGGCTGATACGCCTCCTCATAGCATTTGTCCACGTCTGCATTTATATGATGGCTGTTGTTAAGTGGTGTATTAAAATTGTCAGTAGCATGTGATGGCGATAACAAAGGAAGCAATCGTCATTTTTTTTCATATGAAGCAGATGCCGGTATTTTTTTATCATTAATCTGTATTTCAGGGCCTGACTCCGTCACCTCCTCATAGGATTAAGAACTTCCCTCGCATAGGCCTGCCACCACAGTTTTTATCATCCACCGCTATGAGTACATTATGCTGGCATTTTTTTTAATCATTAATCTGTATATTTGTGACTGACACCGGTACCTCCTCATAACATTTGACTGGGGCACCTCATAGCCTAAAGAACCGCCTCTGGATAACCCCATGTTATACCTAAACATTCCATACATCTCCCATCTATTAATTTTCTACCATCTTCTGATAGATAGATAGATGGTTCGATAGATAGCTGGTTCGATAGATAGATAGATGGTTTGATAGATAGATGGTTCAATACACAGATAGCTGGTTCAATACATAGCTGATTTGACGCATAGATAGCTGGTTAGATAGTCCTCCAAAGCGTCAAAAAGTGCAGAAGACAGATCTTTCCAGCTATGAGGATGAGAGGACACTCGTTGGGCTCTGCCCCATGTTGGCTACTGCCTAAGCACAATCGTCTGAGAAGAGGCTGAAAGGTCCCCCAAGCCTCCTGCATGCTGTCCAGATATTTCACGGCCCCGAGCGGCCTCTTTCACTCTTGGCATTGTAGTGGCTGCCCGGCTGTGAGGCCCCAGTGCCTCCTGCATGCGGTCCAGATGTATCACGGCCCCGAGCTGCTTTGAACGATTGGTCTCTGTGAAGGCCGTCCTTGTCCCACAAAATGATAAATAGCAATCCTTACTCAAGTATGGCCTCCGCTCCCGAGTGAGCGTGCAAGCCAGGCACTCATCCTCAGGTGCTGTCAATGATGCCTCTGGAATGATTCGTACTATTATTCCTCATAGTCTTGTGAAGGCCATCCTTGTCTCACACAATGAAACAAAGAGCAATTGTTGCTCAAGTATGGCCTCCGCTTCCGAGTGAGCATGCAAGCCAGGCACTCGTCCTCAGGTGCTGTCAATGATGTCTCTGGAATGATTCGTACTATTATTCCTCATAGTCTTGTGAAGGCCATCCTTGCCTCACACAATGAAACAAAGAGCAATCGTTGCTCAAGTATGGCATCGTTGCTCAAGTATGGCCTCCGCTTCCGAGTGAGCATGCAAGCCAGGCACTCGTCCTCAGGTGCTGTCAATGATGCCTCTGGAATGATTCGTACAATTATTCCTCATAGTCTTGTGAAGGCCATCCTTGCCTCACACAATGAAACAAAGAGCAATCGTTGCTCAAGTATGGCCTCCGCTTCCGAGTGAGCATGCAAGCCAGGCACTCGTCCTCAGGTGCTGTCAATGATGCCTCTGGAATGATTCGTACTATTATTCCTCATAGTCTTGTGAAGGCCATCCTTGCCTCACACAATGAAACAAAGAGCAATCGTTGCTCAAGTATGGCCTCCGCTTCCGAGTAAGCGTGCAAGCCAGGCACTCGTCCTCGGGTGCTGTCAATGATGCCTCTGGAATGATTCGTACTATTATTCCTCATAGTCTTGTGAAGGCCATCCTTGCCTCACACAATGAAACAAAGAGCAATCGTTGCTCAAGTATGGCCTCCGCTTCCGAGTGAGCATGCAAGCCAGGCACTCGTCCTCAGGTGCTGTCAATGATGCCTCTGGAATGATTCGTACTATTATTCCTCATAGTCTTGTGAAGGCCATCCTTGCCTCACACAATGAAACAAAGAGCAATCGTTGCTCAAGTATGGCCTCCGCTTCCGAGTGAGCATGCAAGCCAGGCACTCGTCCTCAGGTGCTGTCAATGATGTCTGTGGAATGATTCGTTCTATTATTCCTCATAGTCTTGTGAAGGCCATCCTTGCCTCACACAATGAAACAAAGAGCAATCGTTGCTCAAGTATGGCAATCGTTGCTCAAGTATGGCCTCCGCTTCCGAGTGAGCATGCAAGCCAGGCACTCGTCCTCAGGTGCTGTCAATGATGCCTCTGGAATGATTCGTACAATTATTCCTCATAGTCTTGTGAAGGCCATCCTTGCCTCACACAATGAAACAAAGAGCAATCGTTGCTCAAGTATGGCCTCCGCTTCCGAGTGAGCATGCAAGCCAGGCACTCGTCCTCAGGTGCTGTCAATGATGCCTCTGGAATGATTCGTACTATTATTCCTCATAGTCTTGTGAAGGCCATCCTTGCCTCACACAATGAAACAAAGAGCAATCGTTGCTCAAGTATGGCCTCCGCTTCCGAGTAAGCATGCAAGCCAGGCACTCGTCCTCGGGTGCTGTCAATGATGCCTCTGGAATGATTCGTACTATTATTCCTCATAGTCTTGTGAAGGCCATCCTTGCCTCACACAATGAAACAAAGAGCAATCGTTGCTCAAGTATGGCCTCCGCTTCCGAGTAAGCATGCAAGCCAGGCACTCGTCCTCAGGTGCTGTCAATGATGCCTCTGGAATGATTCGTACTATTATTCCTCATAGTCTTGTGAAGGCCATCCTTGCCTCACACAATGAAACAAAGAGCAATCGTTGCTCAAGTATGGCCTCCGCTTCCGAGTGAGCATGCAAGCCAGGCACTCGTCCTCAGGTGCTGTCAATGATGCCTCTGGAATGATTCGTACTATTATTCCTCATAGTCTTGTGAAGGCCATCCTTGCCTCACACAATGAAACAAAGAGCAATCGTTGCTCAAGTATGGCCTCCGCTTCCGAGTGAGCATGCAAGCCAGGCACTCGTCCTCAGGTGCTGTCAATGATGCCTCTGGAATGATTCGTACTATTATTCCTCATAGTCTTGTGAAGGCCATCCTTGCCTCACACAATGAAACAAAGAGCAATTGTTGCTCAAGTATGGCCTCCGCTTCCGAGTGAGCATGCAAGCCAGGCACTCGTCCTCGTCCTCGGGTGCTGTCAATGATGCCTCTGGAATGATTCGTACTATTATTTCTCATAGTCTTGTGAAGGCCATCCTTGCCTCACACAATGAAACAAAGAGCAATCGTTTCTCAAGTATGGCCTCCGCTTCCGAGTGAGCATGCAAGCCAGGCACTCGTCCTCAGGTGCTGTCAATGATGCCTCTGGAATGATTCGTACTATTATTCCTCATAGTCTTGTGAAGGCCATCCTTGCCTCACACAATGAAACAAAGAGCAATCGTTGCTCAAGTATGGCCTCCGCTTCCGAGTGAGCATGCAAGCCAGGCACTCGTCCTCAGGTGCTGTCAATGATGCCTCTGGAATGATTCGTACTATTATTCCTCATAGTCTTGTGAAGGCCATCCTTGCCTCACACAATGAAACACAGAGCAATCGTTGCTCAAGTATGGCCTCCGCTTCCGAGTAAGCATGCAAGCCAGGCACTCGTCCTCGGGTGCTGTCAATGATGCCTCTGGAATGATTCGTACTATTATTCCTCATAGTCTTGTGAAGGCCATCCTTGCCTCACACAATGAAACAAAGAGCAATCGTTGCTCAAGTATGGCCTCCGCTTCCGAGTAAGCATGCAAGCCAGGCACTCATCCTCTGGTGCTGTCAATGATGCCTCTGGAATGATTCGTACTATTATTCCTCATAGTCTTGTGAAGGCCATCCTTGCCTCACACAATGAAACAAAGAGCAATCGTTGCTCAAGTGTGGCCTCCGCTTCCGAGTGAGCATGGAAGCCAGGCACTCGTCCTCAGGTGCTGTCAATGATGCCTCTGGAATGATTCGTACTATTATTCCTCATAGTCTTGTGAAGGCCATCCGTGCCTCACACAATGAAACAAAGAGCAATCGTTGCTCAAGTATGGCCTCCGCTTCCGAGTAAGCATGCAAGCCAGGCACTCGTCCTCAGGTGCTGTCAATGAAGCCTCTGGAATGATTCGTACTATTATTCCTCATAGTCTTGTGAAGGCCATCCTTGCCTCAAACAATGAAACAAAGAGCAATCGTTGCTCAAGTATGGCCTCCGCTTCCGAGTAAGCATGCAAGCCAGGCACTCGTCCTCAGGTGCTGTCAATGATGCCTCTTGAATGATTCGTACTATTATTCCTCATAGTCTTGTGAAGGCCATCCTTGCCTCACACAATGAAACAAAGAGCAATCGTTGCTCAAGTATGGCCTCCGCTTCCGAGTGAGCATGCAAGCCAGGCACTCGTCCTCAGGTGCTGTCAATGATGCCTCTGGAATGATTCGTACTATTATTCCCCATAGTCTTGTGAAGGCCATCCTTGCCTCACACAATGAAACAAAGAGCAATCGTTGCTCAAGTATGGCCTTTGCTTCCGAGTGAGCATGCAAGCCAGGCACTCGTCCTCAGGTGCTGTCAATGATGCCTCTGGAATGATTCGTACTATTATTCCTCATAGTCTTGTGAAGGCCATCCTTGCCTCACACAATGAAACAAAGAGCAATCGTTGCTCAAGTATGGCCTCCGCTTCCGAGTAAGCATGCAAGCCAGGCACTCGTCCTCGGGTGCTGTCAATGATGCCTCTGGAATGATTCGTACTATTATTCCTCATAGTCTTGTGAAGGCCATCCTTGCCTCGCACAATGAAACAAAGAGCAATCGTTGCTCAAGTATGGCCTCCGCTTCCGAGTAAGCATGCAAGCCAGGCACTCGTCCTCAGGTGCTGTCAATGATGCCTCTGGAATGATTCGTACTATTATTCCTCATAGTCTTGTGAAGGCCATCCTTGCCTCACACAATGAAACAAAGAGCAATCGTTGCTCAAGTAGGCCTCCGCTTCTGAGTGAGCATGCAAGCCCGACACTCGTCCTCAGGTGCTGTCAATTATGATAGATAGATAGCTGGTTTGATAGATAGCTGGTTCAAACGATAGATAGGTGGTTCAATAGCTAGATGGATAGTTTGATAGATAGCTGGTTCAATACATACCCAGATAGCTGGTTTATTTGATAGAAAGATAGCTGGTTCGATAGATAGAAAGATGGTTCGATAGATAGATAGATAGATGGTTTGATAGATAGATAGATGGTTCAATAGAAAGATGTTTGAAAGATTATTTTGAAAATTTGCTTATGTCAGGGGGCAATCATCAAATGATGTCAGGCTCTTAAGGCTGCTGTTTTTATCATCCACCACTGAGTACATTATGCTGGCATTTTTTTTGATCATTAATCTGTATATCAATGACTGACACCAGTACCTCCTCATAGCATTTGACTGGGGCACCTCATAGCCTAAAGAACCTCCTTTGCATAGGCATCCCTTCACATTTTTTTATCATACACCTCTATACGAATACCTGATGCCGGCAATTTTTTTAATCATTAATCTGTATGTCAGGGCCTGACACTGGTTCCTCATCATAGCGTTTGGCCTCCTCAGCAGAGTTGTTTTTATAATTTATTCTCATTCATGTGCTTTACCGGTACTCTCTGTCAGTATGCTTCATTCACTGCCCAATAGTTCTTTTAAAATGCAGACTTACTGTTTAGAAATCATCACAAATGAATACTGAACATAAATTGTAACTGGATTTCCTCATACGTCGTGCTAGAAACCCCTTGCAACGTTTTTATGCAAGTATTCTCACTCCAATCACTGGTGCACTGACAATGCACCTATATCAGGGTTTCAAGACTAAATCCCACAAAGCTGTCATGTGCATTTTACTCATCAATCCCCTGCACTCACAACCCAATATTCTTTTAAGGTGCAGGTTACTTTCTATATGTATAGTGAATGCAAATTGTTACCATATTTGCCTATGTCGTGCGCTTAAAACCCCATCCAATTTTTTTTATGCAAGTATTTTTGCTCCAGTGAGTGCATGATGCCAGGTCTGCGTTGGTGTGGCACCTTGCTTGCCTTATAAGAGGAGGGGGATGTTTAAATCTTTCTATGATTACCATGCATTTTTTAAATTATTAATCTGTATATTAGTGGCTGACACGGCTCCTCATAGCATTTGACCACGGCACCTCATAGCAATAAGAACCTCCTTTACATAGGCCTTCTTCCATGTTTTTTATCATTCACCTCTGAATACCTGATGTGCTGGCATATTTTTATCATTAATCTATGTTTTGCTTGACACTGGCACCCAACTCATAGCTTTTAGCCTCACTCAGCAGCTGTGGGAACCTCCTTTGCCAAGGACTCTGTTCACGGTTTTTATCATCTGTCTTGAATTATATTATTGCTTGGCGTCGTTTTGTTCATGGGTCGTTTCTTTGTTTTCGATTTTTGGTTTTTATTGTTCGGTAGTTTTTAGCTGTTTTGTTCGCTAGCAAAATCTCATTTTCGTTCTGGTTTCTGGTATTTCTGTCTGTCATTGATCACAGGTTGGGGGTCTCTTTGGTCATGTTTTATTGGTTTGATTGTGTCTGCGGTTTCATTTTACATTCAATCCATTTCTATGTGCACGCTTTTAGACAATGGTTTCAATTTGTTTATTTTTGTTTTACCTTCTTTGTCTTTATGTAAGTATTTATAGAGAATGGTAATAATATAAAATTTTTTTCATCTTACCTAAGAGTTTGTTTAAACAGAGTTACTCCGTGACTGTGTTTTCTAACTCATAAGAGTTTGTTTAAACAGTGTTACTCAGTGACTGTGTTTTCCAACTCACAAGAGTTTGGTTGAACACAGTTACTCAGTGACTGTGTTTTAGAACTCGCGAGTGCCAATATAATGTTTTATGTCTTTGGTAATATTTATTGGTGCTGTAAGAATTCCAAACAATAAGCGTTAATATTCTCAAACCATTCAACTAAATTAATTGTTCTGCAGTTCCAAATCTAAGGAATGGTTTTCTTGTAGCTGTTGCTAAATCTTCTGTTTTGGCAAAGAAGATAAGTTGGTATATGTTTAGTTTCCAAAATTACTGCAGAATGATAACAGGTACTTTACATGTAAGCTACTCACAGAAATTTAATTCACCATTTGGCTCTTGAAGTGACTGTTAGATCCCAGAGATTTGCTGGTCGCACAATATGTGCAGTTACCGAAAGGAATTAAGAAGGAACTGGCCTTTTCTTTTCAACCTTAAAGGATGTGATAGCTTTGTAGAGCACCTGCCAACCACATTTTTGAGGAGCGAAATGGGAAGATGAAGCGGAAAATAGAGCCTCTCATCTTTCAAGTCTTGCAGGAATCCTCCACGTGGACTCCTTGGGCATAACTGAAAATGTTATGGCAGAATCCTGCAAGGCGAATTTTTAGTGTGCAATAGGAGTTTAGCACCTCCCGGGGAACCCAGCTAAGCTGGTTTGGAACCCAGCTCTCCTTCTAAAGGAAGGGGGATGTTTAAACTGGTTAAGATTACCATGCACCTAAACGATCCCGGATCCGCCGTGGCCTAGTGGTTATGATGCCTGGCTCCCAAGCATGAGTTCGCAGGTTTTCGAGTCTCTGCTGGATCCCCAAGCGGGTTGGCCTGGTCGCTATATAAATGTTCGGCGTTGTGGAGGGCTGTCTATGGTCTTTCTGCAACAGAAAGACCCCTTGGAACTATTCGTGAAGAGCAGGGAATTTCTTCCCGGTTCCGGATTTCTATCTTGATATGACCTAAGCTGTGAAAGCGACGTAAAACCCAGTTCCTTCCTTCCTTCCTTTGGATGATAAGTATCTGATGTTGCATTTTGGGACCCTTGTTTGATCTAGGTCGGACTGTGGGTGTTTTATGTTTTTTTTTTATCTTCATTTTCTCTGCATTTATATGATGGCTGTTAAGTGGTGCATCATAATTGTCAGCAGGGTCTGATAGTGATAACAAAGCAAGCGATCGTCATTTTTTTTCATATAAAGCAGATGCCGGTATTTTTTTATCATTAATCTGTATTTCAGGGCCTGACTCTGTCACTTCCTCATAGAATTAAGAACTTCCTTCGCATAGGCCTGCCACCACAGTTTTTATCATCCACCGCTATGAGTACATTGTGCTTGCATTTTCTTTAATCATTAATCTGTATATCAGTGACTGACACCGGTACCTCCTCATAGCATTTGACTGGGGCACCTCATAGCCTAAAGAACCTCCTTTGCATAGGCATCCCTTCACATCTTTTTATCATCCACCTCTATACGAATACCTGATGCTGGCAATTTTTTTACCATTGATCTGTATGTCAGGGCCTGAGACTGGCTCCTCATCATAGCGTTTGGCCTCCTCAGCAGAGTTGGGAACTTCATAGGCTTCCCTCCATGTTTTTATCATTTATTCTCATTCATGTGCTATACCGGTCAGTTCGCTTCATTCACTGCCCAATAGTTCTTTTAAAATGCAGACTTACTGTTTAGAAATCATCACAAATGAATACTGAACATAAATTGTAACTGGATTTCCTCATACGTCGCGCATGAAACCCCTTGTGACTTTTTTATGCAAGTATTCTCACTCCCAATCACCGGTGCGCTGACGATGCACCTATATCATGGTTTCAAGACTAAATACCACAAAGCTGTCATGTGCATTTTACTCCTCATTAATTCCCTGCACTCACCACCCAATCTTCTTTTAAAGTGCAGGTTACTTTCTATATGTAAAATGAATGCAAATCCAATTTTTTGTTATGCGAGTACTTATGCTCCAGTGAGTGCTTGATGCCAGGTCTGCGTTGGTGTGGCACCCTGCTCGCCTTATAAGAGGAGGGGGATGTTTAAATCTTTCTATGATTACCATGCATTTTTTTTATTATTAATCTGTATATTAGTGGCTGATACGCCTCCTCATAGCATTTGTCCACGTCTGCATTTATATGATGGCTGTTGTTAAGTGGTGTATTAAAATTGTCAGTAGCATGTGATGGCGATAACAAAGGAAGCAATCGTCATTTTTTTTCATATGAAGCAGATGCCGGTATTTTTTTATCATTAATCTGTATTTCAGGGCCTGACTCCGTCACCTCCTCATAGGATTAAGAACTTCCCTCGCATAGGCCTGCCACCACAGTTTTTATCATCCACCGCTATGAGTACATTATGCTGGCATTTTTTTTAATCATTAATCTGTATATTTGTGACTGACACCGGTACCTCCTCATAACATTTGACTGGGGCACCTCATAGCCTAAAGAACCGCCTCTGGATAACCCCATGTTATACCTAAACATTCCATACATCTCCCATCTATTAATTTTCTACCATCTTCTGATAGATAGATAGATGGTTCGATAGATAGCTGGTTCGATAGATAGATAGATGGTTTGATAGATAGATGGTTCAATACACAGATAGCTGGTTCAATACATAGCTGATTTGACGCATAGATAGCTGGTTAGATAGTCCTCCAAAGCGTCAAAAAGTGCAGAAGACAGATCTTTCCAGCTATGAGGATGAGAGGACACTCGTTGGGCTCTGCCCCATGTTGGCTACTGCCTAAGCACAATCGTCTGAGAAGAGGCTGAAAGGTCCCCCAAGCCTCCTGCATGCTGTCCAGATATTTCACGGCCCCGAGCGGCCTCTTTCACTCTTGGCATTGTAGTGGCTGCCCGGCTGTGAGGCCCCAGTGCCTCCTGCATGCGGTCCAGATGTATCACGGCCCCGAGCTGCTTTGAACGATTGGTCTCTGTGAAGGCCGTCCTTGTCCCACAAAATGATAAATAGCAATCCTTACTCAAGTATGGCCTCCGCTCCCGAGTGAGCGTGCAAGCCAGGCACTCATCCTCAGGTGCTGTCAATGATGCCTCTGGAATGATTCGTACTATTATTCCTCATAGTCTTGTGAAGGCCATCCTTGTCTCACACAATGAAACAAAGAGCAATTGTTGCTCAAGTATGGCCTCCGCTTCCGAGTGAGCATGCAAGCCAGGCACTCGTCCTCAGGTGCTGTCAATGATGTCTCTGGAATGATTCGTACTATTATTCCTCATAGTCTTGTGAAGGCCATCCTTGCCTCACACAATGAAACAAAGAGCAATCGTTGCTCAAGTATGGCATCGTTGCTCAAGTATGGCCTCCGCTTCCGAGTGAGCATGCAAGCCAGGCACTCGTCCTCAGGTGCTGTCAATGATGCCTCTGGAATGATTCGTACAATTATTCCTCATAGTCTTGTGAAGGCCATCCTTGCCTCACACAATGAAACAAAGAGCAATCGTTGCTCAAGTATGGCCTCCGCTTCCGAGTGAGCATGCAAGCCAGGCACTCGTCCTCAGGTGCTGTCAATGATGCCTCTGGAATGATTCGTACTATTATTCCTCATAGTCTTGTGAAGGCCATCCTTGCCTCACACAATGAAACAAAGAGCAATCGTTGCTCAAGTATGGCCTCCGCTTCCGAGTAAGCGTGCAAGCCAGGCACTCGTCCTCGGGTGCTGTCAATGATGCCTCTGGAATGATTCGTACTATTATTCCTCCTAGTCTTTTGAAGGCCATCCTTGCCTCACACAATGAAACAAAGAGCAATCGTTGCTCAAGTATGGCCTCCGCTTCCGAGTGAGCATGCAAGCCAGGCACTCGTCCTCAGGTGCTGTCAATGATGCCTCTGGAATGATTCGTACTATTATTCCTCATAGTCTTGTGAAGGCCATCCTTGCCTCACACAATGAAACAAAGAGCAATCGTTGCTCAAGTATGGCCTCCGCTTCCGAGTGAGCATGCAAGCCAGGCACTCGTCCTCAGGTGCTGTCAATGATGTCTGTGGAATGATTCGTACTATTATTCCTCATAGTCTTGTGAAGGCCATCCTTGCCTCACACAATGAAACAAAGAGCAATCGTTGCTCAAGTATGGCAATCGTTGCTCAAGTATGGCCTCCGCTTCCGAGTGAGCATGCAAGCCAGGCACTCGTCCTCAGGTGCTGTCAATGATGCCTCTGGAATGATTCGTACAATTATTCCTCATAGTCTTGTGAAGGCCATCCTTGCCTCACACAATGAAACAAAGAGCAATCGTTGCTCAAGTATGGCCTCCGCTTCCGAGTGAGCATGCAAGCCAGGCACTCGTCCTCAGGTGCTGTCAATGATGCCTCTGGAATGATTCGTACTATTATTCCTCATAGTCTTGTGAAGGCCATCCTTGCCTCACACAATGAAACAAAGAGCAATCATTGCTCAAGTATGGCCTCCGCTTCCGAGTAAGCATGCAAGCCAGGCACTCGTCCTCGGGTGCTGTCAATGATGCCTCTGGAATGATTCGTACTATTATTCCTCATAGTCTTGTGAAGGCCATCCTTGCCTCACACAATGAAACAAAGAGCAATCGTTGCTCAAGTATGGCCTCCGCTTCCGAGTAAGCATGCAAGCCAGGCACTCGTCCTCAGGTGCTGTCAATGATGCCTCTGGAATGATTCGTACTATTATTCCTCATAGTCTTGTGAAGGCCATCCTTGCCTCACACAATGAAACAAAGAGCAATCGTTGCTCAAGTATGGCCTCCGCTTCCGAGTGAGCATGCAAGCCAGGCACTCGTCCTCAGGTGCTGTCAATGATGCCTCTGGAATGATTCGTACTATTATTCCTCATAGTCTTGTGAAGGCCATCCTTGCCTCACACAATGAAACAAAGAGCAATCGTTGCTCAAGTATGGCCTCCGCTTCCGAGTGAGCATGCAAGCCAGGCACTCGTCCTCAGGTGCTGTCAATGATGCCTCTGGAATGATTCGTACTATTATTCCTCATAGTCTTGTGAAGGCCATCCTTGCCTCACACAATGAAACAAAGAGCAATCATTGCTCAAGTATGGCCTCCGCTTCCGAGTAAGCATGCAAGCCAGGCACTCGTCCTCAGGTGCTGTCAATGATGCCTCTGGAATGATTCGTACTATTATTCCTCATAGTCTTGTGAAGGCCATCCTTGCCTCACACAATGAAACAAAGAGCAATCGTTGCTCAAGTATGGCCTCCGCTTCCGAGTAAGCATGCAAGCCAGGCACTCGTCCTCGGGTGCTGTCAATGATGCCTCTGGAATGATTCGTACTATTATTCCTCATAGTCTTGTGAAGGCCATCCTTGCCTCGCACAATGAAACAAAGAGCAATCGTTGCTCAAGTATGGCCTCCGCTTCCGAGTAAGCATGCAAGCCAGGCACTCGTCCTCAGGTGCTGTCAATGATGCCTCTGGAATGATTCGTACTATTATTCCTCATAGTCTTGTGAAGGCCATCCTTGCCTCACACAATGAAACAAAGAGCAATTGTTGCTCAAGTATGGCCTCCGCTTCCGAGTGAGCATGCAAGCCAGGCACTCGTCCTCAGGTGCTGTCAATGATGCCTCTGGAATGATTCGTACTATTATTCCCCATAGTCTTGTGAAGGCCATCCTTGCCTCACACAATGAAACAAAGAGCAATCGTTGCTCAAGTATGGCCTTTGCTTCCGAGTGAGCATGCAAGCCAGGCACTCGTCCTCAGGTGCTGTCAATGATGCCTCTGGAATGATTCGTACTATTATTCCTCATAGTCTTGTGAAGGCCATCTTTGCCTCGCACAATGAAACAAAGAGCAATCGTTGCTCAAGTATGGCCTCCGCTTCTGAGTAAGCATGCAAGCCAGGCACTCGTCCTCGGGTGCTGTCAATGATGCCTCTGGAATGATTCGTACTATTATTCCTCATAGTCTTGTGAAGGCCATCCTTGCCTCGCACAATGAAACAAAGAGCAATCGTTGCTCAAGTATGGCCTCCGCTTCCGAGTAAGCATGCAAGCCAGGCACTCGTCCTCAGGTGCTGTCAATGATGCCTCTGGAATGATTCGTACTATTATTCCTCATAGTCTTGTGAAGGCCATCCTTGCCTCACACAATGAAACAAAGAGCAATTGTTGCTCAAGTATGGCCTCCGCTTCCGAGTGAGCATGCAAGCCAGGCACTCGTCCTCGGGTGCTGTCAATGATGCCTCTGGAATGATTCGTACTATTATTTCTCATAGTCTTGTGAAGGCCATCCTTGCCTCACACAATGAAACAAAGAGCAATCGTTGCTCAAGTATGGCCTCCGCTTCCGAGTGAGCATGGAAGCCAGGCACTCGTCCTCAGGTGCTGTCAATGATGCCTCTGGAATGATTCGTACTATTATTCCTCCTAGTCTTGTGAAGGCCATCCTTGCCTCACACAATGAAACAAAGAGCAATCGTTGCTCAAGTATGGCCTCCGCTTCCGAGTGAGCATGCAAGCCAGGCACTCGTCCTCAGGTGCTGTCAATGATGCCTCTGGAATGATTCGTACTATTATTCCTCATAGTCTTGTGAAGGCCATCCTTGCCTCACACAATGAAACAAAGAGCAATCGTTGCTCAAGTATGGCCTCCGCTTCCGAGTGAGCATGCAAGCCAGGCACTCGTCCTCAGGTGCTGTCAATGATGCCTCTGGAATGATTCGTACTATTATTCCTCATAGTCTTGTGAAGGCCATCCTTGCCTCACACAATGAAACACAGAGCAATCGTTGCTCAAGTATGGCCTCCGCTTCCGAGTAAGCATGCAAGCCAGGCACTCGTCCTCGGGTGCTGTCAATGATGCCTCTGGAATGATTCGTACTATTATTCCTCATAGTCTTGTGAAGGCCATCCTTGCCTCACACAATGAAACAAAGAGCAATCGTTGCTCAAGTATGGCCTCCGCTTCCGAGTAAGCATGCAAGCCAGGCACTCGTCCTCTGGTGCTGTCAATGATGCCTCTGGAATGATTCGTACTATTATTCCTCATAGTCTTGTGAAGGCCATCCTTGCCTCACACAATGAAACAAAGAGCAATCGTTGCTCAAGTGTGGCCTCCGCTTCCGAGTGAGCATGGAAGCCAGGCACTCGTCCTCAGGTGCTGTCAATGATGCCTCTGGAATGATTCGTACTATTATTCCTCATAGTCTTGTGAAGGCCATCCGTGCCTCACACAATGAAACAAAGAGCAATCGTTGCTCAAGTATGGCCTCCGCTTCCGAGTAAGCATGCAAGCCAGGCACTCGTCCTCAGGTGCTGTCAATGATGCCTCTGGAATGATTCGTACTATTATTCCTCATAGTCTTGTGAAGGCCATCCTTGCCTCAAACAATGAAACAAAGAGCAATCGTTGCTCAAGTATGGCCTCCGCTTCCGAGTAAGCATGCAAGCCAGGCACTCGTCCTCAGGTGCTGTCAATGATGCCTCTTGAATGATTCGTACTATTATTCCTCATAGTCTTGTGAAGGCCATCCTTGCCTCACACAATGAAACAAAGAGCAATCGTTGCTCAAGTATGGCCTCCGCTTCCGAGTGAGCATGCAAGCCAGGCACTCGTCCTCAGGTGCTGTCAATGATGCCTCTGGAATGATTCGTACTATTATTCCCCATAGTCTTGTGAAGGCCATCCTTGCCTCACACAATGAAACAAAGAGCAATCGTTGCTCAAGTATGGCCTTTGCTTCCGAGTGAGCATGCAAGCCAGGCACTCGTCCTCAGGTGCTGTCAATGATGCCTCTGGAATGATTCGTACTATTATTCCTCATAGTCTTGTGAAGGCCATCCTTGCCTCACACAATGAAACAAAGAGCAATCGTTGCTCAAGTATGGCCTCCGCTTCCGAGTAAGCATGCAAGCCAGGCACTCGTCCTCGGGTGCTGTCAATGATGCCTCTGGAATGATTCGTACTATTATTCCTCATAGTCTTGTGAAGGCCATCCTTGCCTCGCACAATGAAACAAAGAGCAATCGTTGCTCAAGTATGGCCTCCGCTTCCGAGTAAGCATGCAAGCCAGGCACTCGTCCTCAGGTGCTGTCAATGATGCCTCTGGAATGATTCGTACTATTATTCCTCATAGTCTTGTGAAGGCCATCCTTGCCTCACACAATGAAACAAAGAGCAATCGTTGCTCAAGTAGGCCTCCGCTTCTGAGTGAGCATGCAAGCCCGACACTCGTCCTCAGGTGCTGTCAATTATGATAGATAGATAGCTGGTTTGATAGATAGCTGGTTCAAACGATAGATAGGTGGTTCAATAGCTAGATGGATAGTTTGATAGATAGCTGGTTCAATACATACCCAGATAGCTGGTTTATTTGATAGAAAGATAGCTGGTTCGATAGATAGAAAGATGGTTCGATAGATAGATAGATAGATGGTTTGATAGATAGATAGATGGTTCAATAGAAAGATGTTTGAAAGATTATTTTGAAAATTTGCTTATGTCAGGGGGCAATCATCAAATGATGTCAGGCTCTTAAGGCTGCTGTTTTTATCATCCACCACTGAGTACATTATGCTGGCATTTTTTTTGATCATTAATCTGTATATCAATGACTGACACCAGTACCTCCTCATAGCATTTGACTGGGGCACCTCATAGCCTAAAGAACCTCCTTTGCATAGGCATCCCTTCACATTTTTTTATCATACACCTCTATACGAATACCTGATGCCGGCAATTTTTTTAATCATTAATCTGTATGTCAGGGCCTGACACTGGTTCCTCATCATAGCGTTTGGCCTCCTCAGCAGAGTTGTTTTTATAATTTATTCTCATTCATGTGCTTTACCGGTACTCTCTGTCAGTATGCTTCATTCACTGCCCAATAGTTCTTTTAAAATGCAGACTTACTGTTTAGAAATCATCACAAATGAATACTGAACATAAATTGTAACTGGATTTCCTCATACGTCGTGCTAGAAACCCCTTGCAACGTTTTTATGCAAGTATTCTCACTCCAATCACTGGTGCACTGACAATGCACCTATATCAGGGTTTCAAGACTAAATCCCACAAAGCTGTCATGTGCATTTTACTCATCAATCCCCTGCACTCACAACCCAATATTCTTTTAAGGTGCAGGTTACTTTCTATATGTATAGTGAATGCAAATTGTTACCATATTTGCCTATGTCGTGCGCTTAAAACCCCATCCAATTTTTTTTATGCAAGTATTTTTGCTCCAGTGAGTGCATGATGCCAGGTCTGCGTTGGTGTGGCACCTTGCTTGCCTTATAAGAGGAGGGGGATGTTTAAATATTTCTATGATTACCATGCATTTTTTTAATTATTAATCTGTATATTAGTGGCTGACACGGCTCCTCATAGCATTTGACCACGGCACCTCATAGCAATAAGAACCTCCTTTACATAGGCCTTCTTCCATGTTTTTTATCATTCACCTCTGAATACCTGATGTGCTGGCATATTTTTATCATTAATCTATGTTTTGCTTGACACTGGCACCCAACTCATAGCTTTTAGCCTCACTCAGCAGCTGTGGGAACCTCCTTTGCCAAGGACTCTGTTCACGGTTTTTATCATCTGTCTTGAATTATATTATTGCTTGGCGTCGTTTTGTTCATGGGTCGTTTCTTTGTTTTCGATTTTTGGTTTTTATTGTTCGGTAGTTTTTAGCTATTTTGTTCGCTAGCAAAATCTCATTTTCGTTCTGGTTTCTGGTATTTCTGTCTGTCATTGATCACAGGTTGGGGGTCTCTTTGGTCATGTTTTATTGGTTTGATTGTGTCTGCGGTTTCATTTTACATTCAATCCATTTCTATGTGCACGCTTTTAGACAATGGTTTCAATTTGTTTATTTTTGTTTTACCTTCTTTGTCTTTATGTAAGTATTTATAGAGAATGGTAATAATATAATTTTTTTTTCATCTTACCTAAGAGTTTGTTTAAACAGAGTTACTCCGTGACTGTGTTTTCTAACTCATAAGAGTTTGTTTAAACAGTGTTACTCAGTGACTGTGTTTTCCAACTCACAAGAGTTTGGTTGAACACAGTTACTCAGTGACTGTGTTTTAGAACTCGCGAGTGCCAATATAATGTTTTATGTCTTTGGTAATATTTATTGGTGCTGTAAGAATTCCAAACAATAAGCGTTAATATTCTCAAACCATTCAACTAAATTAATTGTTCTGCAGTTCCAAATCTAAGGAATGGTTTTCTTGTAGCTGTTGCTAAATCTTCTGTTTTGGCAAAGAAGATAAGTTGGTATATGTTTAGTTTCCAAAATTACTGCAGAATGATAACAGGTACTTTACATGTAAGCTACTCACAGAAATTTAATTCACCATTTGGCTCTTGAAGTGACTGTTAGATCCCAGAGATTTGCTGGTCGCACAATATGTGCAGTTACCGAAAGGAATTAAGAAGGAACTGGCCTTTTCTTTTCAGCCTTAAAGGATGTGATAGCTTTGTAGAGCACCTGCCAACCACATTTTTGAGGAGCGAAATGGGAAGATGAAGCGGAAAATAGAGCCTCTCATCTTTCAAGTCTTGCAGGAATCCTCCACGTGGACTCCTTGGGCATAACTGAAAATGTTATGGCAGAATCCTGCAAGGCGAATTTTTAGTGTGCAATAGGAGTTTAGCACCTCCCGGGGAACCCAGCTAAGCTGGTTTGGAACCCAGCTCTCCTTCTAAAGGAAGGGGGATGTTTAAACTGGTTAAGATTACCATGCACCTAAACGATCCCGGATCCGCCGTGGCCTAGTGGTTATGATGCCTGGCTCCCAAGCATGAGTTCGCAGGTTTTCGAGTCTCTGCTGGATCCCCAAGCGGGTTGGCCTGGTCGCTATATAAATGTTCGGCGTTGTGGAGGGCTGTCTATGGTCTTTCTGCAACAGAAAGACCCCTTGGAACTATTCGTGAAGAGCAGGGAATTTCTTCCCGGTTCCGGATTTCTATCTTGATATGACCTAAGCTGTGAAAGCGACGTAAAACCCAATTCCTTCCTTCCTTCCTTTGGATGATAAGTATCTGATGTTGCATTTTGGGACCCTTGTTTGATCTAGGTCGGACTGTGGGTGTTTTATGTTTTTTTTTTTTATCTTCATTTTCTCTGCATTTATATGATGGCTGTTAAGTGGTGCATCATAATTGTCAGCAGGGTCTGATAGTGATAACAAAGCAAGCGATCGTCATTTTTTTTCATATAAAGCAGATGCCGGTATTTTTTTATCATTAATCTGTATTTCAGGGCCTGACTCTGTCACTTCCTCATAGAATTAAGAACTTCCTTCGCATAGGCCTGCCACCACAGTTTTTATCATCCACCGCTATGAGTACATTGTGCTTGCATTTTCTTTAATCATTAATCTGTATATCAGTGACTGACACCGGTACCTCCTCATAGCATTTGACTGGGGCACCTCATAGCCTAAAGAACCTCCTTTGCATAGGCATCCCTTCACATCTTTTTATCATCCACCTCTATACGAATACCTGATGCTGGCAATTTTTTTACCATTGATCTGTATGTCAGGGCCTGAGACTGGCTCCTCATCATAGCGTTTGGCCTCCTCAGCAGAGTTGGGAACTTCATAGGCTTCCCTCCATGTTTTTATCATTTATTCTCATTCATGTGCTATACCGGTCAGTTCGCTTCATTCACTGCCCAATAGTTCTTTTAAAATGCAGACTTACTGTTTAGAAATCATCACAAATGAATACTGAACATAAATTGTAACTGGATTTCCTCATACGTCGCGCATGAAACCCCTTGTGACGTTTTTATGCAAGTATTCTCACTCCCAATCACCGGTGCGCTGACGCTGCACCTATATCATGGTTTCAAGACTAAATACCACAAAGCTGTCATGTGCATTTTACTCCTCATTAATTCCCTGCACTCACCACCCAATCTTCTTTTAAAGTGCAGGTTACTTTCTATATGTAAAATGAATGCAAATCCAATTTTTTGTTATGCGAGTACTTATGCTCCAGTGAGTGCTTGATGCCAGGTCTGCGTTGGTGTGGCACCCTGCTCGCCTTATAAGAGGAGGGGGATGTTTAAATCTTTCTATGATTACCATGCATTTTTTTTATTATTAATCTGTATATTAGTGGCTGATACGCCTCCTCATAGCATTTGTCCACGTCTGCATTTATATGATGGCTGTTGTTAAGTGGTGTATTAAAATTGTCAGTAGCATGTGATGGCGATAACAAAGGAAGCAATCGTCATTTTTTTTCATATGAAGCAGATGCCGGTATTTTTTTATCATTAATCTGTATTTCAGGGCCTGACTCCGTCACCTCCTCATAGGATTAAGAACTTCCCTCGCATAGGCCTGCCACCACAGTTTTTATCATCCACCGCTATGAGTACATTATGCTGGCATTTTTTTTAATCATTAATCTGTATATTTGTGACTGACACCGGTACCTCCTCATAACATTTGACTGGGGCACCTCATAGCCTAAAGAACCGCCTCTGGATAACCCTATGTTATACCTAAACATTCCATACATCTCCCATCTATTAATTTTCTACCATCTTCTGATAGATAGATAGATGGTTCGATAGATAGCTGGTTCGATAGATAGATAGATGGTTTGATAGATAGATGGTTCAATACACAGATAGCTGGTTCAATACATAGCTGATTTGACGCATAGATAGCTGGTTAGATAGTCCTCCAAAGCGTCAAAAAGTGCAGAAGACAGATCTTTCCAGCTATGAGGATGAGAGGACACTCGTTGGGCTCTGCCCCATGTTGGCTACTGCCTAAGCACAATCGTCTGAGAAGAGGCTGAAAGGTCCCCCAAGCCTCCTGCATGCTGTCCAGATATTTCACGGCCCCGAGCGGCCTCTTTCACTCTTGGCATTGTAGTGGCTGCCCGGCTGTGAGGCCCCAGTGCCTCCTGCATGCGGTCCAGATGTATCACGGCCCCGAGCTGCTTTGAACGATTGGTCTCTGTGAAGGCCGTCCTTGTCCCACAAAATGATAAATAGCAATCCTTACTCAAGTATGGCCTCCGCTCCCGAGTGAGCGTGCAAGCCAGGCACTCATCCTCAGGTGCTGTCAATGATGCCTCTGGAATGATTCGTACTATTATTTCTCATAGTCTTGTGAAGGCCATCCTTGCCTCACACAATGAAACAAAGAGCAATCGTTGCTCAAGTATGGCCTCCGCTTCCGAGTGAGCATGGAAGCCAGGCACTCGTCCTCAGGTGCTGTCAATGATGCCTCTGGAATGATTCGTACTATTATTCCTCCTAGTCTTGTGAAGGCCATCCTTGCCTCACACAATGAAACAAAGAGCAATCGTTGCTCAAGTATGGCCTCCGCTTCCGAGTGAGCATGCAAGCCAGGCACTCGTCCTCAGGTGCTGTCAATGATGCCTCTGGAATGATTCGTACTATTATTCCTCATAGTCTTGTGAAGGCCATCCTTGCCTCACACAATGAAACAAAGAGCAATCGTTGCTCAAGTATGGCCTCCGCTTCCGAGTGAGCATGCAAGCCAGGCACTCGTCCTCAGGTGCTGTCAATGATGCCTCTGGAATGATTCGTACTATTATTCCTCATAGTCTTGTGAAGGCCATCCTTGCCTCACACAATGAAACACAGAGCAATCGTTGCTCAAGTATGGCCTCCGCTTCCGAGTAAGCATGCAAGCCAGGCACTCGTCCTCGGGTGCTGTCAATGATGCCTCTGGAATGATTCGTACTATTATTCCTCATAGTCTTGTGAAGGCCATCCTTGCCTCACACAATGAAACAAAGAGCAATCGTTGCTCAAGTATGGCCTCCGCTTCCGAGTAAGCATGCAAGCCAGGCACTCGTCCTCTGGTGCTGTCAATGATGCCTCTGGAATGATTCGTACTATTATTCCTCATAGTCTTGTGAAGGCCATCCTTGCCTCACACAATGAAACAAAGAGCAATCGTTGCTCAAGTGTGGCCTCCGCTTCCGAGTGAGCATGGAAGCCAGGCACTCGTCCTCAGGTGCTGTCAATGATGCCTCTGGAATGATTCGTACTATTATTCCTCATAGTCTTGTGAAGGCCATCCGTGCCTCACACAATGAAACAAAGAGCAATCGTTGCTCAAGTATGGCCTCCGCTTCCGAGTAAGCATGCAAGCCAGGCACTCGTCCTCAGGTGCTGTCAATGATGCCTCTGGAATGATTCGTACTATTATTCCTCATAGTCTTGTGAAGGCCATCCTTGCCTCAAACAATGAAACAAAGAGCAATCGTTGCTCAAGTATGGCCTCCGCTTCCGAGTAAGCATGCAAGCCAGGCACTCGTCCTCAGGTGCTGTCAATGATGCCTCTTGAATGATTCGTACTATTATTCCTCATAGTCTTGTGAAGGCCATCCTTGCCTCACACAATGAAACAAAGAGCAATCGTTGCTCAAGTATGGCCTCCGCTTCCGAGTGAGCATGCAAGCCAGGCACTCGTCCTCAGGTGCTGTCAATGATGCCTCTGGAATGATTCGTACTATTATTCCCCATAGTCTTGTGAAGGCCATCCTTGCCTCACACAATGAAACAAAGAGCAATCGTTGCTCAAGTATGGCCTTTGCTTCCGAGTGAGCATGCAAGCCAGGCACTCGTCCTCAGGTGCTGTCAATGATGCCTCTGGAATGATTCGTACTATTATTCCTCATAGTCTTGTGAAGGCCATCCTTGCCTCACACAATGAAACAAAGAGCAATCGTTGCTCAAGTATGGCCTCCGCTTCCGAGTAAGCATGCAAGCCAGGCACTCGTCCTCGGGTGCTGTCAATGATGCCTCTGGAATGATTCGTACTATTATTCCTCATAGTCTTGTGAAGGCCATCCTTGCCTCGCACAATGAAACAAAGAGCAATCGTTGCTCAAGTATGGCCTCCGCTTCCGAGTAAGCATGCAAGCCAGGCACTCGTCCTCAGGTGCTGTCAATGATGCCTCTGGAATGATTCGTACTATTATTCCTCATAGTCTTGTGAAGGCCATCCTTGCCTCACACAATGAAACAAAGAGCAATCGTTGCTCAAGTAGGCCTCCGCTTCTGAGTGAGCATGCAAGCCCGACACTCGTCCTCAGGTGCTGTCAATTATGATAGATAGATAGCTGGTTTGATAGATAGCTGGTTCAAACGATAGATAGGTGGTTCAATAGCTAGATGGATAGTTTGATAGATAGCTGGTTCAATACATACCCAGATAGCTGGTTTATTTGATAGAAAGATAGCTGGTTCGATAGATAGAAAGATGGTTCGATAGATAGATAGATAGATGGTTTGATAGATAGATAGATGGTTCAATAGAAAGATGTTTGAAAGATTATTTTGAAAATTTGCTTATGTCAGGGGGCAATCATCAAATGATGTCAGGCTCTTAAGGCTGCTGTTTTTATCATCCACCACTGAGTACATTATGCTGGCATTTTTTTTGATCATTAATCTGTATATCAATGACTGACACCAGTACCTCCTCATAGCATTTGACTGGGGCACCTCATAGCCTAAAGAACCTCCTTTGCATAGGCATCCCTTCACATTTTTTTATCATACACCTCTATACGAATACCTGATGCCGGCAATTTTTTTAATCATTAATCTGTATGTCAGGGCCTGACACTGGTTCCTCATCATAGCGTTTGGCCTCCTCAGCAGAGTTGTTTTTATAATTTATTCTCATTCATGTGCTTTACCGGTACTCTCTGTCAGTATGCTTCATTCACTGCCCAATAGTTCTTTTAAAATGCAGACTTACTGTTTAGAAATCATCACAAATGAATACTGAACATAAATTGTAACTGGATTTCCTCATACGTCGTGCTAGAAACCCCTTGCAACGTTTTTATGCAAGTATTCTCACTCCAATCACTGGTGCACTGACAATGCACCTATATCAGGGTTTCAAGACTAAATCCCACAAAGCTGTCATGTGCATTTTACTCATCAATCCCCTGCACTCACAACCCAATATTCTTTTAAGGTGCAGGTTACTTTCTATATGTATAGTGAATGCAAATTGTTACCATATTTGCCTATGTCGTGCGCTTAAAACCCCATCCAATTTTTTTTATGCAAGTATTTTTGCTCCAGTGAGTGCATGATGCCAGGTCTGCGTTGGTGTGGCACCTTGCTTGCCTTATAAGAGGAGGGGGATGTTTAAATATTTCTATGATTACCATGCATTTTTTTAATTATTAATCTGTATATTAGTGGCTGACACGGCTCCTCATAGCATTTGACCACGGCACCTCATAGCAATAAGAACCTCCTTTACATAGGCCTTCTTCCATGTTTTTTATCATTCACCTCTGAATACCTGATGTGCTGGCATATTTTTATCATTAATCTATGTTTTGCTTGACACTGGCACCCAACTCATAGCTTTTAGCCTCACTCAGCAGCTGTGGGAACCTCCTTTGCCAAGGACTCTGTTCACGGTTTTTATCATCTGTCTTGAATTATATTATTGCTTGGCGTCGTTTTGTTCATGGGTCGTTTCTTTGTTTTCGATTTTTGGTTTTTATTGTTCGGTAGTTTTTAGCTATTTTGTTCGCTAGCAAAATCTCATTTTCGTTCTGGTTTCTGGTATTTCTGTCTGTCATTGATCACAGGTTGGGGGTCTCTTTGGTCATGTTTTATTGGTTTGATTGTGTCTGCGGTTTCATTTTACATTCAATCCATTTCTATGTGCACGCTTTTAGACAATGGTTTCAATTTGTTTATTTTTGTTTTACCTTCTTTGTCTTTATGTAAGTATTTATAGAGAATGGTAATAATATAATTTTTTTTTCATCTTACCTAAGAGTTTGTTTAAACAGAGTTACTCCGTGACTGTGTTTTCTAACTCATAAGAGTTTGTTTAAACAGTGTTACTCAGTGACTGTGTTTTCCAACTCACAAGAGTTTGGTTGAACACAGTTACTCAGTGACTGTGTTTTAGAACTCGCGAGTGCCAATATAATGTTTTATGTCTTTGGTAATATTTATTGGTGCTGTAAGAATTCCAAACAATAAGCGTTAATATTCTCAAACCATTCAACTAAATTAATTGTTCTGCAGTTCCAAATCTAAGGAATGGTTTTCTTGTAGCTGTTGCTAAATCTTCTGTTTTGGCAAAGAAGATAAGTTGGTATATGTTTAGTTTCCAAAATTACTGCAGAATGATAACAGGTACTTTACATGTAAGCTACTCACAGAAATTTAATTCACCATTTGGCTCTTGAAGTGACTGTTAGATCCCAGAGATTTGCTGGTCGCACAATATGTGCAGTTACCGAAAGGAATTAAGAAGGAACTGGCCTTTTCTTTTCAGCCTTAAAGGATGTGATAGCTTTGTAGAGCACCTGCCAACCACATTTTTGAGGAGCGAAATGGGAAGATGAAGCGGAAAATAGAGCCTCTCATCTTTCAAGTCTTGCAGGAATCCTCCACGTGGACTCCTTGGGCATAACTGAAAATGTTATGGCAGAATCCTGCAAGGCGAATTTTTAGTGTGCAATAGGAGTTTAGCACCTCCCGGGGAACCCAGCTAAGCTGGTTTGGAACCCAGCTCTCCTTCTAAAGGAAGGGGGATGTTTAAACTGGTTAAGATTACCATGCACCTAAACGATCCCGGATCCGCCGTGGCCTAGTGGTTATGATGCCTGGCTCCCAAGCATGAGTTCGCAGGTTTTCGAGTCTCTGCTGGATCCCCAAGCGGGTTGGCCTGGTCGCTATATAAATGTTCGGCGTTGTGGAGGGCTGTCTATGGTCTTTCTGCAACAGAAAGACCCCTTGGAACTATTCGTGAAGAGCAGGGAATTTCTTCCCGGTTCCGGATTTCTATCTTGATATGACCTAAGCTGTGAAAGCGACGTAAAACCCAATTCCTTCCTTCCTTCCTTTGGATGATAAGTATCTGATGTTGCATTTTGGGACCCTTGTTTGATCTAGGTCGGACTGTGGGTGTTTTATGTTTTTTTTTTTTATCTTCATTTTCTCTGCATTTATATGATGGCTGTTAAGTGGTGCATCATAATTGTCAGCAGGGTCTGATAGTGATAACAAAGCAAGCGATCGTCATTTTTTTTCATATAAAGCAGATGCCGGTATTTTTTTATCATTAATCTGTATTTCAGGGCCTGACTCTGTCACTTCCTCATAGAATTAAGAACTTCCTTCGCATAGGCCTGCCACCACAGTTTTTATCATCCACCGCTATGAGTACATTGTGCTTGCATTTTCTTTAATCATTAATCTGTATATCAGTGACTGACACCGGTACCTCCTCATAGCATTTGACTGGGGCACCTCATAGCCTAAAGAACCTCCTTTGCATAGGCATCCCTTCACATCTTTTTATCATCCACCTCTATACGAATACCTGATGCTGGCAATTTTTTTACCATTGATCTGTATGTCAGGGCCTGAGACTGGCTCCTCATCATAGCGTTTGGCCTCCTCAGCAGAGTTGGGAACTTCATAGGCTTCCCTCCATGTTTTTATCATTTATTCTCATTCATGTGCTATACCGGTCAGTTCGCTTCATTCACTGCCCAATAGTTCTTTTAAAATGCAGACTTACTGTTTAGAAATCATCACAAATGAATACTGAACATAAATTGTAACTGGATTTCCTCATACGTCGCGCATGAAACCCCTTGTGACGTTTTTATGCAAGTATTCTCACTCCCAATCACCGGTGCGCTGACGCTGCACCTATATCATGGTTTCAAGACTAAATACCACAAAGCTGTCATGTGCATTTTACTCCTCATTAATTCCCTGCACTCACCACCCAATCTTCTTTTAAAGTGCAGGTTACTTTCTATATGTAAAATGAATGCAAATCCAATTTTTTGTTATGCGAGTACTTATGCTCCAGTGAGTGCTTGATGCCAGGTCTGCGTTGGTGTGGCACCCTGCTCGCCTTATAAGAGGAGGGGGATGTTTAAATCTTTCTATGATTACCATGCATTTTTTTTATTATTAATCTGTATATTAGTGGCTGATACGCCTCCTCATAGCATTTGTCCACGTCTGCATTTATATGATGGCTGTTGTTAAGTGGTGTATTAAAATTGTCAGTAGCATGTGATGGCGATAACAAAGGAAGCAATCGTCATTTTTTTTCATATGAAGCAGATGCCGGTATTTTTTTATCATTAATCTGTATTTCAGGGCCTGACTCCGTCACCTCCTCATAGGATTAAGAACTTCCCTCGCATAGGCCTGCCACCACAGTTTTTATCATCCACCGCTATGAGTACATTATGCTGGCATTTTTTTTAATCATTAATCTGTATATTTGTGACTGACACCGGTACCTCCTCATAACATTTGACTGGGGCACCTCATAGCCTAAAGAACCGCCTCTGGATAACCCTATGTTATACCTAAACATTCCATACATCTCCCATCTATTAATTTTCTACCATCTTCTGATAGATAGATAGATGGTTCGATAGATAGCTGGTTCGATAGATAGATAGATGGTTTGATAGATAGATGGTTCAATACACAGATAGCTGGTTCAATACATAGCTGATTTGACGCATAGATAGCTGGTTAGATAGTCCTCCAAAGCGTCAAAAAGTGCAGAAGACAGATCTTTCCAGCTATGAGGATGAGAGGACACTCGTTGGGCTCTGCCCCATGTTGGCTACTGCCTAAGCACAATCGTCTGAGAAGAGGCTGAAAGGTCCCCCAAGCCTCCTGCATGCTGTCCAGATATTTCACGGCCCCGAGCGGCCTCTTTCACTCTTGGCATTGTAGTGGCTGCCCGGCTGTGAGGCCCCAGTGCCTCCTGCATGCGGTCCAGATGTATCACGGCCCCGAGCTGCTTTGAACGATTGGTCTCTGTGAAGGCCGTCCTTGTCCCACAAAATGATAAATAGCAATCCTTACTCAAGTATGGCCTCCGCTCCCGAGTGAGCGTGCAAGCCAGGCACTCATCCTCAGGTGCTGTCAATGATGCCTCTGGAATGATTCGTACTATTATTCCTCATAGTCTTGTGAAGGCCATCCTTGTCTCACACAATGAAACAAAGAGCAATTGTTGCTCAAGTATGGCCTCCGCTTCCGAGTGAGCATGCAAGCCAGGCACTCGTCCTCAGGTGCTGTCAATGATGCCTCTGGAATGATTCGTACTATTATTCCTCATAGTCTTGTGAAGGCCATCCTTGCCTCACACAATGAAACAAAGAGCAATTGTTGCTCAAGTATGGCCTCCGCTTCCGAGTAAGCATGCAAGCCAGGCACTCGTTCTCAGGTGCTGTCAATGATGCCTCTGGAATGATTCGTACTATTATTCCTCATAGTCTTGTGAAGGCCATCCTTGCCTCACACAATGAAACAAAGAGCAATCGTTGCTCAAGTATGGCCTCCGCTTCCGAGTGAGCATGCAAGCCAGGCACTCGTCCTCAGGTGCTGTCAATGATGCCTCTGGAATGATTCGTACTATTATTCCTCATAGTCTTGTGAAGGCCATCCTTGCCTCACACAATGAAACAAAGAGCAATCGTTGCTCAAGTATGGCCTCCGCTTCCGAGTGAGCATGCAAGCCAGGCACTCGTCCTCAGGTGCTGTCAATGATGTCTGTGGAATGATTCGTACTATTATTCCTCATAGTCTTGTGAAGGCCATCCTTGCCTCACACAATGAAACAAAGAGCAATCGTTGCTCAAGTATGGCAATCGTTGCTCAAGTATGGCCTCCGCTTTTGAGTGAGCATGCAAGCCAGGCACTCGTCCTCAGGTGCTGTCAATGATGCCTCTGGAATGATTCGTACAATTATTCCTCATAGTCTTGTGAAGGCCATCCTTGCCTCACACAATGAAACAAAGAGCAATCGTTGCTCAAGTATGGCCTCCGCTTCCGAGTGAGCATGCAAGCCAGGCACTCGTCCTCGGGTGCTGTCAATGATGCGTCTGGAATGATTCGTACTATTATTCCTCATAGTCTTGTGAAGGCCATCCTTGCCTCACACAATGAAACAAAGAGCAATCGTTGCTCAAGTATGGCCTCCGCTTCCGAGTAAGCATGCAAGCCAGGCACTCGTCCTCAGGTGCTGTCAATGATGCCTCTGGAATGATTCGTACTATTATTCCTCATAGTCTTGTGAAGGCCATCCTTGCCTCACACAATGAAACAAAGAGCAATCGTTGCTCAAGTATGGCCTCCGCTTCCGAGTGAGCATGCAAGCCAGGCACTCGTCCTCAGGTGCTGTCAATGATGCCTCTGGAATGATTCGTACTATTATTCCTCATAGTCTTGTGAAGGCCATCCTTGCCTCACACAATGAAACAAAGAGCAATGGTTGCTCAAGTATGGCCTCCGCTTCCGAGTGAGCATGCAAGCCAGGCACTCGTCCTCAGGTGCTGTCAATGATGCCTCTGGAATGATTCGTACTATTATTCCTCATAGTCTTGTGAAGGCCATCCTTGCCTCACACAATGAAACAAAGAGCAATCGTTGCTCAAGTATGGCCTCCGCTTCCGAGTGAGCATGCAAGCCAGGCACTCGTCCTCAGGTGCTGTCAATGATGCCTCTGGAATGATTCGTACTATTATTCCTCATAGTCTTGTGAAGGCCATCCTTGCCTCACACAATGAAACAAAGAGCAATCGTTGCTCAAGTATGGCCTCCGCTTCCGAGTGAGCATGGAAGCCAGGCACTCGTTCTCAGGTGCTGTCAATGATGCCTCTGGAATGATTCGTACTATTATTCCTCCTAGTCTTGTGAAGGCCATCCTTGCCTCACACAATGAAACAAAGAGCAATCGTTGCTCAAGTATGGCCTCCGCTTCCGAGTGAGCATGCAAGCCAGGCACTCGTCCTCAGGTGCTGTCAATGATGCCTCTGGAATGATTCGTACTATTATTCCTCATAGTCTTGTGAAGGCCATCCTTGCCTCACACAATGAAACAAAGAGCAATCGTTGCTCAAGTATGGCCTCCGCTTCCGAGTGAGCATGCAAGCCAGGCACTCGTCCTCAGGTGCTGTCAATGATGTCTCTGGAATGATTCGTACTATTATTCCTCATAGTCTTGTGAAGGCCATCCTTGCCTCACACAATGAAACAAAGAGCAATCGTTGCTCAAGTATGGCAATCGTTGCTCAAGTATGGCCTCCGCTTTTGAGTGAGCATGCAAGCCAGGCACTCGTCCTCAGGTGCTGTCAATGATGCCTCTGGAATGATTCGTACTATTATTCCTCATAGTCTTGTGAAGGCCATCCTTGCCTCACACAATGAAACAAAGAGCAATCGTTGCTCAAGTATGGCCTCCGCTTCCGAGTGAGCATGCAAGCCAGGCACTCGTCCTCAGGTGCTGTCAATGATGCCTCTGGAATGATTCGTACTATTATTCCTCATAGTCTTGTGAAGGCCATCCTTGCCTCACACAATGAAACAAAGAGCAATCGTTGCTCAAGTATGGCCTCCGCTTCCGAGTAAGCATGCAAGCCAGGCACTCGTCCTCGGGTGCTGTCAATGATGCCTCTGGAATGATTCGTACTATTATTCCTCATAGTCTTGTGAAGGCCATCCTTGCCTCACACAATGAAACAAAGAGCAATCGTTGCTCAAGTATGGCCTCCGCTTCCGAGTGAACATGCAAGCCAGGCACTCGTCCTCAGGTGCTGTCAATGATGCCTCTGGAATGATTCGTACTATTATTCCTCATAGTCTTGTGAAGGCCATCCTTGCCTCACACAATGAAACAAAGAGCAATCGTTGCTCAAGTATGGCCTCCGCTTCCGAGTAAGCATGCAAGCCAGGCACTCGTCCTCGGGTGCTGTCAATGATGCCTCTGGAATGATTCGTACTATTATTCCTCATAGTCTTGTGAAGGCCATCCTTGCCTCACACAATGAAACAAAGAGCAATCGTTGCTCAAGTATGGCCTCCGCTTCCGAGTAAGCATGCAAGCCAGGCACTCGTCCTCAGGTGCTGTCAATGATGCCTCTGGAATGATTCGTACTATTATTCCTCATAGTCTTGTGAAGGCCATCCTTGCCTCACACAATGAAACAAAGAGCAATCGTTGCTCAAGTATGGCCTCCGCCTCCGAGTGAGCATGCAAGCCAGGCTCTCGTCCTCAGGTGCTGTCAATGATTCCTCTGGAATGATTCGTACTATTATTCCTCATAGTCTTGTGAAGGCCATCCTTGCCTCACACAATGAAACAAAGAGCAATCGTTGCTCAAGTATGGCCTCCGCTTCCGAGTAAGCATGCAAGCCAGGCACTCGTCCTCGGGTGCTGTCAATGATGCCTCTGGAATGATTCGTACTATTATTCCTCATAGTCTTGTGAAGGCCATCCTTGCCTCACACAATGAAACAAAGAGCAATCGTTGCTCAAGTATGGCCTCCGCTTCCGAGTAAGCATGCAAGCCAGGCACTCGTCCTCAGGTGCTGTCAATGATGCCTCTGGAATGATTCGTACTATTATTCCTCATAGTCTTGTGAAGGCCATCCTTGCCTCACACAATGAAACAAAGAGCAAGCGTTGCTCAAGTATGGCCTCCGCCTCCGAGTGAGCATGCAAGCCAGGCTCTCGTCCTCAGGTGCTGTCAATGATGCCTCTGGAATGATTCGTACTATTATTCCTCATAGTCTTGTGAAGGCCATCCTTGCCTCACACAATGAAACAAAGAGCAATCGTTGCTCAAGTATGGCCTCCGCTTCCGAGTGAGCATGCAAGCCAGGCACTCGTCCTCAGGTGCTGTCAATGATGCCTCTGGAATGATTCGTACTATTATTCCTCATAGTCTTGTGAAGGCCATCCTTGCCTCACACAATGAAACAAAGAGCAATCGTTGCTCAAGTATGGCCTCCGCTTCCGAGTAAGCATGCAAGCCAGGCACTCGTCCTCGGGTGCTGTCAATGATGCCTCTGGAATGATTCGTACTATTATTCCTCATAGTCTTGTGAAGGCCATCCTTGCCTCACACAATGAAACAAAGAGCAATCGTTGCTCAAGTATGGCCTCCGCTTCCGAGTAAGCATGCAAGCCAGGCACTCTTCCTCAGGTGCTGTCTATGATGCCTCTGGAATGATTCGTACTATTATTCCTCATAGTCTTGTGAAGGCCATCCTTGCCTCGCACAATGAAACAAAGAGCAATCGTTGCTCAAGTATGGCCTCCGCTTCCGAGTAAGCATGCAAGCCAGGCACTTGTCCTCAGGTGCTGTCAATGATGCCTCTGGAATGATTCGTACTATTATTCCTCATAGTCTTGTGAAGGCCATCCTTGCCTCACACAATGAAACAAAGAGCAATCGTTGCTCAAGTATGGCCTCCGCTTCCGAGTGAGCATGCAAGCCCGACACTCGTCCTCAGGTGCTGTCAATTATGATAGATAGATAGCTGGTTTGATAGATAGCTGGTTCAAACGATAGATAGGTGGTTAAATAGCTAGATGGATAGTTTGATAGATAGCTGGTTCAATACATACCCAGATAGCTGGTTTATTTGATAGATAGATAGCTGGTTCGATAGATAGAAAGATGGTTCAATAGATAGATAGACAGATGGTTTGATAGATAGATAGATGGTTCAATAGAAAGATGTTTGAAAGATTATTTTGAAAATTTGCTTATGTCAGGGGGCAATCATCAAATGATGTCAGGCTCTTAAGGCTGCTGTTTTTATCATCCACCACTGAGTACATTATGCTGGCATTTTTTTTGATCATTAATCTGTATATCAATGACTGACACCAGTACCTCCTCATAGCATTTGACTGGGGCACCTCATAGCCTAAAGAACCTCCTTTGCATAGGCATCCCTTCACATTTTTTTATCATACACCTCTATACGAATACCTGATGCCGGCAATTTTTTTAATCATTAATCTGTATGTCAGGGCCTGACACTGGCTCCTCATCATAGCGTTTGGCCTCCTCAGCAGAGTTGTTTTTATAATTTATTCTCATTCATGTGCTTTACCGGTACTCTCTGTCAGTATGCTTCATTCACTGCCCAATAGTTCTTTTAAAATGCAGACTTACTGTTTAGAAATCATCACAAATGAATACTGAACGTAAATTGTAACTGGATTTCCTCATACGTCGCGCATGAAACCCCTTGTGACGTTTTTATGCAAGTATTCTCACTCCCAATCACTGGTGCGCTGACGATGCACCTATATCATGGTTTCAAGACTAAATACCACAAAGCTGTCATGTGCATTTTACTCATCAATTCCCTGCACTCACAACCCGATATTCTTTTAAAGTGCAGGTTACTTTCTATATGTATAGTGAATGCAAATTGTTACCATATTTGCCCATGTCGTGCGCTTAAAACCCCATCCAATTTTTTTTATGCAAGTATTTTTGCTCCAGTGAGTGCTTGATGCCAGGTCTGCGTTGGTGTGGCACCCTGCTCGCCTTATAAGAGGGGGATGTTTAAATCATTCTATGATTACCATGCATTTTTTTTATTATTAATCTGTATATTAGTGGCTGACACGGCTCCTCATAGCATTTGTCCACGTCTGCATATATATGATGGCTGTTGTTAAGTGGTGTATCTAAATTGTCAGCAGCATGTGATGGCGATAACAAAGGAAGCGATCGTCATTTTATTTTCATATGAAGCAGATGCCTGTATTTTTTTATCATTAATCTGTATTTCAGGGCCTGACTCCGTTACCTCCTAATAGGATTAAGAACTTCCTTCGCATAGGCCTGCCACCACAGTTTTTATCATCCACCGCTATTTGTACATTGTTCTGGCATATTCTTTAATCATTAATCTGTATATCAGTCACTGGCACCGATACCTCCTCATAGCATTTGACTGGGGCACCTAATAGCCTAAGGAACCTCCTTTGCATAGGCATCCCTTCACATCTTTTTATCATCCACCTCTATACGAATACCTGATGCCGGCAATTTTCTTATCATTGATCTGTATGTCAGGGCCTGAGACTGGCTCCTCATCATAGCGTTTGGCCTCCTCAGCAGAGTTGGGAACTTCATAGGCTTCCGTCCATGTTTTTATACTTATACCTGATGCAGTTTTTTTTTTATCATTAATCTGTATGTCAGGTCCTGTCCCTGGCACCTTCTCTTAGCATTAGGAACCACCACAGTTAATCAGTATGCCAGTACCCGACACCTGCTCCTCCTCATAGCATTTGACCTCTGCAGCAGCATTGGGAACCTCCTTTGCATAGGACTCCCTCCATGGTTTTTATCATTCATCTCTATATAAGTGCACTGCATTCACCAATAGTACTTATAAAATGCAGATTACTTGTTTATAAATCATCACAATGAATACTGAACGTAAATTGTTACTTGATTTCCTCATATGTCGCACCTTAAACCCCATACAACTTTTTTATGTAAGCATTCTCACTCCTATCACTGACATCGTGACGAATCACCTTTATCGGGTTTTCAAGACCAAATATCAAATTGTTTTAGTTCATTTTTGATTTTTCTATGGGAATGTAAATGTGGATTTCGTTAAGGAGCAGCCGGCTTTGTAATATGTTACTGTCTTCAGTATGTGCGCTTTTTATGGTTGTGCAATGATTTTGTTGTTGCTTACCAAATGCAATCATAGTCACATGGTTCCTTGCTTCTCTGGTGCAGTGATCAGTTTATTTGATTACAAATCATCATAATGTATAGTGAATGCGAATTGTAACTGGATTTGCCAATATCATGTGGAACCTGCTTCGCATATGCCTCTCAAGTTTTTTATCAACCTCTATACAAGTACCTGATGCGGGCATTTATTTAATTATTAATCTGAATGTAAATGCCTGACACCTGGTCCTCCTCATAGCGTTTGGCCACCGCAGCATCCTTGGGTTTTTATCATCCCCCGCTATATAAGTACCCGATGCTGGCATTTTGTTATCATCAATCTGTATAGAAGTGCCTGACACAGGCTCCTCATAGAGCTTTGACTCCTCGGCAGCATTGGGAACCTTCTTTGCATAGGCCTGCCTCCCTCCACAGCTTTTTTCATCAGCCTTAATATAAATATCTGATACCGGCAATTTTTTTCATCATCAATCTGAATGCAAGTGCTGACATCGGCTCCTCCTCATACCATGGCACCTCCTCATAGAATTAGTAACCTCCTTCGCATAGGCCTCCCTTCACGGTTTTCATCATCCACGTCTATATACTTATACCTGATGCAGTTTTTTTTTATCATTAATCTGTATGTCAGGTCCTGTCCCTGGCACCTTCTCTTAGCATTAGGAACCACCACAGTTAATCAGTATGCCAGTACCCGACACCTGCTCCTCCTCATAGCATTTGGCCTCTGCAGCAGCATTGGGAACCTCCTTTGCATAGGACTCCCTCCATGGTTTTTATCATTCATCTCTATATAAGTGCACTGCATTCACCAATAGTACTTATAAAATGCAGATTACTTGTTTATAAATCATCACAATGAATACTGAACGTAAATTGTTACTGGATTTCCTCATATGTCGCACCTAAAACCCCATACAACTTTTTTATGTAAGCATTCTCACTCCTATCACTGACATCGTGACGAATCACCTTTATCGGGTTTTCAAGACCAAATATCAAATTGTCTTAGTTCATTTTTGATTTTTCTATGGGAATGTAAATGTGGATTTTGTTAAGGAGCAGCCGGCTTTGTAATATGTTACTGTCTTCAGTATGTGCGCTTTTTATGGTTGTGCAATGATTTTGTAGTTGCTTACCAAATGCAGTTATAGTCACGTGGTTGGTTCCTTGCTTCTCTGTTGCAGTGATCAGTTTATTTGATTACAAATCATCATAATGTATAGTGAATGCGAATTGTAACCGGATTTGCCCATATCATGTGGAACCTGCTTCGCATATGCCTCTCAAGTGTTTTTATCAACCTCTATACAAGTACCTGATGCGGGCATTTATTTAATTATTAATCTGAATGTAAATGCCTGACACCTGGTTCTCCTCATATTGTTTGGCCACCGCAGCATCCTTGGGTTTTTATCATCTCCCACTATATAAGTACCCGATGCTGGCATTTGGTTATCATCAATCTGTATAGAAGTGCCTGACACAGGCTCCTCATAGCACTTGGCAGCATTGGGAACCTTCTTTGCATAGGCCTCCCTCCCTCCACAGCTTTTTTTATCAGCCTCAATATAAATACCTGATACCGGCAATTTTTTTCATCATCAACCTGAATGCAAGTGCTGACATCGGCTCCTCCTCATACCATGGCACCTCCTCATAGAATTAGTAACCTCCTTCGCATAGGCCTCCCTTCACGGTTTTCATCATCCACGTCTATATACTTATACCTGAGGCCTGATACCTTCTTTTAGCATTAGGAACCACCAAGGTTAATCAGTATGCCAGTACCCGACACCTGCTCCTCTTCATAGCATTTGGCCTCTGCAGCAGCATTGGGAACCTCCTTCGCATAGGACTCCCTCCATGGTTTTTATCATCCATCTCTATATAAGTGCACTGCATTCACCAATAGTACTTATAAAATGCAGATTACTTGTTTATAAATCATCACAATGACTACTGAACGTAAATTGTTACTGGATTTCCTCGTATGTCGCGCCTAAAACCCCATACAACTTTTTTATGTAAGCATTCTCACTCCAATCACTGACGCGGTGACAATGCATCTATATCAGTTTTTCAAGCCCAAATATTACAGGGTTATCATGTGTTTTTTACTCCACATCAGTTCGCTGCAATCAACACCCAATAGTTCATTTAAAGTACTGGTTACTTGATAGCAAATCATAATGTATAATGAACACAAATCGTAACCAGATTTGCCCATGTTGTGCACTTCAAACCCCATGCAACTTTATGCAAGTATTTTCATCTAGCAAGTTCCTGATGCTGGCTCCTCCTCAATTGTGTGCAATAGGACTTGGCACCTCCTGGGGAACCCTCAGCTGGCCCTGTTTTGTTCATGGGGCGTTCGTTACCTAAACCCATCTTTTTACCTATACTACCAACCTTCATACCTGAAGTTTATTGCTGTCTATGTCATTAGCAGCTACCTTACTTCTTGAATGACTGTTGGGAGTGGTGGGCACTTTACTCTTTGTAGAGACTACTTATTTGGGCCTAGGTTTTTAATCATGGTGTAATTATAGACCTCCCTCCAAGGATTTTTATCATCTGCCTTTTGTCATATCTTTTCGTTTTGTTCATGGTCGTTTCTTTGTTTACAATTTTTGGGTTTTGTTTGGTGGTTTTAAGCTGTTTTTTCTGCTAGCAAAATCTTGGTCTCATTTCCGTTGTGGTTTCTGGTGTTTCCGTCTGTTGCTTGGTCAAAAAGGTTGTTGGGGCGCTTTGGTCATGTTTTATTGGTTTGGTTTTTTCCACGATTTTATATTACATTCTGTTTCTGTGCATGTTTTTAGACAATGGTTTCAATTTCAGTTTATTTTTTTGTTTTACCTTCTCTATCTCTATGTAATACATATATTTAGAGAATGGTAATAATATATATTTTTTTCAATTTTCATTGTAGCTAAGAGTTTGTCTAAACAGAGTTGCTCAGTGACTGTGTTATCCAACTCATAAGAGGTTGTTTAAACAGAGTTACTCAGTGACTGTGTTTTAAAACTCATAAGAGTTTGCTTAAACAGAGTTACTTGGTGACTGTGTTTCCCAAATCATAAGAGTTTGGTTGAACACAGTTACTCAGTGACTGTGTTTTAGAACTCAAAAGTGCCAATATAACGTTTAATGCCTTTGGTAATATTTATTGGTGCTGTAAGAATTCCAAACAATAAGCGTTAATATTCTCAAACCATTCAACTAAATTTTTCTGCAGTTTCAAATCTAAGGAATGGTTTTTTTGTAGCTTTACTAAATCTTCGCTTTTGACGTTGAAGATAATTTGGTATACGTTTAGTTTTGAAAATTACTGCAGAAAAAACGGTGGTTGCTTTACATTTAAGTTATTCACAAAAATTTATTGATAAAATTTGATGTGACTGTTAGATCCCAGAAACGTTGGTCGCACTTAATGTGCAGTCATTTAAAAGGAACTTGGGAGGAGTTGGCCCCCCGTTTTCTGCCTTAAAGGATGTGATAGCTTTGTAGAGCATCTGCCAACCACATTTTTGAGGAGCAAAATGGGAAGATGATGCGAATACAGAGCCTCTCATCTTTCAAGTCTTGCAGGAATCCTCCACGTGGAGCTCCTTGGGCATAACTGAAAATGTTATGGCTGAATCCTGCAAGGCGAATGCATTCTTATTTTTATTGTGTAGAGTGCTGTTACTAGTGTTATAAGGTTTAGCAAAATTTTGTGTTTAAATATAGGAGTTATGTTCAATTTTGTATCTTGGTAACATAGAGAACATAATGATGTCTCTTAATATGAAAACACTTACCATCAATGTTTTAAACTCATTTTCAATGTTTAAATGCTAATTTCATTTTTACAAAATGAATTTTTCAATGTCGATAATAAAATTCTTTGTAAAATGATGTTTCAATGTTTTTGTCCGAAATGGCGACCCATACTGACTCATTAGAAAAATCATTCAGTAAAAAAGTTTGTTCAGTACCATTGTTCGTTCAGTAAAATATTTCATTCCATAAAAAGATGAACCAGTAAAATATACGTTCAGTAAAATATTCATTCAGTAATTTTCTTTTGTAAAAAAAGTTGTTCGATAAAAAATCTAGTTGGAATTCATGTTCTCCAATAGAACGGATTTATCTGGGATAGGATGGTAGGAGATGCATCAGACCAACTTTGACCTTGCATGGGCCTTGGTCCTTCTTGACCCCTATATAATGATAACATTATCATCAACCAAGATTGTTCATTGAATCGTCAGTAGGCCAACGAAAATGCCTGAAGGGTTGTCGCTTGATGGCCTCTCTACTTGACAGGTTATGCTCTGATTACTCTCTGAATAAGGATCTAGACCTGTATATCTCACAAAAAATAACCTCCGTAGACAGTTCTTCTATTTATTGCATACAATTGACTTGTAAAATGATTGACTTTTATCTTGGGTAGTATACTGGGAAAACGAGTATGCTAGGCAACTGGAATTTCTCATTTATACTATGAATACCATAAAAAGCTGCTTTTCAGAAATTGCGTTGTTCGTTTTTCCTCTGTCCTAGGCCTGTTCTTATCTATCTATTCAATTCTTACAAAGTATATATTGGCCGAAAGGTTTTCTTGTGTACGTGTGGAATAAATGAAGCAAAACAAAAGTATCCTCCGAATATAGGATGTAAGAGATATGGAAAAAAGACGGAAAAACATGAAAAGTATTTTAAAAGAATGTTTGGCTTTATTCAATACTAGTAACTCGCCAACTATGGCCATCATGTCTACAAACTGCGTTGAATATTTCCCCAGATGAAAATGTTTACAATATGTATCAGTGTTAGAGAACCTCATCAATCGCAGTAGATTTCTTTTTTGGATGCTAATAGATGGTTGGAAATAGGGTTAATAATAGACATATATCTATATGACAGTACATTTATTTTCATAGACTGAATACCTGTTGAGTAGATACTAATAGTAATATTGGTAGATATTTTGTACAATTTCTTTTGTATTTTTATGACATAAAACGAATACAAAATTATGTTTGGCTATTTATTGTTATTTCCATATACTGTGGAGACGCCTGAATTTTAATGTTCCCACTGTATAAACCCTCTTAAACCAATTGTGCAGAGTTGAAAGATCTGTCATTTACTTTGGGTGTTGAACAGAGACACTTTTGCATGAAGAATGAACATAGTAATTATTTTGTTTCTATCTAAATCTACGATGGACCAAGTGTGAATGAGAAAATATATTTAAATATATTTTCACCACTGTATTTTGTTGGGAAAAAATATATCTAAATATATTTTCACCACCGTTTTTTGGGGGGAGAAAATATATTTAGATATATTTTCTCCCAACAAAATACAGTGGTGAAAATATATTTAAATATATTTTCTCATTCACACTTGGTCCATCGTATAAATCCCTCATGATAGTAGTTTTTGTAAGCGTATAATCATGAACACCTGATATATTTCTCTACATTGTTCCAAACGAATCGACTTTCGGTAAACCAAACAGCCTGTGGAACACATTGGGGAGGCAACAGGCATGGGGGTCACATTACATTATGAAAATATTCAATTTATATGCTTGAGATTCACATTTGAAAAAATTCCTCACAATTTTTTTTGGGTGTCCTGAGCAGTGCTTTTTAAGGATTTGGGTCCAAAAAGACACCCAGATGCCCGGCTAGCTAAGAACATGTACTTAATACAATGTTAATGTTGCGGCAGATAAATAAATGCCTACTTTTCGCACCCTTGGAGTCTGCATTTATTAAACAGCACACCATTATTTGGACATCTGATCCCAAGGCTAGTATTGTACAACACACTGACATGATAGCTTGTCAAAAAGAAACTGTGCATCATAGGCATTTTTTTGTCAAGCGTATAAAGTTGTATCAGTGCAAGATTAACTAGAAGCCAGCAGAATCTGCATTTGGAGTCTATAGAATAGTATGTGAGGGAGGTTCATTACACATTGCATTGTTCTGCCTTGTTTTACAGGTATTCTCGGGAAGAGTCTTTCACAACATTGAACATAGATATCAGGAACCAGCAGAATATGCTGGAGTCTTTAGAACAGTACGTCAAGGCATGTGAGAAAGTTGCCAGTGACTTGAGGTTAGGAATTGGTGTTTACCAGATACTCCAGTTTCTTCCATCCCCTACAAACTGGCTTAAGTCACAATTTAGCTCAAATGTGGCACAAAAGTGACTGATTGAAATTCCAAATTCCCTTAAAAATCAGTTTGATTAAAACTATCATTTTGAATCTGATAGACTTATTTCATTGAAATTTTTTTTAAAAGACTTCTTAAAATGCAGCAAATTGATGTTTTCTCTCCATTTCTATTCAGGTTGATACTGTGAAACGTTTGTGTATAATGCGACTCCCCAAGATGTTAGCTATTCAATTAAAGCGCTTCGACTATGATTGGGAAAGGTAGGAAAGTACTTCACATTTACACCTCCATTAGGTTGACTAGACTACTGTGTATTTCACTAAAGATTTCCCTGTGACTAATAAACCAGAATCTGAGAAAGAATTTTTCTTGACTTCTCAAACAAATATGAATAGCATGGTCAATTAGTAATTCAAGTAACTAAGATATCAATATTATCATATTCTTTGCCAATAGCTTCCCTCATAATATATATGTATTGGCAAAACATATATCAGCAAGGTAGTTCTATTCACTGTCAATGGTTGAGAAAATCGCTTCGATTGATTTTCTTTCAGCTTTCACTATGGAACCTTTATGGTTGCTATTTTATATTTTGGCTATTTCTTGATAACCTCAATCTTCACACAACACCTAATTTCAATAATTATTTTGTTTTTAGGGATTGTGCAATCCAGTTTAATGACTATTTTGTGTTCCCGCGAGAGTTTGACATGGAGCCGTACACGGTTCTTGGGCTGGCGAAGATCGAGGGGGAGCTCATCGCAGACGAGAACGAAGAAGTGGAGGAGATCGGCAAGACCCAGAGCACCAAGTATCGGCTCGTGGGCATGGTGGTACACAGTGGTACACAGTGGACAGGCCAGCAGGGGACACTACTACTCCTACATACTGCATAGGTCAGTCTCAGAAAGTACTTTAGAATAAGAAATTAATCCGAGGTGCAGATTAACTGAATTTGTGATTTTGGATTTTTTATTTCGAATAGCCAATATTAAGGTTAACATTCTAATGACAGGAATTATACTGTAAATGTGTGGTACAATATTATCCGACTTTCATTTTAGCGAACTAACCCCACTGGGAAAAGTTTGGCGTAATAAACCACTCTGACTTAATAGATGTGATATTTCTTATTTCTCATTTCATATTTCATATTTCTTGCTCAAATGAAGTAAATTTATAGGGTTTGACTAACTAGTGAGCATGGTTTTACATTTTGGATAGGCTCTTTAGTTACTGAATAGGTTAGTCTCACAGAGAAAGTTTGTCTAGATGGTTTATAGAATGAACAGGCTTGCTGTGAACTGATATGAAGAGTTTTATGTACTATAGTGGAGAGAAATAAGAATGCAAACCTTATTCAAAATAACAGACATGTTCAAGGAGTTATGTTACCATACAGAAAAAAATATTGTTTATTTTTAAGTTTGTTCACCTAGATGAGGGAATTAGAAAATATATCATTGGTATCATCTATTGTTGTAGGCTGAATCAGGACCAGCCACTGAAGTGGTACAAGTTTGACGACGGAGCGGTCACTGAGTGCACAATGGAGGACGACGAAGAGATGAAGAATCGATGTTTTGGGGGCGAATACCTTGGAGAGGTCTTGACCACATGTTGAAAAGGTAAAGACGCTTTCTATGCTTTTGGAAAATAAATGTTAGAAGCCCCACATAACAAAGGCTACAACTTAAACAAATATTAAACCTTAACTTGAGCCTCAAACTGTTTCTGTTTTCAAAAATATATCTGGGAAATAGCACCTGTACCTGATTCTCTATGAAATATGGGAAAGGTAAAAACATCTTTTTTGTAATTAAGGATATAGTAAAACCTACGACTTTTTGTGTCAAATTGAGAATAGATCCCAACAATTCTGACTCATTTTCAGTATTGTCAGACTTCATCTATCCCAGATTGCTTAAGAATTCGACATCTTGAAAAAGCACTTTCACTTCCACACAGAGTAGGCTACTCCTTTTCTAATTTTGTGGATTATGATGAGATGAAATGTTACTTCACGCTACCTGGGAGTAGTAGACAGGGAGTGGGTACTGTGCATGCGTCATCAAATATCGCTGCCTCTCTATGAGTCATAGATAACATGTGCCCCCAGGATTGGCTGCCTGCTGAGCCCATCTAATTCGGGAACCGCTCGGGTTACAGGCCTTGGGTCAGACTGAAATTGCCGCGAAACCAGTTGCGCATGCCTGTATTCCAGCCAACATCCTGCCAGTCTCTTTCTGAAAAAATCACGTCACCAATACTTCCCCAGTCTACACCGCGTAACTCGAGGCGCACACACTCTAGGTACTAGCATGCTGTGCCTATGGGGTTGCGTATCAAGGGGATGTATCTCTCTGACGCTACTTCTATTATCAGTTGATAACTAAATACGATTTAGCCTCAGTCAGGCAGAAAGACAGTTATGAATGAAGTTTCAGTTTCAAAATCAAGTATGTTACTAATAGATTTGAATATCTTCAGCAATGAGACTTCTTCTTCCAGGATGTCGTACAGAAGGCAGAAGCAATGGTGGAATGCCTACATACTGTTCTACGAACGAATAGATGAAAACTCAGAAATAGAAAAGCTAGAACTTACAAAAAGCTTGCAGGACTTGACTATAGGTAAGATATTGTTCCTAGGCCTTAAGTGCTTAAATAAAGTGATAAGAAATAAGATAAAAAAATATGATGCAAAAAAAGAAGCTTTTCATGTAGAAAGGTTGAGACGCTACTCAAAGATGCTTCAAATTTTCTCAACGCAGTTGTTGTATAAATCTGTTATCTATACTCCCTTGAAATTATATGAAATCTAAACTTCATAGACTGATTTTTGGCACTGTTTTATAATCCCTTTAACATGTATCTTAACAGATTATTTCTAAACCATTTAAGCCTTAAGGTGCCAATATCAAGTGTATGTTATTAGAAATAGAGAGGTGTCGGAGTATATCAACTCTAGTAACCCAACCAAACTAAGAAAATTATGGATAGCATAGCATTGGCCCTAGATGTGCATAAGAATTCTTTGGTCAAAATGCCTGTTCAAAACCGCAATTCCAATATTTCTGCCTGTCCAGATTAATCTACTCTGCTACTTCATATCCTTACCAACTAGATTTAATATTCTCTTGTCTCAAACAGGGAAAATTACACTTCAGTCATGTCCAAGAAGATGGGTTGTTTGGAAAAGATTGGGATATTATCCCAAAAATGTCAAAATTGAAGATTCTTCATGGAAATTTTTGCCTGTCCAAAAAGGAGGTTTTCAGAAAACTGCCTGTCCAAAAGACGGGTTGGACGGGTCCTGGCTAAGTCCCTGGATGTATCTCAAAGGTATCTTACATTCTCGTTTTGCTCTCCTTGCAGCCAATAAGTGTTCTCTGGTGAAGATGCCTGCCCCTATAGAGAATCTGGTGCGGAAACAGAACATCAAGTTCATGCACAACAAGAACCAGTTCTCCATGGAGTACTTCCAGTTCATGCGCAGACTTCTCACCTGTAATGCTCTTTATGTAGCTCTGCAGCCAGGACAGGAAAAACTGGTAGGGTGCACATGTTTCTATGACGTTCATTTTCTTTTTCTTATTTTTCTTTTTCTTTTTCCTATCACTTTATTTTCTATTTCTTCATTACCTATTTTTGTTTCAATTTCTATTTCTTTTTCTCTTTCATCTTTTTGTTTGTTTTCTATTTCTTTATTTTGTATTTGTTTCTTTTCTTTAATTCCATTTTCTGTCTCTTCATTTTTCATTTCTTAATTTTTTTTGTGCTTGTTTTCTGTTTATTTTAAATTAGTCCAATTTTAGATTTATTGAAAATTATATCTTGCCACTTGCCATAGCATTTTTTTCATTTAACTAAATTGCAACAGGAAATTGATTCCGACTCTATATTAGCCAGAATTATAAAGAATCTGCCCTGTGAATAAACATCTAATTTCTGCACTTTGTCCGATATTTTGATGTTTTCTTATTTATTCCCAGACTGTCAGATATTTTAATGTTCTTCATATCATATTTCCAGACTGTCAGATATTTTAATGTTCTTCATATCATATTTCCAGACTGTCAGATATGTTAATGTTCTTCATATCATATTTCCAGACTGTCAGATATTTTAATGTTCTTCATATTATATTTCCAGACTGTCAGATATGTTAATGTTCTTCATATTTATATTTCCAGACTGTCAGATATGTTAATGTTTTTCATATATATATTTCCAGACTCAGATATTTTAATGTTTTTTTAATTTATTTTTCCAGACTGCTGATGCTGAAGAACTGGCCATGACCAGTATACAACTGGCATCCAAGTTCCTTTTTAACATAGGCTTTCACACAAGCAAAACACTTAGGTACGTCAATCTCTACATAATTACAATAGCTGTTTGGTAGCGGCAGAATTGTACTTGCTAAGTACAGCAATTGACTTCTAGAGTTCAGTAAGGCTGAAATATTGATGAGTTGAATTTCATTAAAACGTTAAGACTTTCAAGCATTGCTAAAAGCTAAAATATTTGTATTTAAAAGTTGAAACATTAATTAAGTACCTAATAACATCTCAAGAAGTGCTGATGCAAATCAGAGAATCATACTGATTCACTTCCTGTCATGAAAGTTTTTGTATTGATTTTTTGTGTCTATCATCTCATCCATCACCTTTGAACAAAGTACTAATGCATAATACAAAACCTAATAACTTTGTGAGAGGCATTTTTAGAAGGTGATTTGTTAGGAAAATATATGGAAATATCTCAAATAAAATTCATTCTGAAAAATGAACTACCCCATACAGCCACATGCAGGTGGCAGATTTTTGGACTTGGAGAGATATTTCGAGTACAATAGGGTATATTCATTAAGTAAAACCAGCTTGCTGTTGAAGAGATGACACAGGAATAGATGAATGATTTCATTGATTTTACTTCTACTGAGTCTTCAATATTGCACAATTTCATATAAGTTGGATGATTCACACACAGCTTTTTGATTCAATGTTTTTATTGATTCAGCTAATGAAATTCATCTTTAGATTGAGGACCGTCTGCAAATACAAATGCTCAAAACTGTTAAAATCCAGATATGCATGGTCCTTTCTGTCAGGAATTCCCTGACAGTATTTTAGAAATAAAAAGAAATGGTAGTTTACAGGTACAGGGATTTTCTCCTGAGGCATCTAGGCTCTCAGAGCAATAGATCACATGTATAACATTAGGCTGAAATATTTTCTATTTTCAAATACATGTAATCTCTATATTATTCAGTATTATTATTATTTTAGCGAGAGTACTTTACAAAATCAACAAGCTGATGTTTTTGTGAAGAGAGCAATCTTAATCAATCTCTTGCTAAGGTTCCCATCCTACATTCTGCTTGAAATGACCATTTTCCTTCATGGTTCTGTACCTAAAAGAATATAAGAATATTTTTCTTGTTCCACAGTTCTGTAGTTGGGAGAATCCTCACTTCTCGTCCACCGTGCTAAGTGAAAATTAACAAGCTTATGTTTTTGTGAATAGAGCAATCTTAGACCATCTCTTGCTAAGGTTCCCATCCTACATTCTGCTTGAATTTGCCATCTTCTTGTGTGCTTTGTATTTGAAATCATATTTTTTTTCACTTTCAGTTCTGTAGTTGGGAGAATCCTCACTTCTCATCCACGGTGCTGAGCGAGCTGCTGTGGCAGGTGGCCTACTCCTACACGTACGAACTGCGGCCATACCTAGACCTCCTCCTACAGATGCTACTACTGGAGGACTCATGGCAGAATCATAGGATACATAATGCACTTAAAGGTTGGAAGCAAACTTGGAACTTTCGTTTTTCATCACATATTCTGCTGTATTATACGACGGTGCATACGTGACACCTAAATAAATCTTAAACGAACATTTATTTTCAGCACTAGATTGAGAAAAATGTTAGAAAAATAAATAAACGAACATTTATTTTTTGCAAAAACTGTCAAAAAATGTTGTAAATAAATCAAGACGAGCATTTAAATACTGTCACATTTGCACCATCATGGTGCATACGTGACATCTAAATAAACATAAACGAACGTTTATTTTTAGCAAAACATTGATAAAGTTGCTGAAAATAAACCTTCACGAACGTTTATTTCTAGCAAAATTTCAGAAAATTGCTAGAAATAAACCTTCACGAACATTTATTTTTAGCAAAACATTGATAAAATTGCTGAAAATAAACCTTTACGAACGTTTATTTCTAGCAAAATTTCAGAAAAGTGCTAGAAATAAACCTTGACGAACATTTATTTTTAGCAAAACATTGATAAAATTGTTGAAAATAAACCTTTACGAACGTTTATTTATAGCAATATTTCAGAAAAGTGCTCAAAATAAACCTTCATGAATGTTTATTTTTAGCATTGTATAGGTGGAAATGCTGAAAATATAAACTGTCAAAATGTCAATCATTAGAGAGGCGTGTCCATCAAGCGGACACTCCCCGTCAATTAAAAGGAACTGGGACACGGCACCATTGTGTTAAGCGTGTAAGCATGGACGTTTTAGCCGTTTCACCTCTGCTTCAGCCCATCGAAGGGGAAAGTGGTGAGTAACTGTACATCAAACTGTTCCCGAACTACCCGCCCTACCCCAGAAGATGTGCAATAGGACAGAGCGACCGGGTTCGAGCGACCTACGTGGCTGGTTAGGTTACAACTACTAGAATTGATGTTGGGAAGTGGTCGTTGGACTGACTGGACCCTGTTAACGATTTTTTGTGGGGCAAAAGATGCCACCATTATCTTCCTGTGTGTGAGAAATACACAGGAAGAAATGGATTAAGAATGAATAATTTAATAAGAAGTGGTTTGACGAATATTGTTCACCGTCAAAAAAGCATTTTTCCGTGGCATGATTTGTCACACAGTTATGACAATACGTCAGTACTAATGACTTCAAGTTGGTAATCATGAGAGGATTTCTCTAGGGGGTGGGGGTTCACATCAGGCGATTTGGGTTGAATTTCAATTTGAGCACATTTTAGTTGTAAATTTGGCTGTAGGTGCTGTGGTGGTAGAGTCTAGAGAAGATCCCATTGGCAAGGGGAGGGGGGGGGGGGGTAGGCACGGATCCACACCAGTTTGCATCGATGCACGTGCATCGATCAATCTCGGAAGTGCATCGTTTCATATCAAAGTGCCTCAGTCAATTTCAGAAGTCCAAACTCGCCATTTCTTGTAATTGTTTGGGAAGCAGTGGCGATCCAACTTTGGGAGGTTAGATTTTTACGCAATGGCATCTGTCTCTGTAGAGATCTGCACCCTGCTAAAAGGGTAAAAAATTAGTACCCACAAGATGCTAAGTTAGAACAAGGTTACTTGTTAAATTCTTGAAATGTAGAAATCCCCCCCCCCCCTCTCTGGTAAGTCATGCTTTAGATGTGGTAGATGAGGAATGCTGTCTCCTGGTCTACAGGGCCCTCAGTGCCACCGTATATCCTCTTGTAGATGGTAAGTCATACTTTAGATAGGGTAGATGAGGAATGTTATCTCCTGGTCTACAGGGCCCTCAGTGCCACCGTATGTCTTCTTGTAGATGGTAAGTCATACTTTAGATAGGGTAGATGAGGAATGTTATCTCCTGGTCTACAAGGCCCTCAGTGCCACCGTATGTCTTCTTGTAGATGGTAAGTCATACTTTAGATAGGGTAGATGAGGAATGTTATCTCCTGGTCTACAGGGCCCTCAGTGCCACCGTATGTCTTCTTGTAGATGGTAAGTCATACTTTAGATAGGGTAGATGAGGAATGTTATCTCCTGGTCTACAAGGCCCTCAGTGCCACCGTTTGTCTTCTTGTAGATGGTATGTCATACTTTAGATAGGGTAGATGAGGAATGTTATCTCCTGGTCTACAGGGCCCTCAGTGCCACCGTATGTCTTCTTGTAGATGGTATGTCATACTTTAGATAGGGTAGATGAGGAATGTTATCTCCTGGTCTACAGGGCCCTCAGTGCCACCGTATGTCTTCTTGTAGATGGTAAGTCATACTTTAGATAGGGTAGATGAGGAATGTTATCTCCTGGTCTACAAGGCCCTCAGTGCCACCGTTTGTCTTCTTGTAGATGGTAAGTCATACTTTAGATAGGGTAGATGAGGAATGTTATCTCCTGGTCTACAGGGCCCTCAGTGCCACCGTATGTCTTCTTGTAGATGGTATGTCATACTTTAGATAGGGTAGATGAGGAATGTTATCTCCTGGTCTACAGGGCCCTCAGTGCCACCGTATGTCTTCTTGTAGATGGTAAGTCATACTTTAGATAGGGTAGATGAGGAATGTTATCTCCTGGTCTACAGGGCCCTCAGTGCCACCGTATGTCTTCTTGTAGATGGTAAGTCATACTTTAGATAGGGTAGATGAGGAATGTTATCTCCTGGTCTACAGGGCCCTCAGTGCCACCGTATGTCTTCTTGTAGATGGTAAGTCATACTTTAGATAGGGTAGATGAGGAATGTTATCTCCTGGTCTACAGGGCCCTCAGTGCCACCGTATGTCTTCTTGTAGATGGTAAGTCATACTTTAGATAGGGTAGATGAGGAATGTTATCTCCTGGTCTACAAGGCCCTCAGTGCCACCGTATGTCTTCTTGTAGATGGTAAGTCATACTTTAGATAGGGTAGATGAGGAATGTTATCTCCTGGTCTACAGGGCCCTCAGTGCCACCGTATGTCTTCTTGTAGATGGTAAGTCATACTTTAGATAGGGTAGATGAGGAATGTTATCTCCTGGTCTACAGGGCCCTCAGTGTAGATGGTAAGTCACATTTCATATGTAGATCATGTAGTAGATGCCTATCTTCTAAAGGTCCCTGATCATCACTGTGTTTCCTCCGGGAGATTGTCACACCATAGCTACGAAAATAAAACAATGTTCCAATACTCTGAAAGAAAAGTAACACTTACTAGTAAGATTCTTATCTTGCTGCTGAGCCCCATGTGAAATGTTATTATGATTTCCAGCATCTTTTATTTTGCCTATATTTAAAACATATATCTTGGATATTGATTACATAGCTTCGTACAATCCGACCAGGTTTAACTTCTTCGCAATGTTAAATTCTGTTGTTTTTAACATGTGAAATCATGTTATAGATACAGTGTTGTATAAACAGTAATCCTTACAATGTAACTTCATGATATTTGCTGAATTTCTCTTATATCTTTGTTTGCTATGTTACTTGCAGCCTCCTATCAGCGGAACCTGGAGTTCTTTAGGAGAGTGGATGGTTTTCTGGGACCACAGCTCAGTGCCCTGGCCTCAGACATCAGTGATCAGTATTCTAAGAGGCCCCTCAGGTAACTTAAAACTTAAAACTTCTATTGCTGAGGCTACTTTTGTCCAAAGCATAGGAATGCAAAGATTAAAAAAGAAAACGTCTAAACCCTGATGTGTTGGTATTCATTGGATAGCTCTCGCTGAGTACTCTCAGATGACTACCCTCAGATGACTACCCATGTGGCAGGGGTTTAGTCATTTTTCAGGTTTTTTGCATCATTTTGTATTGGCCAAATTAGCCACCAGCAGGATAAGGGTTTAAACCTTAAATGTAGAGAACAACTTTAAGAATTCAAGATGGTGCATGTAAGGGAACATCACATTTAAGACATGTTATGATATGATTATTAACAACACCCTAAAGAACAAATTCAGAGCCATGCAAACACAGTCACACCAGATTGAAACACTTGACATTTTTCCTGTGTAGTTGACTCTCAAATCCAATATGGTACAATCCTATTGAAGCCAGACTGAGCTCCATTTTTGACCATAAATACTCCCTGCATTACTTGAAACGGCAACACAGAACATTGCTTAACTTTACTTCTCCTTTCATGCTTCATGTATGGATCTTATCATTATCTTATAACATCACATTTTCAATCCTAAATACTTTTTGAAGAATTCTGATTTAAAATAGGTTGATCTTTTACTACCTTTTGATTGTTATCTATGTAGATATGGCCCTTATATCAAAGCTTTGAAACAAGAACTGTACACCTCTCATTTTTGCACCCAATTCACTTCAAGAAATTAATCATTTTTATTGTGGACAGAACATTTGGTGATTTACGATTTACGGTAGTTCGTAAAAGGAAAGGTAACTAATAACCAAAAGACTTTGTTAATATTTTGTGTAATTATTATATAGGTTAATCATCTTGAATTGGAAGTGCTCCTTTAACCCTTCCAATGCTAAGGCTACTCTCGTTCAAAGCACAAGGATGCGAAGATTTTTCGAAAACCATCTAAACATCAGTCATGTTGCTATTCACTGGATAGTTGCTGAGTACTCTCAGATGAGTACACATATGCCAGGGATTCAGCCATTTTTCACGTATGGCCCCATCTTCTTTGCTTGTGTAAAAAGGTAACATCTCCTGGCCAACAAAACAAATATATCCTTTACATTCCAGCTCAACGGAAGTACAGTTCAAGTATATCTACTTCAACCACATGAATCTGACCGCCAGATTTCATTTTATTAGCCATCGATTTCTCTTTAAAATCTGTTGCGAAATGTATATTTTGCGACAGTTTGAAATCATAATAATTTGCATGCCATTAATTTTCCGTCAATCAATGCAGAAGTACAAAAAAAATGAAATCATCCAAAGCTTCGCTCGCTTCCTGGCCATGCCAGCGCCATATTATTATAAGTAGGTTACCTCCTTAGCTAGATGACATTGATCACCTCCAGACGACCTAGAAAGTTGCATTTTGCATTGTCAGCTGCCCCCTTTCAGATACATGACATGAAAAATAACATTAGGAATGCACTTGACTATACGAGTGAGTTTTAGTGGTGAGTTTTAGTGGTGGGAGTCAGTTGAAATTTCCCAAACACTGAGTTGACTGGACATAAAAATTAGTAGGCCTTTGATAACAGAATTATGTTTCTGATGACAATATCCTTTTCTCCTCCTATCCAGAGATGAAGATCAGTCCACAGGAGGCCCTGTAGATACTTAAACTAGTGAAGGAGGAAGGAGCAGGAGGGGACAGTAGCAAACAGTCTAAGACTAGGACTGCCCTGGATATGCTGCATGATGAGCAGCTTCAGCAATCCATCATCACCTTCTCGGAACAGCTGGATGAAATGCTGGGAGGTGGCGTTCCACTGACCAAGATCACAGAGTTCTGTGGGGCACCTGGTATAGGAAAGACACAGATATGGTAAGTGATAGTGGGAGAGACTTTATCCAAAACTCAAGTCATCAGCTTGAATTTTGAATTTCTTCATTTTTTCAGCCATACTACTACTTTGGTTAAGTCATGACTAGATTGTTATAAGTGGTTGAGGAAACCCAGAGAAAGCAGTCCACCTCCTAACATCCTGTTATTTGTGATATCTTGAACTCTTTCAGCATGCAGCTAGCAGTTGATGTCCAGATTCCTGAGGTATTTGGTGGCGTAGGCGGTGAGGTGGTCTATATAGATACAGAGGGAAGCTTCATTGTCCACAGAGTGGCAGATATTGCCAAAACAGCTGTGCAGCATTGTCGTCATATATCTGATGCCGATGGAACTCAAGGTAGGTGATTGAAAAATAGTTTTTTTGAATTCAGGTTTCATTCAACAGTATAGGTCAACTCACAACAGGACCAAAACCTGGATTGTCATGACATTTCTGATGCCGATGAAAAATAGTTTTTTTTATTAAGGTTTTATTCAACGGTATTGATTAACTCACCACAGGACTGAAACATGGAATATGCCCTCCACATTAAAAACAGTCTCAAGGAGTCTTTCAGCTGCAAAACATGTATCATAAACATCTCTTCTTAAAGTAGGACTTTTATAAGGCTATCAGATAAAATAGTTATAAGGATCCTGTTGAGATTCAGAATGAGAGGGCAAGAGAGAGTGAGAGAGGGATAAGAGTTATTTCTTATTTTTTCACCTTTGTTTTATTTTTTTGTAGAATCCAAGGAGGCTATTGAGCACTTCACCCTAGAAAGTATTCTCTCCAGAATCCACTACTACAGATGCCATGACTATGTAGAATTGATAGCTGTTGTTCATCTTCTACCAGACTTTCTTAAAGCACATCCTCAGGTGGGTGAAGCATATTTGTGTTTGCTGATATGTATTAGATCTAGTGTTTGGACTCTAAATTTCTGAAACTCTCAGTCTCCTACTTGTAATGTACAATAAAAGTGTGATAAATGGCTGCCTCCATCAACACCAGTAGTATAAGGCCTAAAAAGTTGTTTGTTTCCTGTAACCCTACCCTAACAAGTTTGTATTCAAAAAAATCCCTACCCTAAAGTTTTTTCAGCCCTCCCGACTCCAAATCATCAGAAAACATGCATAAAACACACATTTTTGAATAAAAAAATCATCAAAAAAAAATCAAAAAAATCTGACCTTCCTACCTTAATTTTTTTCAGACTGTTACAGAAAACAAACAATTTTTTTTCTAGGCCTAATGCTTATCCATACTATTATATATGACTCTGATAGCTTGAGCTAGGACAAGGGCAAGGTCACAGATCAAGTGGTCAGTTAGTTGATACATGTTAATGGTAATTATTCACAAATATTCATTTACATGACTCTTTGTAGGTGAAGTAAGTGACTGTTGACAACATAGCAGTTCCAATTCACCAAACTCTAGAATGCTTTGGAATTGAAACTGCTGATACTAATTCTTGGTTATTATTCACAAATATTGTACACTTTTGTAGGTTAAGTTGGTGATTGTTGATAGCATAGCATTTCCATTCCGACACGACTTTGAGGACATGGCTCTGAGGACCCGTCTCCTCAACGGTATGGCACAGACATTCATCAAACTGGCCACACAATTAAGACTGGCAGTAAGTACATCAACACATGCAACCCTGTTTTCTGCCTTTGAATATTTCTCATTTTTAGTTTAGATACTTGATTGAATGCATTTGATAACAACAACAACCACTTCTACTACTACTATACTACTACTACTACTACTACTACTACTACTACTACTACTACTACTACTACTACTACTACTTCTTCTACTACTATTACTGTAAATTCACAAAAATTTAGACTACCCTAGGAATTTGGGCCACTATAATTATTTTGCAAAATAATTATTTAGAAATATGGACCACCCTTGATTTACCGCTGGTAGCTGTTTCACAAAGTATGGACAACTATTACACTGCTTTGTCAGTATTTACATAAAACATGGGCCACCCCATGAAATTTGTAATTATTAAAAAGTGTCCCAAATTACTGAGAATTTATTGTACTACTACCACCACTACTACTATTACTACTATTTCTACCACTCCTAATACTGCTTTATGTGCTACAGAATACCGTTGAGATTAATATTTTTGTCATTTCCAGGTAGTATTGACCAACCAAATGACGACCCGTGTGAGTCATGACAGGACAAAGGGCTCCCAGCTGATCCCGGCCCTGGGGGAGAGCTGGGGGCACGCTGCCACCATACGGGTCATACTCTTCTGGGACGACAACACACGCCTCGCAACCCTCTACAAGTCCCCCTCCAGAGGGGAGACCACAGTCCCCTACCAGATAACCGTAAGTGCCCCTTTTAACCCCTCTGCTCATATCCATTTTAACAACAGCCCCACCCTGTGAGTCCCCCCCCCCCCCATTCTCTACCTGTATTTAGGGACTAAACATATGCCTAGCAACCCTCTACAAATTGCCTTCTCGAAGGGAGACCACAGTCCGCGACAAGGTAACCCCTGTTAACCCAACCCCCAGCCTGCTTCTCTACCTGTATTTGAGAGTTTAAAAGACACTTAGCAATCCTCTACAAATTGCATACCTGTCAACTCTACTGATTTGAGCAGTACTCTACTGATTTCAGACCCCAAAATTTCTTTCTACTGATTGAGCACCTGATTTGAAGAAATCTACTGATTAGCTACTGATTTTGCTGACTTTGAAAAGTCCTCCATCTTTTTTCTCAGCAAGTAGGTCAGTCTGCTCCTCTCTTTTCAGAGTATCTCACCTGACCCAATTACTGTGTGTAGTAATTGATTCCTTTCAGTAGGTACTCATAGATAATCCCTTACTAATTGGAATTATCATTCAGACACATTTTGTTCTATGGCATTAAGAGGTAAACATGCATTGTGGGCTAGCATCTCAAGAAAAATCTTCAATGGCTGACAAGGAAAATTCACCACCTTGTAAAGTTATTTTCAGTCTTCAAAAACAAATCTAATCACCTGACCCCTGGTGGCCAGGATTAGAACTAAACAAAATGCCTCGAAAGTGTCTGAAATCTCCTGATTTCGGATGGGTGAATGTTGACAGGTATGAAATTGTCTTCTAGAGGGGAGAGCACAGGCCCCTATCAGATAACCATGAGTTCCCTCTTTTTAACCCTCTTTAGCTAGGAGTCCCCAACTGCTTCAGAAAGAGATATATGCTCATATCAATCTGAAACCAGCCTCCTCCAACCTGTGAGTTGCTCTTTTTACCCCCTCTATTGGTAGGAGTCCCCACTGCTGCGGGTTTCTCAGATGATATACACCTATCAATTTTAAGATCATTCTCAGTAAACCAACCCCCTAATTTGGCTAGAGATTTCAACTGCAGATATAAATAAGTAAGACATCAATCGTAAGGTTTTATGAGTAGATCCCCCTTTTCCTCTTTGTCGGGTAAGTATTTTCAGACTGTATAGATAGGTTGGTATGTGGAAAATGGAGCAAGGAAGTTTAATTCACTATTTTTGATCATGGTCTTTTTGCATCTTTTCAGATGGGTGGTGTCCGTGACATAGCCTCCTCTCCATTACCACAGACTAGTTCTTCCTGTTCCGACACCACAGCAGAATCATCGTCCACACCTCCCAGCAAGCGACAGCGACTAGACCCACACACAAGCTAGTAGGCTGGTGTGCGCAATATGCTACCCCTAAACCACGCCATAGATTTTACAATACTGAGGATTTGAATGCTCAAGTCTTGTAGGATACATATATGCTTCACCCTACCAATGCTGAGGCTACTTTCGTACAAAGTACAAGGACGCAAAGATTTCTTTTGAAAACCATCTAAACCCTGTCATGTTGGTATTCATTGGATAACTCTTGCTGAGTACTCTCAGATGAGTACCCATAAGCCAGGGCTTCAGTCATTTTTCAGCTTTTTTGGATCATTCTGTACTGGCAAAGTTAGCCAGCATAAAGGTTAAAATACTGAGGATTTGAATGCTCAAGTCTTTAAGGATACATGTATGCTTAAAGAGCATGTCTTATCATAGTGCCCCCCTGCAGATGGGAGTATGAAGGGGACCAGTTTTAGTCCACTACCTATGGGATACTGGCTTGTCAAGTCATTAAATCGTTCATGCTTTTCTGGGAACAGGACTTGCGCTATTGCTGGTCTTAATAATGAAGCTCAGGCTGCATATAAATATTTTTGTAACTGGTTCTAGGTAAAAGAGTGAAGTTTGTTCAAAGATTTTTTCACACTCGCCTATCCAAAAGATACCTCTATAGTCAGACCTATTAAGTAAGACCATTGTTTGTATTATTCAAAAGAGGTCTACGAGTTTAAAGACCAGTGATCTCACTAAAAGGTGCAATATAGCATGACAATACCATGGTGAATGTTAATTAGGCCCAGATTCTATAGTAGGTTGTATCTCTCAGTAGGTGGTCTTTGTGTAGGTTTGGCTGCATTTGCTCAAACCAGATTGATATGTTCAGCATAAGAGAGTAAGCCTCATTATTTTTGGTTTTTGTGTTGGAAATATTTTGAATCGATTTAAATCAATTCAAAATGTCAGTGATAAAAATCATGTACATATACTGTAAATTAAGTAAACAATATACATATGATTTAGGTTTTATTTTAGTGTTTATTTGTCAAATATGTACAAAGTTGCTACAATAAAGTTATAACATTTATTCACAATATTTTTGTTATTTGATATACAACTGATTATTTGATTGTCAAAAACTTCATGAGGGATATTTCAGCTTATGTAGAAAAATCTTCCACCCACTCTGCAGAAAACTCTTAAAGCCTACTTGCTAGTGTTTAAGTTCAAATAAATGTAAGCCTCCATAAATGTAATACTTGTGTACATTAAACATTTTCTGAAGGTCCATGGATTCACTATGAGAAAGAATAATGGGATGGAGGTAATTCCCCTTTCCCATAGAAACAGCCCTAAGGGCTCTTTTAAAATGCCACACACATTCTTAATCACAATACAGCATACTTAATATATAGCTAACAGGCCAGCCTCGATAAGTTGAACACCCATGTAAGTTGAATAACTTCTGAATGCCCACACAATACAAACTTTTTGATTTCATGCTAAAATGAGATAATTTCTTAAAAAACTGTGGGTTGAACACTTTTTCCTAGTGGTATGCAAAATAAACAGGTTGAACACTGGGAGACTGGACATGTAGATCACAACCAACTTTATTTTTATTTTAAGACAATTGTAAGTGAAGGAGGTGTCAGGTCTATAAGGACAAGAACCAGTGAAGATTATGAGTTCTGGTGAGATTTAGATATGATACAAAAAATGATACAGATAGTAATTTCAGTTTCAAACTAAAGATAACCAATTCATGCTGCGGATTTATCATTTCAGTTTAAATAACTTAAGTATGTACAGGCCATTTATTTCTTCATCACCATGTAAGATAATAGGCATCAGGTGCTTTGAAATAAAAAATAAGATTTAGTGAGTTTTAAAGAAAACAATAATAAGGAAAGCTTATGCAACTCCTGTCTAGATCTAGTGTACTCCATCAGGCTATGAAATACAAGCACATGCTAAAGGCCACTGCAGAGTTGAGATAATGTACAAGCAGAGCCCATCGCTTACCCTTAAAAAGCATGACATTTTTTAAAAATGTAGAACACCATCAAAACACAAAGTTCATACAACTCATTTAGTTTTTTCACAGAATCATTGTACAGGATGAAAATTGAAATCACCTTAGATGCATGTATTCTGCAACTCACGTATGCGTTCTTGGAAATGTACAGGGATAAAATAGTTAAAGTCCTCACTTTTTCTTGCCCCTACTAGACCCCCTACCCCCCTTGCCAGATTTATTCCCCCCTTCGATGGCATCAATCTTTTTATTGAACACCTCCTCTGTGTTTTTCAGCTGTTCGTCCACGGAACTTCTCAATCTCTTCAGCTCATCTGAGAGGTGCATTTCGATGAGGGCCTTTAGTTCCTTAGCTGCTGGTGACAAATCTGAAAAAGTCAGATTTACATTAAATCGTACATATCTTGCACATTGCGTAAACTGATATGAACATGTTACATAATCTGATATTTGATATGAAATATACATTTTTAAAGGTTTCATGCATTTATAGTGAAACAATAAGATATTTCAAGGATACTGTGGGACCTTGAATGTTTCATGGAGTTAATCTTTAATTACCATGGACCCTTTGATTGTCTACAATTGCTCCTAATAACCTCTCCAGCCAGTTGAATGAAAGCAGAACATTTACTTCTATTAAACTTGTGCTGACCTGCATAACCAATTTGCAAACTCTCTAGCTTGCCCTAGTCTAAAATTTGTCCATCAGGTGGCACTAGTGTCAATCAATACTAGGACCGTGTCAGGTAAAAAAGAATATCTAACAAAATGCTGATTTTAAAACTTCTTAGGTAAACTTGTCACATTTAATGTTTGTATGTTTAGATATATGCATGTATGTATACATACATACGTACACACATACATATATACATACATACATACGCATAGGCGGATCCAGGGGGGGGGGGGGCGAGGGGGCACTGCCCCCCCCCCCCCCCCTTGTTAAAAAATCATGGGGCCTGCCCCCCCCCCTTAATTTCTGGCAACAAAAAAAAATATGAAAGATATTATCAATAGCAGGGAATTTCAGGTGACAAGGGACTGATGGCCGAAAACATTCCATCCCAGGGATGTACATGTACCTAATCCTTCCAGGTCTTATTGTAAAATTTGCCCAATTCCCAATAATACAAACACTCGAGCATTTAGTCACAAAAAATGGAAAAAGCGGTTCCAAACTCGAGTCAGACAGACTGAATATGGCAGTGACAACAATTGAAATTTTAATTTCAAAGATAATTTCAAAGGCATCAGCTTCTCGTGTGTATGTATGTTTATGACTATAACTTCCACTTCATAGTTACAAAAGCATACTTTGATTAGTTGGAAATTACGAATATAATCAACAAATATAATCAAAAGAAACATGATCTAAACATGATATTACAGATAAAAATAGTACTGTAGGATCATTATGTAACAATATGGGAATACCAGCTTTACAGGTGTACTATGTCCCATGGGGAGTTCAATCTCAGAGTTGAAAGTCGCCGTTTTATACCCTTTAAACACTTTTAATATACTAAAGCAAATGGGCTGCCTGCATTGATCCTCAGTAGTTTTCTTCAATGACACATTTTAAAAGATGAAATTTGTCATTAGATAAACTAGTGATCTAATTCTAAATTACTAATTTTGCTTGCAGGATTGCCCTGATAATACATCTCAGAGCATATTTGCCCTCTGGCTTTTGAAAATGAATAACTGCAAACAAATTGGACCTAATTTTTTCAAAACTTTTGGGCATATATATATTTAGGGAAGCATTTACTGACCCTGCAAAGAGAATATTGGCCCCTTAAAAATCAGCTTTTTTACAACTTTTCTTTGTTCTATTTCACTTGAAAGTGTCCCAAAATGCACCTCAGAGCACCTACTTTCCAAAATTTTCGGGGGGAGCATACCCCCAGACCCCCCTACTATGGACGGCGTGCTGTTGCATACTGACCCTGCAAAGAGAATAATGGCCCCTTAAAAAATATGCTTTTTTACAACTTTTCTATGTTCTATTTCACTTGAAAGTGTCCAAAAATTCACCTCAGAGCACCTAATTTTCAAAATTTTCTGGGGGGGGCATGCCCCCAGACCCCCCTATCATGGATGACATGCTGTTGCATACTGTCGCCGTTGCGGTGCGAGCACCGGAATTAATCTGTTTCTACTTTCTAAAATCCAGGACAAAAATTTGCCCTTCCTAAAAATATTAAGGTAGACCTCTCATACATAAGTTTCATATTACTTTATACACAAACTTGCTCTGCAAATGCCCCTCAGAAGAGAACACCTACAATATAAATATCCAGATCCCCGGACCCAACCTGGCCCCCCCCCCCCCCCCATGATAAATTCCTGGATCCGCCCCTGGATGTCATATTTGTATATTACACAACGGTTGTCAAAGTTGATTCAATATTTACTGAATACATATGGGATATCTTACAAGTTAGTTTGGACCAGCACAGGGAGTTTGATACATAACAGCCTAAAATGACCCTCAACTATATTAAAGGTTGCCAAAAGTTTAATCAGTTCTAGCATGTAAGTTTGCGGAACTCAAGCCCAAGGGATGTGGACCCCTCAAACTGTCGAAATACCATAAAAACCTAAAAATTATACACGTTTACAAGATACTCAGCGACTATTGCTAAGGTAATTCAATTTCGACAAATGTGGCTCAGTGGATGTGAGCCCCAGGATTGGGATAGTGAAGCAGAGTGGTGCAATCATTCGTTACAACCCCAGGAGGAGAATACCTAGTATTTGAATTCCTCAAAATTACCAACATTCATTAAATGCTCAGCAACTAATGACTAGTTAAATATAATGAACCATGCCAATGCAAATAAATTTCAACCAGAATGGCACAGTCGTTAGTTTATGAGCAATAAATATAGGGTGCAGATTGGTCCATTCAACCTTAAATGGGTTCATTACAAAATGCTTGATACCCTATCTATCTATCTATCTATCTATCTATCTATCTATCTATCCACCCATCCATCAATCCATCCATCCATCTATCCATCTCTCTCTCTCTCTCTCTCTCTCTCTCTCTCTCTCTCTCTCTCTCTCTCTCTCTCTCTCTCTCTCTATATATATATATATATATATATACTAGTATATATATAAATATATATATATATATATATATATATATATATATATATATATATATATATATATATATATATATATATATATATATATATAATATATATATATATATATATATATATATATATATATATATATATATATATATATATATATATATATATATATATATATATATATATATATATATATATGGTAGTTTCAAAACTTGATTTTACATCTAAGTACCGGAAGAGAAATGTAATTGCTTTTTATGAGCTGAAATATTTTTTTAAGATATATTCCATACTCTTTTAGCCAATTCTTAACATATATGCCCAGTAGATATTTGTAAGACAAGAATGTTAGTTTAAAATTGTTAAAATCAATTATCTTATTCGCTTTTGCGTCATGATGAATATGGCAGGAATTAAGACTTTTCAATAGTTGCCATGTGACTTGAAAACCAAAGTTTACGGAGAATAACTAGGACGAGTGCAAATGACACGCGCTACAGCTGGTTTAATATCTTATTTATCAATTTCATATCTGTTAGCCAAGCTTTCTGAACTATTGACACATAGGTTTTGTAGCCCTAAGTGTGTGCTCTGATATTTCTTTTCCATTAAAAGAATTGTTAAACGAAAAATAAGGGTTGAGATGATAGAACTAAAATTAATCATGAGTGATGTCGCAATCAGATATCTAGGTGCTCTGATCTTTTTTGCCAATTTGAAAAAAAATATGATTACTGTCTGCAGGGCGGGTACTTTCTTATTAAGTACAAACTTATAATCAATAGTTGTTGTTTGTTCTTATTTTTTCATTTCCACCATTTGAAATTAGCTCAAAGTATGCCTATATTATACAAATATGACATCCCTGTGGGGTTTCCACCAGGAATAACTTCCCCGAGAGAGGATTGTCGCTCAAGGGCTACAATCCTCTCTCGGGGAAGTTATTCCTGGTAGAAATCTCACAGGGATGTCATATATTTATATAGCTATTTATCCTATTATTAAATGCTGTCCAATCCCTCAAAGTGACTTATACACACCAAACCTGAAATTCTATTCAAAAATTATTTGAATGTATTCTTTTTAAAAGATGGGTAAAATGCAATTAAGACCATACGTAATATCAACATCTACACAAAAAATATCAACATATACCAACTGTGGGCAGGCACTACACAGGCAGGAGTCAGGGAATCATTTTGACTCCCAAACACCAGATTTTTGTGGAAAATGACACCCAGTTGTATTTTGCAAGATTTTCTGTATTTGTTTGAGTCCAAGGAAATATTTCATACGTTTCACTCATAGAAGACAATAGGTGCTCTAAATGACTTAAAGAAGCATACTTTGTTTTGCTATGTCAATACATAAGATTGCTATGATCATTCTTGTAAATTGGGTAACTAACGTTCGACTCCCTAAATTTCAAAAATCCTCAATTTTGACCACCTGTTTCCAAATCATGGATAACACCCTGACTCTGGGCAGAAGTTTTTAGTATGCCATGCAATGTCAGTTATGATGATGCAAGTGTGACCAAGTAAATAAACTTCCGAAACCAAATAGGTTATATTTTCTGCTGTTTAGATAGGCACAGCATAAAAGAAGAACTTGCGAACAACATAAATAAAATATTGAATATGGCAGTCAATCAACTATTGAAAATTGGAAAATAATATCTTGCAAGATGGTAGAATCTTTGTATCCTTGGTTGGTTTGTTGGGTGGATTGGATTGCAGGGTAGAGTTGGTTGGATGATTAGGGTCGGCTGGTTAGAGTGCTTGGGCTGTTTTAGCTGAGGTGGTTGGTTGGTTTGTTGATTTATTGGATGTCTAGGTTGCTTAGGTAGAGTAGACCAACCAACCAGACCTTACCATCCAACAAAACCGACCAATGGACTAACCCACATCAAACCAACTCTACCACCCAGTAAATTATACTAAACCAAACCAGCCCAACTAAACACATCAACCCACCATGCCCAACTGAACCAACTAACCCAACCCACCATTACAGCTAACCAAACAACCTACCCTACCCAACCCAACCAACCTAAATGTTTAACCAATCAACCTACCATTGTATCCCAGTGGCCAACCAACCAGGCTTACAAAGAACCTACCATCTTCCAAGTTTCTTTTCTCATTTATTATTATCTTGGATGAAGAAAGGAATGGATATGTAGCGAGAGACCAATTACTATGCGCCATGGTGAAGAGCTGGACTCATGCCAAGAGTCACAGATCTGGCATCAGCACGAGGTCTGTGGGAACAAGGACCAATCAGGAGGGCTCTTGTATCCATTACATTACAGAGAAACCTGACTTCACCATCAGCTGGGCATGCGCAGAGCACCAATTTTGGGCTAATAGTGGCTATTAGTTGATACTGGTTGGGGCTAGCTTGTTCAGGTTGACCGGCTGGTTTAGAATCCACTTGTGTTTGGTCATCTTAGATATTATGGACTGTTTGTAATTTAGTACTTTTTGCTGTTGCATTTTTTTTTCTCCTGTATGCATTTTATTCATTATCATTATTTAATGCTGTGTACTTATACAAAGCAGTAAATAAGCACCTGTAATGACTTATTCAGATCTGGAAGTTATAGTCCAGCAGATTTGTGAAAAAATCGTTAATTTTTTGGCAAAAGCGCCAAATTTTACACACAGATAGCCCTTCAAGTACTCATCAAAATAAGATGAAGACCCACTTAAAATTTTTGTTGGTTGCCATGGTAACGAGGATTTTTGGCGGGAAAAAGCCAAAAATAGGTGATTTTTGTAATATTGAGTTTTAAACATTTGTCTTTTGTTAATGTGCAATGAATTTGAAGTAAATGTATTAAGTTCAATACCAGAAAAAAAAGTTGAGTAGAAATAATCATTAAATATTCTTGGTTACCATGGCAACCGGACTTCGTATTAGGGAAAGATCACTAAAACTAATGATATTGGTCTTTTAACCTCAAAAATGCATTTCTAAAAATGTTATCATCACTAAATTTTAATCTAGTTTGTATGTACACTATGTAACACAATATTGAGAACATATTAGAGTTTGTTATTCCCAAAGTTGCCATGGCAACAAGACAATTTTCATTATAATTTCAAAAAAGCTGAAAATATGCAGTTTGTGTTATATTGGATTTTTAGAAGTTGTCTCATCGTGAATATTGTTGGTTGCCATGGCAACAGAAAATTTTCAATGGAGAAATGACAAAAAATTATGATTTTTTGGATGTTTTATTTATTGATATTGATTCTTTTTTAAATGTAACAAGCCTTTCTTTCAACATGATTTCATTGGCAACAACTGTAAGCTAGTTTAACACAAGCCGGTTTGTTAGTTCTTCCGTTACTATGGTAACCAGGCTGTCTAATAAATGCCAAAGTGTGTCTTTTCATAATAATGGCTTAAACTAAGTCTCTTGTTTGAACTCAGACAATTTTGGGCACAATATCAATACCTTTTTTTCTGAATGGTGTTCAAGGGTAATTGTGTAATATGTAATGTATGTAACTTCTAAGGGTTGATTTGGAGGTATTTATGAACTTTTGTTTATTTCTGCTCCTTGGAAACAAGATGGAAGCCTCCTTAGCAACAGGCATAAAAATACAAAAATGACAATAACTTTGTCAATAAAAAAGATTTTTGGATACTTTTTTTTTTCAAATATATCTGCATAAAATTATCTTTCTAATGAACACACTTATTTAAAACTTTAATAATATCGTGCCTCATTTAAGTTAATAATGTGGTGTATTTCAATTGTCTTCTAGAAGCAAATTGGGGGGAAACATTGTTTTCCCCTGGGTTAACCTTTTTCATCTGTGTTTGCGTACAAACCTTGAGGTATTTATCCTGATCTTGCAACAGATTTTGGTATTATTTGCAAGGATGCTCTCTTGGAAAGGTCTCTTACCCTTATATGATTTTGGTGACCTTGGTCAGAAGGTCAAGGACTCTAAAGTTGAAATGGGTGACCCTCACCTTGTGGACATGTTTCCCCTAGGATTGTGCAATGAATTTAGTTTATAACAACAGGGATGCTTACTTTCTGAAATGATTTCTGTATCAGACAACCTTAAGCACTTGGAGGAAAGGCTTAGCAAAACCTGTTGTGATGAAACATTTCTTCCCCACATAAATTACTCAAAGTTTGTATTTCTGTTCTTATGTATAGTATGTAGTTTCAGTTAAATTTGCAATTGAGTATTATTACAGATATGTTGAATTTGATGGAAAATGATGGGCTAGACTGCTATAGATTACATGCCCAGTAATGGGCTTGCAGTTCCTGCCTGGCTTTTGTTTGTACCAACCCTGCCGGCTGTACCAACCCTCCTAATGGAGAATGGTCTATTGCTGCCACAATCTTTTGAATCTGCCAATATTTCTTTGAGGTAACTTTAACGATTGGGGAATGGCTGGATGACAGTTGGTGGAAAAGTGCTCTTGTGGAAGCGAATGTGGCACTGGCTGGAATTGCTGCTTTGTTCCTCAAGGACACACATTTCTCGAACTAGACATGCCTACCAAGTCACTGCAAGCTTATTGTTTATACTTATGAATGAGGTTTATAGCCATTTTATTGTTTCTCTTGATCAAGTCACTTATATACAAACCTGTGAGGAATGCAGAAGGGAGATGGAAGTTGCTGCACCACAGTTTCAATACTGGCCAATCATTTTAACTTGCCTATCTCATTTACGTGAGATCTCTGAGAGAAGGAAATGTTCAGCTGTACATGAAATCACTTTTCAACTTGCTCTATGCTCCATGGATCACCCTAAAAATGCCTGGTGGCTTCCGGTGCACTTAAGGGAGATGCTGTCACTTATGTGTCACAAATGTTCATCCTTCTGTGGCTGAGGAGTTAAGACCCATCATTCATTCCTGTCTATTCCGATTGACCAGGCTCATGAACAAAACAATAAGTGTGTCAAGGGAGATGTGGGAGCAGTTGGCCTTACTCAGAATAGTGTTCAACTTCCGCATTGGATGATGTCAGGTCCAGAGATCCTAAGAGCAATAAATGATTTTGAATCATCATTAGTATGTAACCATAGCAAGGATTTTGATATTTGTCATCAAAAACAATTTAGGGGAGTACAAAGCACATTCAGAAACAAGGTGAAGTCTTTGTGTGACACAATCATAGAGATGGGTAATCCTTTTCTCCAGAAGACATTCTTATATTAGATACACATGACATTTTAAATCCTGGTGTAGCAGCTACTGTCCGTAACATCCAGAGAGATTGCCAGGAACAGTATTTGTATTTGTATCAGAATGTTTCGAAAAAAGGACAACACCATTTAGTGTCCCTATCAGAGGAACCAAGTTCCTACTGATAAGTAACCCTCCAACAAGAGTGGTTTCCAATACCAAGGCTACCAGATATCTTCCCTGAAACAGTACTGCTCCTTATTTTCACAGCTGTACTTATCATGTCAAGTGAGGGATGGCGATCTGGATGAGTTCTTTTGCCAGTCATATCCACCATCACTATCCCAAATTTGAAGACAGGCATAGAACAAAGGCAGATCTTCACTGCCTCATGGACCTGTATGCTACAGAAACTCCTGATGTTGGGGCCTTGTTACTTGACTGTGCTGCCACTATACATATGCTAAAGCCAGGTGCTCCCAGGACCTTTCAGGAATATTTTGAGGAAGTATTCAAACCATACGTGACATAGGTTGGACATTATCTGGGATGAGTATCTTACAGATAGTCTCAAAGCAACAGCTTGCTCTCAACAAGGTAGAGGTGTAAGGAGATGTGTTCAACCTGATACTCGACTACCGGGAAATTGGGAAGCATTCCTATTAAATAATGAAAATGAGGCATAGCTGTTCAGCTATCTAGCAGAGCAATCTGTAGCAGTAGAGTGCCTACCACATCAACAGGTAATGTCTACCATAGGTCAGACTGCACATTTCATCTTACATGCACTTGGATCTGTGAAGTTCAAAGCACTTCCTGCTTTTCATGCCCTGACCGACTGCGACCAAACATCTGCCTTTGCAGGGAAGGGCAAGAAATCTGCATGGGAAGCAGGAAAAGAATTTGTGAGGTCACCCCAGCACTTGAAGTCCTCAGCCTAGTCCCATCAGTGGAGGATGTCCGTGAAGTTTTTCCAACACTGAAATGTGTTGTGTGTCTATGACAAAGATTGCACATCCTCCAGTCTCAATGATGCACAGAATGAAATGTTCACCCAGAAAAGGAAATCTATGGCGTTCATTCCACCTACATAAGACAGCTGCATACCAGGCTGGTCATATCTGGAGACAAGCTTTGCAACCAGCCCCTGTATTACCTTCTACATGTGATTGGCAATGGATTAAAGGGCTCAGGAGCCAAAATGGTCTACTTTACCACTTGCTTGCCACAGTTTAATGGAGCTCCTGAAGTGTGGGTGCTAGCCCAGAAAGGGTGGCCGTGGACAATGCAAGTGTAAATGTGGAGGAATGTGTGACCGAGGATGACCTTTGTGTATCTGATGTACATATTTGTAGGACAGTGGAAAGGGAAACCAGGACAGTGTGTTGATGATGCAGCTTTAGAAGTTTCATATATAGAGGGATTAAACTATATATAGAATCAGTAATCCATCTTTGTCTTTAATTTACACATTCATGGATGGGTGTAAAAAAGACTGGCCTGGAAATATCCGCGCCAAGTTTTTAGGGCGCAGGGGAAAAGTTTTGCATTGGCTTTTCTCTATCGTGGGTATGGCCTATCAATCTCAGAATGGAAACAAAGCCATAACTGACGATAGAGTGGCTCGATCTAGGTGTAAAATTGATGGGGTGGGAGACATACCAGTCGTTAACCCTATAGGTGAGTGCAAAATTGATGGGGTGAGAGACATACCAATCTCTAACCCTATAGGCGAGTGAGAAATTGATGGGGTGGGAGACATAATAGTCTCTTACCCTATAGGTGAGTATAAAATTGAAGGTGCGGGTGACATACCGGTCATAAACACAATAGGTGAGTGCTGAAAATAAGGGGAGGGAAAAGATGCACTTCTTCCTTGGCCATGACCAAGAGTTTTGCCTTCCTAGGCATGTTACAGAAGCTAGACTATTTTTTGGCAAGGTCGCAGAAACAGGCATGTACACATTTGTTCAAGTTAGGGTCCAAATACCAAGTGGGTTGAATATAGAAGCTTGGAAAACATATTTGGAAAATTATGCTGCCAAACAAATAGTGCAGTTCTTTCAGTCCCTGATTCGGATAACTTCTAAATAGACACAGAATTATAATTCAGAGCGTTCCCGGGGCTTTTGGGTGGACTGCCAGTTCATCCTTTCATTTTAAGTCACTTGAATTCTCATCCTAAGAGTGATTTAGAGATGAGGTAGATAGTTCAGGATTTATCCTAGCTGGAGTGTTATTCTGGGAACCATGGTATAGACAGTAATTTTTACTTCGATGGTCAATTAGATGCCCAAAATCACATCTCAAAAACAAAAGATTCCCACAACGCCATCCCTTGTGCTTCTCCATGTGCATGTTATTGAATGGACGAAATATTGTATTAACCAAAGGTTTTCTCCTTCAGCAAGAATGTGGATAGATTATATGAAGCAGGCTGGGTAAATCTAAATTGATGGTGGTTAATTGTGTAATTAATTGATAATTAAGCAGTACAAGTTGGAGTAAAGGTGTATTTTATATATGGTAATAAAATTTACAGTAATGGAGTAGAGGGTAATATATAATAAAAGATTGAGAATAAAGTTTTGCAATCTTGAATATGGTTCATTTCAAAAGAATGTGTTCATCAATGAGATGACACATCAGATTAGTATATTGCTGTACATATGGTGTTCCTCTATTTTATTTAGTTAGGGCTAATGTAGAAGATTTTTTTTTTATTGAAATCACAATTTGTTTGGTCTCTCTAGTAATGAAGGCTTATGTAACTGTGGGAAATAACAGAAGCTATGATTTCATAATCAGAGAAACTATTTGAAAAAATTGCTTTGACACATTATTTCAAGATATAAATATAATGCAATAATACATTTACACTGAAAGGACTTATTCAAAATCAAATTTGTCAGATTTTCTCAATTTCAAGAATTTTTGAAAAATACTGTATTCTGGCATTATTTTGTCTGATTTGTTGCCATGGCAACCAATTTTTGTTTTTGAAGAAACTGTTCTCCATGACCTCATTAAGGTTGTGGCAAAGTGTCATCAACCTAGTGGTACAAAAGAATGTTTTGCTCTTTTCGCCCCCGTCTATGACCTTCCATTTTCTGAGCTGACAATGGAATTGCAATTTTTGAAGACGGCAAAGATTGGGCCATTTTAGAAAAATTGTACTGGGGTCTTCATGTTATTGAACAATATTGATAAACATCTGTCTGTGTGCAAAATATTTGGATTCGTTGCCCCTACAAACATAGGAATAGGCACAAAATTCATACTTCTATGCATTTTAGTTCCAAAAATATGTCAAATTCAAAGAATATTTGAAAAATACTGTATTTTGGCATGACTTTGTCTAATTCGTTGCCTTGGCAACCAATTTTTGATTTGATTAAACTGTTCCTCATGACCTCATTAAGGTTGTTGCAAAGTTTCATCAACCTAATTTTAGTATGTGCTGTGTTACAAAAATAATTTTGTCCCTTTCCCCACATTTATGACCCTCGATTTCCTGAGCTGATAATGGAATTGGCGGCCATTTACAAAATGACAAAAAATTGGCCATTTTGGAAAAATTGTCTTGGGGTCTTCATCTTATTTAAGAACATTGATAAACATCTGTCTCCTTGCAAATATTTAGATTCCTTGCCCCTACAAACATAGGAAGGAAACAAAATTCATACTTCTATGCTATTTATTTCCAAAAATGTGTCAAATTCAAGAATTTTTGAAAAATAACGTATTTTGACATAATTTTGTCTAATTCGTTGCCTTGGCAACCAATTTTTGATTTGATTAAACTGTTCCTCATGACCTCATTAAGGTTGTTGAAAAGTTTCACCAACCTAATTTTAGTATGTGCTGTGTTACAAAAAGAATATTTTGCTCCTTTCGCCCACATTTATGACCCTCGATTTTCTGAGCTGATAATGGAATTGGCGGCTATTTTGAAAATGACAAAAAATTGGCCATTTTGGAAAAATTGTCTTGGGGTCTTCATCTTATTTAAGAACATTGATAAACATCTGTCTCCTTGCAAATATTTAGATTCCTTGCCGTTACAAACATAGGAAGAGGCACAAAATTCATACTTCTATGCTATTTATTTCCAAAAATATGTCAAATTCAAGGATTTTTGAAAAATACTGTATTTTGGCATGATTTTGTCTAATTTGTTGCCTTGGCAACCAATTTTTGATTTGATTAAACTGTTCTCCGTGACCTCATTAAGGTTGTTGCAAAGTTTCATCAACCTAATGGTAGTATGTGCTGTGTGACAAAAAAAAATATTTTGCTCCTTTCGCCCACATTTATGACCCTCGATTTTCTGAGCTGATAATGGAATTGGCGGCCATTTTGAAAATGACAAAAAATTGGCCATTTTGGAAAAATTGTGCTGGGGTCTTCATCTTATTTAAGAATATTGATAAACATCTGTCTCCTTGCAAATATTTGGATTCCTTGTCCCTACAAAAATAGGAATAGGCACAAAATTCATACTTCTATGCCATTTAGTTCCAAAAATATGAAAATTACAGCAAAATTGTTATTGGCGGCCATCTTGAATAAACCCAAAATGATGGCAATTATTAGAAAATCATACGAGTCTTCTTCCTTATCTCAATAAACTGACAAAGGTGGGTAATTTAAAGCAAATATAGTATTGCTTGGTCCTGTGCAACTATTATTATACACCAAGATCAGACTTTTATGGATTTCTATACCTGTATCATGGGAAAAATTGAGGAATTTGGCGGCCATCTTGGAAAATGCCGAAAAATCGGCCATTCTTGGAAAATTGCGCTGGGGTCTTCATCTTATTTTGAAATATAGATGAAAAGCTATCTGTGTGCAAAATTTGGTGCTTTTGCCAAAAATTTAACGATTTACCCAAAAATCTGCGATTTCCCGCTGGACTATTAATTCTATGTGTCACACTTGCACCATCATACTTAAGCCATTTAGAAGTGCAACTCTAGGTCTGATACTCAAAAGAGGTAGGCACCGCTTTCAACTGTCGCTTTAGAAATGAAACTAAAACTACTTGGATGTTTCATAAAAATGAAGTTGAATCAAGAGATATTTTACCTCCTCAGCTACCTGCAAAAAGAGTGACATTGAACTTATAGGTCCATTCAAGGTGCGCAAAATTCCTACAATTTCCACTTTTTTTCCATAAAATAACTCTTACTCTTCACACACCTCCTAAATACAGAATGAAGATTAATTATCTTGTTCCAAAACGGAAAACATTTCTTTTAACCCTTATGCTGCTGCTGGTTAATTTGGCCAAAACAAAATGTCGCAACAAAAACCTGACAAACGACTGAAACCCTAGCAAATGGGTACTCATCTGAGAGTACTCAGTGAGAGCTGTCCCATGAATACCAACATGAGAGGGTTTAGATGATTTTAGAAATCTGTTTGATTTTCCTGAAACTTTGCATGAGTAAAGAACATAGCGCTGTGATCTTTGATTCATGGGGGCATCAATTTCGTTTTTTTCACTGATCTTTCAAAACTAATGCACCTCCAATAGCCTCCAACGAATCGGCAACAGCTGTGACTGAGTTGCCAAAGGTCGCCTCTCCGTTGTTACCAGGTTGCGAACGTAAATCATTGACAACCTGGGGGAGATGTATTGGCGACCTCTTGCAACACTGTCACAACAGTTGGAGACTCACTGGCAACTCATTCACGATGCTGGCGACCACGGCAACGCTTGGCGATTGGGGGATTTTTCAAACAGTTTAAAACGTCGCCCAGCGTCTCCGTGGTTTGGCAACCATTGACGATGGAAGGCAATGTACTGGCAACGTACCCGGCGATCATTGAAGATTAAGGCAATGTGGTGTTAATTCCCCTGCAACCATCAGTTGACACACCACGTTGCCAGCAGGTTGCCAACACAATTTCGGCTTGTGTGAAAGGGGCAGATCGACTCGCAACTGAGAGATAGACCAAGATTGTTTCCCTCTAAGATTAAAACAAATGATTGACCAAAATTATGAACTTCCTCAAACTTTAGACCCATAAAATTCATTCTAGGGTGATACATTGTGCAAGTTTACAAGAATACATCACTTATGCACTGGAAGTCATCTTATTTTCTGTAACTGAAGGTGAATTATTTCTGATAAAGGTATGTGATTTGCTATATAGTGAGAAGGGCATATGAGTGGAAATGATATTTCATTTTTTTCTCACGCACTTTACCTTACTTTGTTGAAAAATGATACATAAAGACATATATTGTTTCATAGTTTATTGATAAAATACCTGAAAAAATAGAGAATTATATGTACAATCTTTAAAATTTCACCACCGTGTTGTTGCCACATTGCCATCGTGTTGTAACTGCGTCGCCACTTGACGTCAATACATTGCAACCGTTTGCCACTGCTTTACCATGGAGTTTTCAGTGGACTCGACGGTGTTGCCACCACGTTGCGATATGTCTCTACCATGTTGCCACTGAGACTTCAATGAAGCGTCAGTACGTTGTTAGTACAATCACACACACGATTTTTTAGACCTTTTGTAATGTCTTGGCAACGTCGTGGCAATGTGTTGGCAACCATCGGTTTCCACCACATTGGCAGCAAGTTGCCAGCAAAGTTTCGGCTAGTGTGAATGGGGCTTTACTAGGGGTTCATTTCAGATGCACCTCATTGGTTCTAAGCAAAACTAATGAAAAGTGACATATTTCATAGAAAGAAAATGGGGATTTTGAAGCGTAAATGAAGCTGTCTTTTGAACCCCCTCAACTGGTCAAGGGTTGTAATGGTCGGTTAGTACGTCATCTTATAGAATATTCCAGACTGTCCTGTGCTGCTCTCGCCATCCAACTCACAGTCATAGATATTCTGAAATAGTAGTCATGGTATGCGGTACAGCAAATCATGGCAGACCCCAATCACTACATTTGGTTTAACAAAAAATGTCCTCTCACTCTTAACTACAGATAAATGATTTAGATGCCTGGATTGACACATCGTAATATTGCGGTAAGACGATGAAATCATCCCCCTGTCGGTGGCCGGTTCATGATATCCTTTTCTGCATTACACGCAGCTTATTTTACTTAGTATGTTGTTCATGAGGGAGAGAGAGAGAGAAGTTATCAAATTCATTGTTAGTTTTTCAACGGCAATAGTTGTATCCAGTGAATGGCACATGCATTTCCATAGCGACTGGCAGCAGCATCTAGCTACACGTCACAAGCCGAGGCATTCCGCTTCCTAGGAGACATGGCATTTACATGACGTCACAATTCTTATGTTACTAACGCTGATTTGATGATTGTACACATGAACTTACAATATAGCTAACTGTATGCGATGGGAGCAGTCCTATCATCGGTTGCTCCTCAGATGTAGTCTAGACCTTACCATTCACTCGAAGATTTCGCTAGATCCTTGAGTATAGAACCAAACCTATACAACAATTTTGTAGGTAAGTAACGAAACGGAATATATATATATATATATATATATATATATATATATATATGTGTGTGTGTGTGTGTGTGTGTGTGTGTGTGTGTGTGTGTGTGTATATATATATATACATATATATATATATATATATATATATATATATATATATATATATATATATATATATATATATATATATATATATATATATATATACATGTATATATCTCTCTCTCTCTCTCTCTCTCTCTCTCTCTCTCTCTCTATATATATATATATATATATATATATATATATATATATATATATATATATATATATATATATATATATATATATATATATATATGTGTGTGTGTGTGTGTGTGTGTGTGTGTGTGTGTGTGTGTGTGTGTGTGTGTGACGAAAGATATATAGATGGATAGACAAACAGATGGTGGGTACATGTAGGTGTGTGTGTGGGTACATGTAGGTGTGTATGTGGGTACATGTAGGTGTGTGTGTGGGTACATGTAGGTGTGTGTGTGGGTACATGTGGGTGTGTGTGTGGGTACATGTGGGTGTGTATGTGGGTACATGTAGGTGTGTATGTGGGTACATGTAGGTGTGTATGTGGGTACATGTAGGTGTGTGTGTGGGTACATGTAGGTGTGTATGTGGGTACATGTAGGTGTGTGTGTGGGTACATGTAGGTGTGTATGTGGGTACATGTAGGTGTGTATGTGGGTACATGTAGGTGTGTGTGGGTACATGTAGGTGTGTATGTGGGTACATGTAGGTGTGTGTGTGGGTACATGTAGGTGTGTATGTGGGTACATGTAGGTGTGTATGTGGGTACATGTAGGTGTGTGTGTGGGTACATGTAGGTGTGTGTGTGGGTACATGTAGGTGTGTATGTGGGTACATGTAGGTGTGTATGTGGGTACATGTACAGTGTAGGTGTGTATGTGGGTACATGTAGGTGTGTGTGTGGGTACATGTAGGTGTGTATGTGGGTACATGTAGGTGTGTATGTGGGTACATGTAGGTGTGTATGTGGGTACATGTAGGTGTGTGTGTGGGTACATGTAGGTGTGTATGTGGGTACATGTAGGTGTGTATGTGGTAACATGTGGGTGTGTATGTGGGTACATGTAGGTGTGTATGTGGGTACATGTAGGTGTGTGTGTGGGTACATGTGGGTGTGTATGTGGGTACATGTAGGTGTGTATGTGGGTACATGTAGGTGTGTATGTGGGTACATGTAGGTGTGTGTGTGGGTACATGTAGGTGTGTATGTGGTTACATGTAGGTGTGTATGTGGGTACATGTACAGTGTATGTGGGTACATGTAGGTGTGTGTGTGGGTACATGTAGGTGTGTATGTGGGTACATGTAGGTGTGTATGTGGGTACATGTAGGTGTGTATGTGGGTACATGTAGGTGTGTATGTGGGTACATGTAGGTGTGTATGTGGGTACATGTAGGTGTGTGTGTGGGTACATGTAGGTGTGTATGTGGGTACATGTAGGTGTGTATGTGGGTACATGTAGGTGTATGTGTGGGTACATGTGGGTGTGTATGTGGGTACATGTAGGTGTGTGTGTGGGTACATGTGGGTGTGTATGTGGGTACATGTAGGTGTGTATGTGGGTACATGTAGGTGTGTGTGTGGGTACATGTGGGTGTGTATGTGGGTACATGTAGGTGTGTGTGTGGGTACATGTAGGTGTGTATGTGGGTACATGTAGGTGTGTATGTGGGTACATGTAGGTGTGTGTGTGTGTACATGTAGGTGTGTGTCTGGGTACATGTGGGTGTGTGTGTGGGTACATGTGGGTGTGTATGTGGGTACATGTAGGTGTGTGTGTGGGTACATGTGGGTGTGTATGTGGGTACATGTAGGTGTGTGTGGGGGTACATGTGGGTGTGTGTGTGGGTACATGTGGGTGTGTGGGGATGGGTTCCGTCTAGGTGCGTATGTGTGTTTGTTTGACAGTCTATCAAAAGCCGTATCCCACAATAAAGTTATTATAACACTACCTCTTATGAACATACTATTATCGACCAGCACGTGGCGCTGTCTATATGGTGAGCGTGCACATAAATGTATGGATATTCACTTTATCTGAGTGAAACCTCTTGAGTGAAACCTCTTGCCCGATTAAATGAGTAAAATCAAAATTTGATTACCTCTTTGAAACGGAACCTTGACTCTTCAGATGTAAAATCGAGAATTATAAGTTAACCATGTATGGATAAACAATTAGACTGCATTTTTTGAAGTTCCAAACAACATAGCGATTACCTTTGAGCAGGTGTGGAAGAGGCGTTCAATATTTAAGAGTAACACACAAAAGTCTTATTTATACTTATTATGTGTATGTTATAATATCTATGATATCTGGTCAACCCATAAGCCAATGTTGTTTTCTTGTACAGCCTGGTAGACAGAGGACATGGACAATACGCGGCGAAATTCCCATTCCATTGATCCAGTAAGTAAATAAACTATGATATGTGTATGTGAGTAAACCATTCAAATATTTTAGAAATGTATCATCAAAAGATGGGACGATGAGGAAGAAGAGTTTATTTATTTTACAATTTTTTTGATAGTTTTAATGAATGTATTTTATACAAATATACACGAACGTGTCAAATCAAGTAATGTGGTAGAGCTTTGTCAAGTAATTCGATTATGCCTTTGGTCAAGTTATCTACCTTTTGATACCCGGCTCCAAATGTATCAATGGGCATGTATCACTTCATTTTTTAAGAGTTACACATAAAAGTTTTGGTTATACTTATTATGGTGTGTATCTTATCTATGCTATCTCGTTATCTCATCGTCATAGCCTTCCTGGATTACAGATAGACACAATTATACTGATGTTCTGACTGCTCTGATCATGATGCAATTGATTTGGCTATCATCAACGATACATGTCATTTGTACTTAAATGTGTTTGTCATCTTTTTTTCATTCATTTATTCTGTAAAAAACAATAGGACACCCTCAGAAGTTTATTTCTGGAATGCCGCAACAACTTCAAATGGTGGATTGGCGGAACAATATTGTTTTTTTTTAATGGTAGATGTGTAACTACCTTCAAAATCTGCCACAAATCAATGCTTATCTAAATATTATCATATGAAGTTATTATATTGGGAACATGAAATATGAACCTTTATAAATCAAAGGTGTGCTGCTTCTGGAAGCTTCGGAAGACTTACACCAATTTATCTTTTGTTTAGTTTCTGCACACTGCATTAAGAACAAGAAAGGCAATGACGGGCAAATCCAACACACTCAACAAGAATAAAGCAATATAAAATGTCGATTATTTTGCGTAAGGAAATTGTTCCCAGCTTTCAATTGCTATAAGGCAAAAGTTGCAATATTACAATATATGTAGAGTTAATTTAAATTATTTTTCTCACAACCTATTAGTTCAGCAATAGGTTTTAGCATAATACTGTTCACGCTATAACCCCACACCAATTTCTTTACTCTATTGAATAACATACATTGATATCTTAATAACTGATATGTTTAGACTTTTATTGCAGTTTGGATAGAGAATCTCCTGTAAAACTTTGCAATCATATCCCTAACTCAGGCTTTCAACTTTTACTGGTGTTTCAGAATAGGGAGGTTCGCCAGAGGACATCACATATAAACACAGGTATTGACAGGAATGAACTGTTACGTAAGTAGTTCTAGTTAGTTTCTATAGCTATTCATTGTTAACCTCAGTACAAAAAGATGTAAGGATTAAAACAGCCTATAATGATACGTTTCATACTCTGAGTCATTAGTTGGTGAAAACAGAAAAAGATATCGCCCCTTGCCTCTCTGATGGGGGCCAGCTCCCATAGCTCAGTGGTTCGATGCCGCGAGGCTATTGGTTCGACAAGCTTTAGGCACGTGACAAAGTTGATAGAGACTTTGAACAAGGCTTTGGTTTCCCTTGATTACTTGGGTTACCTTTGCCATTACAACTAAAAATCCTTGATATGAGAAGAAAAAAAAGAGTTTCTTTTAGATTTTACCCAAGGCTGTTAAGTATTACCTAATATGAAACTACACTGACCCTATTTGAATCTTTACTAGATATGTTACACACTTAAGACACACAATTCATGTCATGATTTGAGGCATAGTTAAACATCTTAATTCTGAAAGATATCTCTGGTTTAAATGGATATAAAGATGTCGTTTTAGAGAGTTATCAGGATTTACATGCAAGAAGGAATTAAAAAAAGGTGTCAAACCATATCGTTTCATCACATTTTGAAATCACTTTAAATTCCTGCCCTGTTTATTCATTAATTTAGTGGATCAGACAACACACTGTCAGCTATTATTCACATGCTTCATTTTCAGCATTATGCTTATACTGTCACTCCGTCTGCAGATAGTTGTCTCCAGAGAAGACGTTCCACACACACTCGTCCACAGGATGCCTCAAGGAACAGCAGCTACGTGACGTCATTGAGTGTAGTGCCCATGCTGCCTCCCCTGACTAGTGTCAACGTACCCCCCGTGCCAAGCCGTAGAGCGCACGTCGCACGCGCAAACTGGGACAGGAAGATCAGCCTCCCCCCTCAGCTGGAGTACCAGGCGCCAGCGCCCCCTCGCGTCCGCAGATTCTCCCACCAGGAACCCGTGCGGAGACCCTCCCAGATCGATCTGATCTCGACCAGTTCCGATGATATGAAGCGCATGATAGGCATGCTGGAGGAGGCAGCTCAGAACGAGGCCGTTCAAGGAGAACTCTTCAAGGAGGGAGACAGTTTTGCTGGTCCGCTCTCTCCGCCCGTGCTGCCCGAGGAGATCCAGCTGGCCGGCAGCATGGAGCAGAGGTACAGGATACACTGCCCCTACACGCCCCGGGGGCAGGGGCCGCCATTGTCTGTTGATTATGAGCCCAAGCATTGCTGGTGCACTCGCTGCCAGATTATGTACCGTATGTTCCGTGATCATGATGGTGCTCTAGCTTCTTGGGGGAAATATCCCTGTCATCAGTTCTGAGGAACCATGGACTTCGCATAATTCGATAAATTGGATAAGTCGGATTTTCGTGACGTACAATGGGCTTTGTTGCAAGGAATTGTTCCACGCTGTCCCAATAAGAAAATTATAATGTACATACCTGAAATGACGGATATAGAGTAAGTTATATTTCAAGGGTTTTCCATTCTCAGCTTTAAGTTTAACATTCGACTAGTTCTTTAATCAAAATTGTTGCCAAACTCCGTAATAAGGGTATTTAATCGCATGCACTAGGGAATTGCATTGCAATCACCCAGCCTTAAGTTTGGGCTATCAATTGCGCCAACCGCGAAGCCTTTCTAGACAAGAATGCCTTAAGTATCTCGATGAGTTGTGTATTAGCCAGTGTATAGTCAGCACATTCGATAGTAAAGTGTGTCATTTTTAAATCTTAAGAAGGGCTCAAAATATACTATGTCAATTCTTATTCCCCTCTATATCAGAAGCGCATTTTCAGAAGTCCGTGGTTGCCTGCTGTATTTTCTTTAGTCATTTCAGTTTCGGCTTTGAAACGAGATGAAGCACCAGCTCTAATATTTTCCCCCAAAAGTATGACATAAGATAAATTATCAACTACTTAGTATCAACTAAAAATAGTATATGACTGTCTACGTGCATATATATTTTCAATCGTGGCAAAGACAAAGTAAATCATTTTAGAAAACATGGCACAGTCAAGGTCGACAAATGATAAGTGCAGTACTTTGGTCAATTAAGATTCATGAGCAACTATAAACACTAAAAGAAGTCACCCCTCGACTATAAAGGTATAGTGGCAAACTATATAATCTCTGTTTCAATATATTTATTCTAAACTTCTTATGACTTTGATAATGTTATAGTTGAATACTTTTATTCAAATTAATAACTGGCAAAAGTTAAAAGTTGGTCAACTACGCTAAGCAGAATAATGTATTGCAATAATGTCACAAATTGCATTATTGCCACGAGAGAGTCAAGTGCCATCACAGATTGCTCGCTTCTATCACCACATCCCCGATTCCTAATCATATCGGGGCACGCAAGAAGAATGCCAATAGGGGAACGTAGGTGGTGTTCACTGTCACTCCGTATCACTGGCCGGTTACAACTTATCCCTAATTAGCGGCAGAAGAGATAGCAATCAAAGCTACACACACATTGCTGGATCACAGTTCTACCCTAGTTAATACTCTTGGCTTTAAAAAGTGATGAACAAGTATGTATATGCTACTGAATGACCAAAATTCATGGAGAATATCTTTCACCAGAATGAACTGAACTAGTATGAATGCAAATGACAAATGTTATGTCATACTTTAACTTAGAAAATATGGATTTTACCAAAGATAGATAGTTTTGATAGGAAATGATTAGAACTAATTATGAGTGATATCATAAGCGGACATCGCCAACCATCTTTTCACTACAGCTGATATAATATCTTATTTATCATTGGTATATCTGTTTGCCAAGCTTCTTGAATTATTGATATATAGCTTAGTTAGAGGGGATATTTGGGTGCTCTGATATGTCTTGCCATTATAAGAAATTCCATGTTAACCGTTTGCTGGACGGTGTCTTTTTTTTTATTAAAATATGAATTCATGAAATAAGAGAAGTTGTTTTGTTTTGTTTTTTCATTTCCCTCATTTGAAATTCCCCCAAAGTATGTTTTGTTGGAGAGATATTACATGCCCCTCGATGATAGAGCCTTTTTGGTAACTGCGGCGAAGGAGTCAACAAGCACAGAGCGCAAAAAAGTCACCTCCACGAATGGGAATGAATTCGGATATCATCGCTGATTGTTGACCTACAGCAACCGACGATTAAAGATACTTGGTTTCGTGTCGTTTTTCTAGTATTGTCCTAGCACTGGAGAATCGGTGACATTCATATTTCATATTTTCCATTCAATGTAACTATATCCTTTGACTGCAATTTTACTGCCAGCAGCCTCCCGCAGAGCTTTTATTAAGAAAATATGCCATGATGGTATAACATATCGTCAGTTTCATAGAGAAACTATAAGGACGCTGATAAATGTTGCTTTGCACGGAAAAATAAACCAAAAACAATGCATTTATATCGACCACTTAGCAAAAGTAGCCATCTGTATGTTTTGATGAGAGGTAGGAAATGTAGCTTTCTAAGTAGAATTCGAGCTCGTTGGTGCTTTAAGGTAAACAGGTTGGTAATTACACTAGCTGGTTCCCAGTTGATGTTAATATTAATCACACCAACTTCTGGAAAAGGATGTGAACTCCATTTATGAAAATATAACTGACACGTTTCTTATTGTGTGTGTTTGATGTTTTTTCTTTCACTATTTAAGGTAGCTTGTGGGGTTAATTTTTTGAACTCGGTTTTTCCTCTGCCCTGCTTTTCTTTCATTAGTTAGCCTTTACAGAGTAGATATTGCCAGGAAGAACACACATTAAACACCACACATAAACCCTCCCAGCAGGGTGCAGACTTTTCAGAGTAGATATTGCCAGGAAGAACACATTAAACACCACACATAAACCCTCCCAGCAGGGTGCAGACTTTTCAGAGTAGATATTGCCAGGAAGAACACATTAAACACCACACATAAACCCTCCCAGCAGGGTGCAGACTTTTTGGGGTATACAATTACGGACGTGGGACCTTGTCATTTTATAAATATTGAGAAAAGATCAATATGGAGGGAATGGTTTACCAAATGGTTGCTCCATTAAAAGATTTATGACCATTTCTTTCGGAATTCTTGTCAAAAATGGGGAAAAAGTGTAATTTTCAAATCCTAGCTTGCATTACTTTGGAACAAAGTCAAAAATGAAAACAAACTATGTGATGCACTTTCCGAATTTCAAGCAAATCGATTAACATTTAATACCCAAAATGCTTATTTTGGCCAACTTCAACATGAAGAAAAGAGCCAAAAACATTTTCTGTCTGTGTGCAACCCTTTGTTAGGTTTTGAGATGTTTGGTCACTCGCTCAATGATGACTATTATTAAAGATACATTGTAAACTTTGGTCTGATTATGAGATGAGGGTGTAGGATTTAAGATATGTAAAAAATCCCTATTCCAAACAGTATCCTTTAACCTTTCTTACTATAAAATATTCACTTTACTAAGGAAAATGCCAGTATTAGATCAAATCCAAAGTTCACAACTATAGAAAGCAATAGGCACAACGAACATCCAAAACTGACATTAGTAGTCGTAATTGCCAAACCGTTTCTTCATATGCTTAGACCCAAAGACGCATAAAGTGTCCATTGACAATCTCTCAGAAATCGTTGGTTTCCCTTCTCTATACACCAGAATAGGCAGTGCACCCGCGCTCATACACGATGTCCGTTGAGCTAATGTGCTCTTGAAGAGACAGGGAGTTGCCAGATTATAAGTATAACCCACAGGTTTCAAGTAGATCTTGCAACACGAGCCAGCAATGTACTTAATTAGGGACAACTCCCCGAATTTCTACTCTAAAACACCAACGATTGTACTCGCGCTCACACACTGAATTCTAAAGAAATAGAAACACTTCCACTGTAGAATCACGGTCAACATGTCCTAAAGGTATGGGAAACGTCAACCGTGAGCACCCACTGACTGCTTTTCCCTCATCCCTTTTGTCTCTACCCACGTACATTGATCACTACCAAAAACAAGGAGAATCCTTAAAGGGAAATGATACTTCAAAGACCTATGAACGTCTATAATACCGTGCGCAAGCGTACCAATAATTTGCGTACTTGCAAAGGAATCATGCAATCAAGGAAATTTGTTTTTATGGATATATTGGAAAAATAGAATAATTGATATAACCTATAAAGCATGAGTTTCTTTGTCAGTGTCTACTTTGGAGCATACAAACTTTGATATGTTTTTACCTGTTATTGAAAGAGCTATTGGATAGTATATTATAGCAACATGTGTCCCACAGAAAATGGTGAGTACAAATGAATTAGAGAACATTCCGTCATCAAAGGGGAATTTCGATTACGACATGCGATCAATCAGATGTTTATCTAACGATGCCCTCACCATGACAACATATATACAAAATACTAATCAGCTCATAGTCTGTATGGTGTTTATATCTTGTTTGTAATAGTTACCATGGAAATGACGTCCTATAGACATGCATGGAAATGAACCGGATATGCGTGAGTGAAGGATTATATTAAGTGCTTGATACTATTAAGAACACCCTCCTATCCAGGTGACAGCCTGTCAATAGCAAGGTTACCCTGAAACCCCACCCATTGTCCTGTTATACCCTTCAATCACGGATGAGGCAAACTGAAGATTGTCGCATAATTAAAGAAGTGTATTACAGGATATGCAAATCATGATTCGCGAACTGTTAAAGGCCTGACGACTTAACAATCTATCCACAACTATAGGCTAAGTGCTGTGTCATAAACCCGCTCACATTATGAGTGCACAGTGAAACCTAAGATATGTGAGTACCTTGGGACCAGGGCAAAAGTGTTCACATTTAAGGGGTGTTCACATCTCAGAGGTATATCCATTATGTAAAAGATACAAATGGGACCAGGAAATGGTGTTCACATGAGGAGGTATTTACATCTATAGTTTGTTAACAATGAGAGGTTTCACTGTATTCCTATTCTGACTATGCTGACCATCAATAACAGTATTATTTGAGGAAGGACTGTTGTAAGGGTGTTCCATTAAAACAGTGGTAGAGGGAATCAGAAAATAATCCAGAATTCGCGGGAGGGAGTTCTTAAAAAATATTATTTTGGCTCACCAAATGATATTTTGATAATATCTTACCGATGAAACCACCTTTAGGAAGGTATTTAATTGGGAAATAATTATTTTGTGAATTGACGATCGATACCAAAGTTCGCTACAAAACTATTCCAGATCCTGACGACACTTTTTAGATTGAGTTTGAAGCTTTATTGGGTTTATAAAGAGAGTCTTTACGGGTGCCATTACTTTATAGTTTAATTTTGTCACGAACCGTATCCTCCTGGAATAAATACGCCATATTTCATAAACCCTTATCGTAAGGTGCAATCTATTAAACAAAGTCTGCTAGGTGTTTGCTTACAATAGTCACCCGCCCTCTCCCAGACGTGGCAAATTATTGTCTACTAGACCATTATATTAAGGACACCCTGTGCTAGCCGGAACACAAAGTATAAAAATCTATTGCGTTTCTGCAGAACAGTTTTATGATAGTGAAATAGCTCATGCATTCGAACGCAGGGCACTTTCGCAAAAATAAATAAGATACATGTCAACAAATATTGTGACTTGCGATAATGTGACAACTCGTGGTATATCGTTGGAATGAATCTTTGAAATGTTCCCACATCTCATAGAGGTGAATGTTTCAAACACACTAATTGCTTCCTTATACCACCCATAGGTGGCAGCAGTGGTCACTCTGCACTACATGTAATTAACTTCAGTAAGGAAAGAACATGTACTTACTTTTGTTATGATAAGAAAAACTTGCACATAATCGATGTTTGAGAAGGTCAATATTGAAAGATTCTTTAATGTGTTATTCAATTTATTAAACTTTCTAATATGAGCACCTCACTAAACCCTAAATCTCAGTACTTGACAAATGCACCTCAGATGAACATCTTCACATTTTCTATTGGATTAAATACCGCAATCAGCTTTTTATTGCCACTTTTAAAAGTTTTATTTGTGCATGCATGTGTTTTATGAGGGTTTCTCTAAAAGACTACTTGACTATCGTGGCAGGCCCCTTGACTCCGGGAATTCTATTTCAGTCGTATACACAATATGTCACTTTTTGAGCAGACTTGCACCATAGATGAGCGGGGTATCATCGTGTGTTCAGGCACAGGTCACTCAGTGCGGCTCGTCCCATAATGCATACGGATATCCACAGTGCTACCAATAACAGAGTGATTGAATCATCTAGCAAACAGTGAATCAGCCCTGTGCCCCCTTTATCATCCAGTGCCGTATTTCCTCGGCGGCTTCCTGGAGAGCTGGATTGGAATGAGATGTGTTGGCTGCGGAGCCAGTGTACCGTCACCCTTCCCTTTCAGCCAGGATAGCTCTCACTCCTGCCTCCCACAGATAGCAGCAGCAGCACAATGCACGAATGTGCTGAGAATGTATTTTGCCCGGTGTATGTCGTATTTTTATTCTTAACCCCTTTATAGCTGCAGAGCACACATGGTCTGATCACTCATCAAAATAGCTATACTGGATAATACTCTGAAGGAGTGTCAAGCATAATAGGAATCGCGTCAGTATTTCCTTTGAATACAGTAAAGCGTAATTATTAAGTAAAGCATTGTATTCTTGCTAGAGTGCTCTATGGAAGTAACACAATTGTGAATTAAATATATTTCCTGGGGAATATATGGCAAAGCTCACAAAACGAAAAATTAGAACTTTGGAAAACAGGTTGAAAAAGTAAGTAAATAACCAAAATACATGTTAACATTTACCAGATGACTCTGTAAGCAGTGATAGGATTATAACTAGAACGAGCATAGAAACTAAACATTAATATAGGCAACACATCCGGGCTCTAAACACTAACGAAATATAAATGCCTACGCAAAACCATGAAGATGACGACCACCCTGCGCTAATACAAGAGGTTCCAACTACAAATTGCTTCAACCGAAACAAACAATACTACTACTACTACTACTACTACTACTACTACTACTACTACTACTACTACTACTACTACTACTACTATGTATGTATGTATTTTATTGATTATAGCATCAAACTATAAAAGTACATAGCATAGAATATGTGGCTTACAAAGTAAATAATATAATAACAAATGCACAAATAAATAATACCAAAATAACATTGAAACAGAAAAACATATTTACAGGTACATTTTTCTGATATGTGTATCCATTTTGCTCATAATCATATCCGGTCAGTTTGGTAACTATTTTAATCCGATAATTCTACATATCAGGGTGAATTAACCAGTACCAGCCCTTAGTCTCTGTTTATACATTTTGGCAATATGCTAATAATAATTATAGTAATAATAATAATAATAATAATAATAATAATAATAATAATAATAATAATGATAATAATAATAATGATAATAATACTGATGATACAATTGTGCATATGTACACTCACGAGAAAGGCATATTGACTTTTAATGATCTTAATGTCAAACCAAGAATTTGGCCATTGCTGATAAATTTCTTAGATTTTGTCATGTTTCAACATTAGTCCGTGGTGTGGAAACTGTCATATGATGCATTAATCTTCAATCGATATGGGAAAATAAACAATCTGATTATGCATGCATAGTATACCTTTCTGGTGTATGATGCTATTAAATGTTTCGCTTATGATTGATAGTTGTATATATGGTGATGCACGTCAGAGGAACTCCTTTCGAAGAAATGCCATGTCCATTGGCTTTTAAATTTGATAGCTTTTATGCATTTTCACAGGGCATGGTAATCATCACAAATGATTGACATTTGCCATGGCTTAGCATGTTTAACCCATTACTATCTGGAGTGCAACCTTAGTATTAAGTACTCCGTGACAAATATTTGAGGAGGGATTGTCAAAACCAACAGGAAAAAAGCGTCCAGCCAGAAACTTCTTATTTTTCTCATTAATGAGCATATTTACATTGCCAGAGCAGATGTGAATGAGTTAATTGTATGGTCTTAGGGGTTGACTGAATGCGTGGTAGCAACCTTCTACATACCACAGGGAATTGCACAAGAGAATCTTTAAAATTGGAATTAGTGTGAAGGGCGTTGTCATTGAGTGGATGGCCTGTATACATGAGAGGAGGATCAATTGGTCCTCCGCCTGACTCTAGAGCTATCTGTGCCACTCTCTGGAGAGCAAGAAAGAAAGGCACTCTTCTTGCAGCGAGCGCCGAGAAGCGTGGCAGAACGACGCTCTACGACTCCGCCAGCAAGGAACTCTCCTGCGAGTAAGGTAGAAAGGTAGCTGCCGCATGTGATTGGACAGCATCGATCGCGCCGCCGCTCCTCCTCCTCCTCCTCCTCATCAGTGAGAGCAACGCCGCAGGATCGACAGGTTGCAAGGAAGGGAGAGAGATTATGTCATATCAACACGATTCGACATTTTGTTTATCACACCATATTCGACATACGACATCCTATCTCATCTGCGCGTTGAGGCTAAAATAGGAGAGTGACAGCGCTGTGGCACCGTACAGTGAGTACCACCTTCACTGTTATCTTCTAGCACCAACCATGATCAGTTGCTTGCTAACCTTTCCGCAATAGAATCTGGAGCGCATACATGGTCTGACAACTTTAAATATAACTCACCTAATCAAGTTATATTTGAAAAAATTTGATGATAGATTGTTAAATCCAACACGGACGTCAACTTTCAGTCAACTATTTTTCCAGATCTTACTGTTCAATCAAAAGGTTTCCATCAATGTCAGAGCATGTGCACGCTCAATTGTTAATTGGTGTTGACAATCTACCTTTAATTAAACAGTTCTGATAACACACCGTATCTGTATTGCATTCTTTAACGTACCCAACCTACATCTCACTCCGCAGTGGCATACTGAGTGTTAAGTCAGGCGCAATCTGATCCTTCGATTATCTAATAATTTCTGAGGCTGAAATGCTGATTTAAAGCATGTCGCGTTGAAAGGCATGCATACTTATTTCGCGATATTCCCCTGTAATTGCTGCCCTATCATATTTTATCTTGAAAGGAAGGTGGAAAGTCAAATTTACCAGGCGTGCCATTGATAATAGTGCGTCTTAGTTGCATTTATCTATAACGTATACTGACACATTCGTTGGTGAAATGAGTATGTTGGTTATGGCTTCATGACGTGTATTGACATATTTTCTTATAATGATGATATTGGTGGAAGAGAACGTTGGTGATTGCTTGATGAGGTAATTTTTATTCATTTTTTATCAAAGTGACATTGGTTGAAAGAGAATTTTGATATTCGATTCATGATGTAATTAACATTGTCATATTTACTCATACATGTATTGGCATTAGAGGAAAGGAAATGTTAGTGTTTTTCATAACGTTTGTTGACATATTTCCACATTATAGGGTTGTGATTATTTTGTTACATATATTATAATATTCGTTACATTGATGGAAAGAGAATGATAGTTCCATGACGTATATTGACATTTCCTAATGATTGCATTACTGGAGAAAATATTCTATTTGCTAGTAATGAAACATGTTTTCTGCCATTCAGGCCTAAATCGTGACTAGCCATTAGTTAATGGAAGTTGTGCAAATGGCGAACATGGATTTCCATATCCATGACGACTTCAATGATGGAAGGGGGTCTGCTTTCGATTATTCTATTCTTTTTTTAAGGGGGCAAAGTTAAAACTTTAATTTTCCTACTAACTTCATGACGCCCTGGTGATGTCACGAAAGGCAACTGAATTTCGCTAATTCCCTATGACGTAATTTGCCAGACTTTATGATTTAAACACGCAGTGCATTTTATGAAGGCCTCATGACGTACATTGTAGTGCTATTATAAACTATAACTCAGAGATACAATATTTCATGTGCGCTCTAAGACGTAAAATCTCACATTTCATCTAGTTGTCACCAGTGTGCTTTTTAGTATAGCTTGATGACGTATGCAGAGTCATATTTCATTGAGATGTTGGCGCAGCACTGTTAAGCCGTGTTTCCATGGCGTCAGCTGGCTCTAATGGGCATCTAATAATGCTGCATTCTGTCCTCCTCATGATTTCCACTATACATAAACCACATATAGGATAACCTGACCTTGACAGTGCATGGAAGTTACACGCACATTTAAACATCATCACAATAGTATTATCGAGCAAAATTTGATATCGCCAAGTCATTAGTCAGTCAGTATATAAATATATATATATATATATATATATATATATATATATATATATATATATATATATATATATATATATATATATATATATATATATATATATATATATATATATACATATATATATATATATATATATATATATATATATATATATATATATATATGTATATATATACTAGTATATATATATATATATATATATATATATATATATATATATATATATATATATATATATATATATATATATATATATATATATATACATATATAGTGTGTGTGTGTGTGTGTGCGTGTGATATCAACAAACCAATTCTTTTTTGTTTTTCTAAAACAAACTTTTTCATTTCATCAAAATAAAGTTTTTCGTGTTTTCCAAAACAAAATTTTTCGTTTCAGCAAATTTTACGAGATTTGACCTGTTTGTATTGAACTTTTTTTTGCCCTCTTTAGCCAGTTGGCCCATTTGGTCATCTTTGGCCATTTTCAGCCAGTTGGCCAATTTGGGACCTTTTGGTCAATTGGCAAATTTGCCAGATGGCCAATTTGGTCTTTTTGGCCAGTTGGCCGTTGGGCCCTTTTTGGTTGGCCCTGCATTTCTTTTATACAGTTGGTCATTTTGTCCTGCTTGTCCCTTTATGAGCCAGAACGCCTGCTGGGCATGGCCAATTTGGGCATTTGACCTGCGGGCCCATTTGAACCTTTTTAGGCCGTTGGCAAGGTTAAGGAAAACCTATCTTGAAACACCAAGACTTCAGGGATTGTATAACAATCGTTAGAAGGGGGACAAGAATGCTAACAAGGAGATGGTTTATTTTGAGTGTGTAACCATCTTCTCAGACTTAACCCAAAGAATAAACTATGGCGTCCGCAATCTGGAAGGTTGAGCTTCCTCACAAAATAAGGGGTTAATATTATTTTTATAAATATTGAACCGGATAATATTTCATACATCGCTGATTGCGTGTTTTCTGTTAGATTTTGCAATGCTAGGATCGAGCATAACATTACCGATGGCAAATGCATTAATGGAAACCCTAATCAATAGAAGTTAATACTACCTGAGCAATTCACTTTTTATTCCCTGTCAGCCTTATCTACTTTTAAATGACGGACATCACTCCGAAACTGTACAAGAATACCCTTTAAGGTGAAATGCCTTTATATAACACTGCTTTGATAAAAACACAAGTGCGTGCAATCTCTTTTTATTAGATCTCTGCAGGCTTTTTATTGCCTTTATATCCAATAATGCAGACATTGCAGTGAAGCTGTGGCAATGAACCCGCGCCATTGTGGAGAGAGTTGAAACGCTAATAAGAGGGAGATTGATGCATAGTATTGCGAATATTGCCTTAATAGCAAGCGCGTGTTTTGCATTCAGTGGTCCCGTGTCTAGGCGAGCGGCGGGTAATTTACATCATGACGACTATCACCACCACCACCACCAGCTATCGAGCCCGTAGCCTGCTTCTCAGGCGGAGACAGCCCGTGGCTTAACCAAAAAGAGTTACATTATGTCACCGCCAAGGTGGCAGCACTGACATCAGTGGCAACAGAAAAAATAACTCTGGCCTGTATCTCAGGCTGAGTAACATGCCGACTGCTTATCACAACAACTAATGTCACCACTGTACTGCAGGTGGCGGCACTGGCACGTACCAGAGGTTACCGGAAATAATTCGGTCTGGTAAAATATATAATGCTATTTATAGTTTTTCTGCCATCTAGTGAGCCATAGCACAACTTTGTATTTGCAATTTTGAGGATGACTATGTCTGAAAAGTAAACATTCCATGTGGCCTTATCGAATCAATAATGTATCCCCATTCAGGAGGTGAATTACAGTTTTACGACCACTTAAGAATGAGAATTTGGGGTGCCAACTAACCCCTTATATCATTGTTCTGACCATTGGAAGCACAGAAGATCTTATTGAGTATACATATGGTCAAGTTGTTTCTAGATACACGTGGTACAATTGTGGTTATTTGATGCAAATTGCTTAATTAGGTATTTCGATATATAAAGGGGCCGATTCTACAAGTGCGTGCTATCATTTGAAGCCTTCATGGCGCCACTCAGAGTACACAAATAGCATTTTAACGGCTTGTAGTCAATACAAGGTAATTATAAAATGATGCTATCGTAACATTCAATCCAGCTAGATAGATGAGAGCTGTTGAAATTGGTTAATTGTTCCAGTGTACATATATTTAATGGAACGAGACAAATAAAAACACCTCATTCTTTCAGAGAATGACAGAAACCGTATAGTGACAGCTATTTAGAATTATCTTCTAGCAAGTCTAGGAGCCCCCAGCCCAGTCTCAACAGTAGCAGGAATACTAGCCTAAGACGTAAGTTGCACTGCAATCGGAGACGTCGTCACCGCTGCCATGTCTAATGGAGGAAGCGCTCATGCAATAGGCTAATACTCTACGCGTAATTGCTAAAAACAACTCGAAACCACAACTATCGGGATTAACCCTTTTCGTTCAGTCCAAAACTTGTAGGTTGGTGTTCATGGTTTAATCCTATGATAGGGAATTACAATAGTAATATAGGCACTTACGATCGGCGCGTGAGAGTGGGTGTTTTCTAAGAAAATGAGTTGCGCAGGGACAATATTAGTACTATA